>LR749504.1:403342-794117 GCA_902729485.2 Mus minutoides | reverse complement strand
TATCTCAAGAGGGAGACTAAGCCTTAACCTCATGCCCTCCCTATCTTCAATGCCTGGACACTGCATTCTGGGGTCAGAAGATAAAGTCTTTATGGGTTTGGATTCTACAAGCTGGCAGATGAAGAAAAGCCTTTGGGACTTTTGAGAATTATTTTTATCTTTATTCTGTGTGTATACATACATGTGTGTTGGTATATGCACATGTGTGAGCATTATTTTCATCTTTATTATGTTATATATACATGTACGTGTGTTGGTATAGTGCACACGAATACAAATACCAATAGAGAACAAAGGAGGGCACTGGTTCCCTTTGAAATGCAGTCCTAGGCGGTTGTGAGCTGTCCAGCATAGATCTTCTGGAAGAGTAGCAATCACCCGCACTTGTTGAGCCATCTCTCCAACCTGTCTTGTTAATTTTTCAGTTAAACTAAAGAATGTATGTGTACAAGAGCATAGTGTGAGATGGACATTAGAGGCAGCCAATATCTCTAATGAAAACATGGCAGGAAAAAAAACTTGTCTAGGCAGGCCATTGATGGGTAGGTAGCCTGAGATACACAAGCAGCTGCCAGGCACATGGCTTAGCTTCAGATCCCACTGAGACATGGGCTCAGGAGCTAGCTGTCTGCCCAATATCCTACTGCCTGGAGTTCCCAGTGCCTTCAAAAAGGGGATGGCCACCTCTGAACTCTTAGCTTTGTCCAGATGATCCAGACCCGCTTACAACCCAGAAGCAGCTCAAAAGAAAGTGATTCCTGTTTCTGGGGACAAGCTTCTGTGCCATCAGAGGAGACACCAGAGGCGGGCTCTACTTCTGTCCTGCCAACCCAATGGATCCCTAAGTGGGACATTTTCAACCAAGATAAATAAGCGGCTCTGCTGTGAGCTGTTAATCAACTGAAATCCAGTCCAGAAACATGTTACCCAGGGAAACACTAGCCAGAGAATTGCCATACTTTGTGCAAATATACTATGGCCGTACTAAGTATAATATCCCCAAGCCGGGATGCTCTGCTTACAAGGACGGGTTCTTTCCACATTGCCCTTGTGGGCAGCCGAGTCTGCTGGGCTCCACTCTAAGGAAATAAGGACTAAACTACGGGATCAACTGGAGCAGGGCCTTGACTATGCAGAGTTGCAGCTGAGGGTCAGTTCCAAGATGCATTCAGTCTAGTGTCTGTTCCCTGGCACAAGCCAAGTTTTCTTTGGACACATATTCCAGCAGACAAAAGAGATAGACAGATGGACAAATGGACATGTGTGCTGTGGACAGGGAAGGCCTGGGGCTTCTGAGGCCCAAGAGCCCATTGGGCCATGGGGCAGTGCTAGGGGCACAAGTAAACCCCATTTGAGTGACAAACCGACCACTACAGCAGCCCCTAAATTCTCCTTTATAGCAGCCCATCATTCAGCAGATCTGGGCAGCTGTGACTCTGCCATCTCAACAGGGTCAGCTAAGGATGCCCGGAGTATCTGGGAGAGGGCAGAAAAAGGCATGGCCCAGACAATGTTTCTCAGAGCCACTGCTCTACTGCCAAGAAGACAGCCCATGCCTCTGCTAACCTTAGCCCTGTCCCCAGAGACCACATGGCCCCAGATCTGAACAGTCTGGAAAGCGCGGAACACTGTGTAGACATGAAATACAGTCCTGACCCTGCTGTGTTTACAGCAGGAGGAAAGAAGACAGCCAATGCCGCTCTGGGGCCTGACTTGCATAGAGCCACAGTCAGGCTGGGTAGTGGCTCGTGAGAAGCCCCTAGGAAGCAGCTAGGTGTGACAAACAGGGGTAGATCACCTTCATCTTTGCTCACCAGCATTAAACTCTTCCCTCCAGAGAAAGCAGAGACCTCGGGGAGCTGGAACTGAGGGGAATAAAACTCAAAAGCTTTAGGGAAGGTTGTAAGCCAGACATAACAGCACACACGCCTGTCGTCCTAGTAACTGAAAGCAGAGGCAGGAGAACTACTGTGAGTTCAAAGCCAACTTTGGGTGACACAGTGGGCTCCTGGCCACAGTGAGACTATCTCAAAAAACAAATAAACACTGCAAGCAAATAATAAAATGAAACGCAAAGTCAGGCCTCAGGCAGGGTTTAGTGCCACTCCTTCTCTTTGGAGCTATATGGATCCCACGGATACCCACTCAAGAGTATACAGGGCAGCCTGCACATGACGTCTAGGACCTTGTCGCTTCCCAGAAGCACAGAACACTGGAGGTGTCCACTGAGACACAGTACCATATAAATGAAAATGGTCACGCCTCACAAAGGGAAAGGGTACACGTGATCTGAAAACCTGGCAAGGGTGTTCTCTGTCTAGAAACCGCCAAGACTGCTACCGGCCAGAGGGGAGCGCGGGTACCTTGATCTCTCGCCTCCGGCTGTCCTCATCTTCCTCATGCTCTACCACTCCCTGGCTCAGGTTGGTATAGTTGGCCAGCTTGTTCAGCAGTGATGACACCATGGGGTTGCTGTCCATCTCTTCCTGTGGGTGCAAAGCATCACATAGGTAGGAACCAGATTCGTCAACATCCCAAGGCAGCAGGTCCCTGGCCCAGGAGATCCATCTGTCCCAGGGCTGTGTAGAGCCCAAGAGCCCACAGTCAAGTGAATGGAAACCCCCCACCCACCCAATCTGTGTGCCCCAGAACATCTATCCAGCAGGTCTGGAATCAGAAGTCAGGGGCACTGAGAGAGTCCTCAAGGCTTCAGGTATGTAAGGAATGCACCTGCCCAGGGAGGTGCAGCTCACTTATCAGAAACAGATAAACTCAGTGGATCTCAGGCAAAGAAGCATCCTGCTCCTTCCTCAGCATCCCAGGATGCCCTGGCCTGGGACACGCGAGATGACTGCTCCTTTACTTTCCCACAGATTCTTCACTAATGTACCTTCTTTGTGTAGAAACTGAAATAAAATTACCTCAAAAAGTGCCATGTTCTTCCCCTCGAAGTAGCTCTCTCTCTCCACCTCCACATTATTGATGAATGGGCTGTTTTCCCTGGGGTTTCCATCTCCTGTGGAAGATAGTCAGGTTAGTCTCAGGATCCTAGGCCATGCAGGCTCTGGGCCAGGGAGTGGCCAAATCAGTAGGTATGGGACCCTGTATTCTAATTCCTTCCCCATCAGGGTCTTGGCAGAGATGTGCCTCTGAGGGACTCCTTATCCCTTGGTACCCAGGACAGGTCTCATACAGCCAGGTTCCCAGACCACTCCTCTCTGCCTCAGTTTCCACATAGGAGATGGCACTGTTCTATGTCTGCTTCTCCCCTCGGGGTAGCCAGGCTCACTGCACACCGGACTGGACTGGTGAGTACTCAAGTAAGACCACACACACACACACACACACACACACACACACACACACACACAGGAACAGCTTCGGAGAACTGGTTTAGTTTTTTGGGGGGAGAACAAAGGCTATTTAAACCTTTTGGGGGGTGAGTGCAGGCAATTGAGGGTGAATGCACATCATTGGTTGGGACTGAGGTCCTGGGGATGCCTCATCTGCATGAGGAGGAACTTCAGGTGCTGCTGGACACGATCTTATAAGGGGAAAGGAAGCTTAACCTGCAACAGCTATATGACTTCCTCTGGTAAGGCATGAGTGGGTGGGTACACAGGGCTATGTGTGCAGAGAAATGCAGGCCCGAGGCAGGGGGAGTGATCCTACTCCTCTCAGGAACAAGGGGCAGTAAAAAGGAACACCCCCCCCACCCCCACCCCCCAAAAAAAATCAAGAACAGTCTTGGCAAATGGGGCAAGGGGAGAAAAGTTAGATCCTCAGTGTGTTCCGCACTAGTACCCTACAAGTAGGATCCTCACCTCTGCTTCCTCCCCATGTCCACAGTCAACAGGGACTCTTGGACACTCAAGGCCCTTGACAGGCAGGTCCAGTAACCATTGTAATCCTATGATGCCCTGGATAACAGGAGACTACACCTTGGGGGTTTGGATTCCTGAGCACTGAGTACCAAGGCGTTGAGTACATGGTCTTGATACTTCATGTTCCAGCCGCCCCAGGATGCAGACATTTGTTCAGTCACAAAAAATATAAGGTTACAGTCTGACATCCATTGAGGCTTAAGTAGGGATCCTGAGGTACTGCGCTCAGAGGTCCATAGAAAGGGAGAATCCTTGAAGAAGGAAAGAACCTGAAGGAGACTTCTGATTTGAGACCTCTCCCAAGCTCAGGTCACCTTCTGGAAGTAAGACTAAGGCTTACAACCTCAGATGACAGAAACAAAGGGCTTCAGGAGGTCCGAGAACAGAGTCCTGATGTCACGGCTTGAGTCCCCCGTGCTGGTGTCTGGAATCAAGGTCTTGATCCCTGAGCATTCCATGGGTCAGAAGCATAGGGTAGGAGCAGAGCAATGATTCTTTACTTGGACTTTTTCAAGGTAGCTACTTGGAAGGAGGAACCAGGTAAAGATTCCAAACAGCCTCCAGTTGGGTAACAGCAAGTTACATTACGTCCCCTTTCAAGTCCTACTAACCAGACATGTGATACTTCTGAGGATGACTATCCTAAAAGCCAAGAACCTCACAAATAGATTGGCCCCATTAAACACTAAAGCCCTCTTTGAGGGAGGAGGCACACACACTGAGGTTTGTTTTGTTTTGTTTTGACAGTAGCTTTGAATTTCAAATTCCTTAAATCCCAACGGGATTATGCTGGCCTTCGGGGAAGGCCCACACACACACCTCCTACCCTATTAGCTAGTTCAGACCGTGGTTTACCATCAATCCTGATTGGTACCCAAACAGGAGCTGCTGACGCAGGTCCCTGAAGCTCACTAGATCCTTTCTGTCTCAGGATACACCCGACCCAGGTCCTAGTAACAAACTCCAATAATCAAGGTCATCAAGGGTCAGGGAACAAAGGGACACAAAGTGCCCTGCCCTGAATTTAAGTAGGCCCCTAAAATGTGGCATCCGATTACATATGCTAAACCAAAACAGAAGGAGAAACCTTTGTTAGGGACCACAGCCCAGAAGTGGCTTTGTTCTAATAAGAGATTCCCTCACCAGTCGCCCCCTCCCCCCACACCTTCCCCACCCATGTCCCAGTCCTCCTAATTCAAGGCCCTTAGCTTTCCCCAGATCACCAAGGAACTACAGTAAGGTGGGAGCAGAACTGATGATAGTCTTCTACAGAGAATTCAAGGAGCAGCACAGACTGCTGAAAACACAGCCAGCACTATGCTTCCCAGCAGTGTGCCTTTGATAAAACAGAAACTCTGACGACAGTGGGATATACACAGCACAATCCCACCCAGAGCTCATACCCTGTGTGCTCCATATACACTACCCTCCCGAGTGGAGACCTCACACCCTTCAAATTCCTCTCACATCAGAACCTTGGAGCAAGTAGGAGGGGACAAGATTGTATGCCACACCATGGACTGATGCTGAAAATATGGCTGGCTAGTCCTTTACTGGATGCTGAGGAAGCTGGGGACAGAGTGGGTCTGCTGATCTGCCTATGCATATATGCTCACCCTTGCAAAATCATGCAGAGCCTTTCATACAAGAGAAGGCTTACAGGCCAAGGCACAACCTCCCATCAAACCCATACGTGCCCCTACACAGGCCAGCATCCTGCAGAACTCCCTTCCATCTGAAGGCAAGACCCTGTACTATCAACTGTCCCTAATGTGAGATCTCCTCATCTCACCAACTTCAAATCTTACTTACATGTGGCAGATATTACATGTGGCAGATATAAGAGAGTCAAAGGACAGATGAAGTCACACGGAAAGAAAGGAGAGGTGGACCACAGCAAGACAGAAACTTAACAGATATAAGAGCCCTGGCCAAGAGAGAGCAGAACAGTGTGGTTCAAATCTTCCAAGGAAAGAAGTGTAAGCTGAAGGGACGCTGGCCAGCTCTAGCATGGCTCTGGAGGGCATTGCCCTTCTCCCTGATTCCTTCTGCCTTGCTAAAAATCATTAGATTACATTCCTAGAGCTAGCCCCCAAGGTCCATTCCCTTATTTGGCCAATCCTTCCTCCTGAGCCTGACTATCAAAAGTCCAGGTATCAAAGCACTGAAGTCTGGCTATTAAAAGCCCCCTTTGGTTCACCATGCCCAATTAAAATTAAACACCTCATCCTAACATGAGACTTCCTATTTTACCTTTATAAGTCGCCAATTGGCCATGTCTGTCTCCTCTCTATTCCAAGACAGTCCTTTGTCCTCTACCCTCTCTCTTGCTCCTCTCCTACCTTTGTTTCTTATTCCCTACCATTTGTCCCTGTGGGGCAAATAAATCTCCTTCATGCTGAGAACAGGTCTTGGGAATCCTGAGCCAATTCTTTCCCTTTCATAACCTTTAACCTATATAAATATTATGCTAACCACCCAAAACACTATAACCAAACACAGAATCCTCATTGTTCAGTTCCTTCTCCAGAGTATGGGTAAAGCATTCTAGAACAGCATCCCAGGTCTTCTAGTAAAAGATACAAATTTAACAAACACCCAACTACACTGTGGACAGTGGAGGCCAGTTTCTACCCCTCCAGGAAAGGGAGGGCCAGATGAGCCCTGAGGTGTGACACATCTGAAGAATGAAGGAAAACTCTGGGCTTTTCAGGGTGTGTGTACATGTTACCCACATGCATACACATGTGTAGCTTCCCACCTCTGTCAGCTAACAGGTCAAGAAGCAGGGCACACTAGTAACTAAATGTACTCTCAGCACCTACAACTGGCTTGCTAAGCTCATTTTCCACTTAGCTTATCTCAGGAGAACCACTGACTACACAGCTAACTAAGGCAGGGGGATGGATGCCAAGACTAAACGTAACCAGGAAATGTCAGTGATGTCAAAAGCCAAGAGGCACCATCTGGGTAGTCCCCCATGACCACATCTCAGGCCATCCATCTAATCATCAACTGACAGGAGCACAGACACACACAGGCATCTGAGGACCACCCAAGCCATGGAGACCTGCTACAATACCTTGGTGTACAGACCAGGGATCAGACTAGAAGAAACTGCCTGAGTTATTGAGGGGTCACAGCTATCATATCATAGGAAAGGGTAGCTGGACAGCAAACATTCTTGACCCCACTTCTCAGTGGGGTGCTTCCATCATGCCACTATCTAGACTGTAGAGCCCACAGGCACAAGCCTGCAGTTCCTGCTGCCCAGAAGGCAGAGGCACACAGGAAAATTCCAGAATAAAGCCAAGATAGCAGGCTTTTTTGTGGTGACGTCACACGCTATATGACCTGGTGAAACTCAAATAAGATCTTTGCCGTGTGAACAGTAATCCTCTCACCTGGTAAATGCTATAGAGATTCTAAAAGAAAATGTGTTTTTTGGAGAGGGTATATCCCAAAAGAGCCTCACAGCCTTTACATGTGTGTGAGAAGAGACAGATGCAGGAGAAGGGAAAGAGAAAAAATATTTTATCATGGGAAAAATGTCCCCCGCAGAGAGCTGAAGCCAAGCATAGGAGAGACTTCTTTGTATTCTTATGATTTTCTGATGTCAGGAAATAAGTTAATATCAGGTTTAAAGAAGTCAGGTGTGGTAGCACACACCTTTATCCCAGCAATTACGAGGCAGATCAAAGTTCTGAGGGTTGCCAGCCAGCCTGGTCTACATGGCGAGTTTTAGGCCAGCCATAGCTACACAGTGAGAATCTGTTCTGAAAACAAAAAAAAACCAACCAAACAAAAGAAACATATACAAATGCAACACACTGTGGTGTCACCAGCTCTGAGGACACAGAGGACCAGGGTGTGACTCATAGCCCAACAACCCTCCAGAGGGTCAGGAGACAGGGTTTCAGATTCTCCCTCAGATGCTCAAAATGGAGCCAACTCAAGCTCATGACCTTGAACAAAGTCTCTGCTGCTCACCTCCAGCTCAGCTCAAGTTACTAGTCTCCAGGGAGGAGGGCTCCGTGGAAAGACACAGAAGGGCAAAAGCTCTTCAGAAACCGTACCTCCAGCCTCCACCCATAGCCTGAGTTTAGGAGTCACCTGCCTGGGTCTTTCACAAAGGGCAGCCACAATGCTGTTCTGAGCAGTCACAACTGGTGTGCTCAACAAACTTTTCCTGACCCTTTGCCTAGATGCACAGGTATAGTGATGACCACTCGTCTAAGGAAACAGCACTCCCATAGCCTGACCAACACTCCCAGGGAGAGGTGGTAAGACACTTGTGAAGCTGTCTACCAGATGACATTTAAACAACTCTTCAGTGGGACGACTGTACAGGATGGCCAAGGGCTGCCAGACCTGGAAAGAAATGTAAGGATACAAACAGATGCTGGGGAGACTGGGGTAGACATAACACACAGCCTCAACCTGGCTTACAGTAAGTCGTCCACTGTGCAACTTGTACAAATCTGACTTTTCATTTCATCGCTTATCAAAGTAATGTATGAGTGCACAACACAGACATACAGACATGCACGTGCACACACACACACACATGCATGCACTCACACACAAACACTGCATGCACACACACATATACACACACTCATACACTTGCACATACACAAATGCAAACCTTAAAGACAATAAAACAAATCATCAGGATTTCAGTACATTCCTCCAGCTGGGGGCTGTGCTAAGACAGTGTAAGTCTGCAATCAACCATTCTCTCTAGTCTCCCCACCCCCAAGTCCCAATTACACCAATTCTTTAACAGATACACCCATCATCAAAGCCCAAGCTCTGGCTGGGCAGATCCAAAGAGATTACATCACAGGTGGGATCACACCTAAACCAAACAGATGGGAAGTATTTATGGTACCTCATCCTCAGAGCATTGAGAAAGCATCTAAAGGTCCTCCCTTCCTAATTCCACCAGAGTCACAGAGATAATTAAGAATCAAACAGGGGCTGGAGAGATGGCTCAGCACTTAAGAGCACTGATTGCTCTTCCAGAGGGTCCTGAGTTCAGTTCCCAGAAATCACATGGTGGCTCACAACCATCTGTAATGGGATCTGATGCCCTTTTCTGGTGTGTCTGAAGAGATCAACAGTGTACTCTTACACATTAGAGAGACAGACAGACAGATGATAAAGATATAGATGGATAGATAGACAGATACATAGATAGGTGATAGATGGTAGAGAATAGATAGATAGGTAATAGATGATAGGTTATAAATGGATAGACAGAGAGACAGACAGACATTTTGTCATCTAGATGACTTGATTTTCAGATCTCTGCTAATTACTTCTATATCTAAATAAACTTAAGTCTGAATCATATTTTTTGAGAGCATATTTGGCACTTACAGTCTACACAAAGGGAACCTTGATTTAAACACACACAACAACCAAACACTCACAGCCAGAGCTCAGGGGTCACCGGAGCTGAAAGCTCTTGAGCTCCAAGGCAAAGCTGCTCACCTGAGGTGGCATCTCTCTGTGTCAGACTGCACATTCACAATAACTAGAAGCATCTTGGGCAGAGAACAGCTGAGTACACAGCTGCCAAGGAGGCAGAAGGATGGATGGCATGAGGAGGAGTGGGTACTAGGTCAAGTACCCACTGCCAGCCAAGCACTTAAACATGGCCTCTCCACCAGCTGGGAAGAAATCTAGGCACCAGTGCTCTGCAGGTAGGTGCCAGGCAGACAGACTCTCTCCACCTATGGGTAAGATCAGGTGGCCAGGTCATGAGACCACAAGGCAACCTCTCCACTCTAGGAAGGAAGACAAACTTTTCTGATAAATCTCCACACTTGTGGACCAGAAGCGATCCATTTCCCTCATTACAGAAGTACTTCTAAAAACCTGTCTATTTCACACGCGGTTAGCAATGGCCTGCCATTTTCTCGGTGACAGAACAACCAGAAAGGGTTCACTCAGAAGTCATGGGGCAGGCGGAGCCCAGAACCCTCCATAGCTGAGATGCAGCAAGATTTAGAAATTTGCAAAGCCAAGCGATCCCTATAAATGCAGGATGGGGAGACAGAGAACACTACTTGGAGACACCTGGGTTCTCTAAGGGTTAGTGATGGACTAGATTTGTAAGTAAGTCATTCAGCTCTCCCCACTTTCCTGCCTCCCAGTGTATCTTTCCTGGCTGATTTTGTCATTAAGGAATGTGGCAGAGTCTGATGGCTGGGATGCACGCCTTTAATCCATCACAGCACTCAGGAGCAGGTTGATCTTTGTGAGTTCGAAGCCAGCTTGGTCTACCTGTCAAGTCCTAGGACAGCTAGAACTATATAGAGAAACCCTGTCTCAGAAACACAAAAATAAAACAACAATAACAAATGACAGGTAAGGATCTTCAGTCATAAAATCTAGAGTAGAACAAATGACTTATGGATGTGCCCTCTCCTCCTTGCAAGCCTCACTCATGGAAACAACAGAAAGACAAAGACTGCTTGGCTGAGCTGTCATGTACCTGCTACAAACCCCAGAGCCTCTGAGCCCACAGACCCACAGGCCTTGGGACACAGAAGAAAGGACTTAAAGTACTGAGGGAATTTTCCTTTAGAGTAAAGGGGGCCACAAACCATGGAGGTTCCTCGTGAAGGCAAGCAATTCTTCCAAAGCTTCCAGCAGAAGTGGTTGGTGTCTGCATTGGTAACATCATGTATAAAACTATAAAACAGTCAACTACAGAAACATCAAAGAACCTCAAAACCAAGGGAAGCCAGACAGACTCCTAGAAAGATACAGCTGGAGGTACCATGCCTCTCTTGTGCCACATGCAGCTATCTTCTGACATCTGCATCCTGTGGCCTTTGAGATGCATATATAAGGGTCTCAGGCATCTCTAGCAGCCAGTGACTCCGTAATCCTTCACTGCCCCATTTGGCAGCCAGGGCCTACTCCCTGTGTTATACCTACTACCTGCCAGCTGATGACTCAGCAGCAAAGGACTGTTCCAAGGGCAGCCAGCCTGAACAGAAACCAGAGAGGCGGTATATCAGCTGACCACACCTCGTGTCATTTGTCGAAAGAGAAAGAGAAATTAAAGGGCTAAATGTCAGACCCAAAGGCTAAAGGGTCTGACTGTGGACAATTCAGTGAAGGAGATAGGGCAGCCAACTCGCTAAGGGAGAGACCTAGAGAGGAGATAGAATAGAGGGGCCTCAGATAGCTGTCCCCAGTGATCAGGTTAATAGGGCTGAATCATGGGACAGTGAAAGACCCAATGTTATACTAAAGGACAGGCACTCATCCCCTGAACCCTCCCTCCCAGACCCAGACCCAGGGAGGAAGTGAAATTATCCTCACAGAACTCTCCAGGACCTAACCTTACTCCCATGACATCAGGTTACCAGAAATGAGTAAGTGTAAGAAACTCTTACAAGGGCAACTAGATATCCTGAGGACTCCTGGGACAGGATAGAGACACTAAGACTCTGCTCTTTCAAAGGACCAGGATTCAATTCCCAAAACCCACAAGGTGACTCACAACCAACTGTAACACCAGTTCCATAGTACTAGGTGGCCTCTTTTTGGCCTCTATGGGCACAAGACACTCATGGCACATAGACATACATGTAAGTAAACATGCATGGAAAACAAGGAAACCCCACAGAACCTAGGCATCAGTGGACAAAGACCCTCCGGGGAATATGGCAGTAGTCGCAGAGAGAGTAGCATCATAACTCTTTAGTGCTGACTAGCCGCAGCATAACTCCATAATACTGCCATAAGGTCAGGCAGACTGTATCATTCCTACCTGGCACCAGGGAGGGAGGCCCAGATCCTGATCAGACACCCCAACAACCTACCAACCTTGAAACCCCCACTTAAGACCCATCTGCTGTAACACCCCGTTACCGACCTGGACGGTCAGGGTGTTGTGTGGGCATCCTGTCTATGACATAAAGGGGATTAGCCATTGTTACCACCATACAAGGGCTGGCAGTTCTGCGGGCACTGCCCACAAGCCCATGTATCCTCATAGGCTGCAGTTCTTCACAGGGGAAAAGCCACTCCAAGGCCTCCTATGAAAACTCACCACGGCCCTGGGCCCACAGAGATCCATGGAGTTTTCTTACAAGTGCATCAGATGCTTTGGGAAGACACGCTATAAGCTGCATGGAACCTGGTCCAACCCTGACCTCTGTCATGAAGGCCACAGGATGTGTTTCAACTTGGAGAAGCACCTTGGTTTTTCACTTTGTCATCTTACATGGAGACAGTAGTTCACAGATGCCCACTAGATATAGGCTGTCCCTGCTTCATAGATGCCCAACTGAAGCCGGATGCATTTTAAAGTATATGGATAACCAGAGATAATAGTAAGCATAATGCCCCACAAAGTCACCATGCTGTGTTTGGTTGTGACCTGCACGTGACAAACCAGGTTGTGATTGGATGCAAGTCACCTGTGGAAATGCAAATTTGCTGACTTTTAACAAAGACCAGCACCTACCCACCTTCTACTTAGAAACCCCTCACATGTGTGGTTATTGGGAATTGAACTCAGGACCTTTGGAAGAACAGTCAGTGCTCTTACCCGCTGAGCCATCTCTCGAATCCCCTCAAATATGTCTTAATGGAGTCCTCTAAAGCACGCAAATGCGGTATTCCTTTTCAGCAAGCATGTTACAAAACGCAGTTTCCTCCTGTAGCTGCAGTCTCTCCAGTCCCACTGAAGGAGGGACTAAAGGCTTCAAGCTTTAGGAACCCAGTCCCTTCAGAGATTCTGACTATGTAAGAGAGGTGTGCACATAGGTCAGAGGTGGCCAGGGTCCTGGGCACGGGAGGAGACAACCTCTCCACTAGATAAGCATCGGGTATTTGTGAAACCCAGCCAAGTTTCATAGGCATAGCCAAGCAGTGCCAGAACCACTGCTGGCCCTCAGCCCAGGATCTGCTCCAGGGCAGCAAGTTGATTCCCCACTCCCAGCCTGCTCCCTGCAGAGTGGTGTCTTAGTAGGGAGAAACCAGGCACAAGCTGGCAGGCCCCCAGACCCATTCACAGGCAGCCAGGCCTTAACAGCATGACCCAGGCATAGCCTCCTCCCACCCTTGTTCTTCCTGAGGCAGGCAGGGCTCCACTCCAGGACATTACTACTAATCCCTCAATGGCTCAAGGGAGGGATAGAAAGCAACCCCGGGGACTCAGAGCCATATCCCCTGATAGGTTGAGGAGGCTGGCCAGTAGAGCTGGCTGCAAAGGCCAGCAGTCTCCTCCCTTTCCTGCCATCAAGTGTAGGCGGACCGTCTACCCAGCTTAGCAACACTGGAGATGGGGCATGGGTCACAGAGGACCTGAGTTTGTGTACAGAGGCCTCGGGGAGGAGGTAGGCAAACTGTTTAGCTCACAGGCCTGGCTCCTAAGCACCCACAACAAAATGAAGTCCCGCCTGGTAACATTAAGGTGCTCTTTGGCTTCCTAAGGATGGCCTAACCTGCGCCAAGACCACCACCATAAAACTACCCTGGTGGCTGCATTGTGAAATGGTTTTGTGCTAGAATGGGTTTCAGAGTTCCAGGGCCCTGAAAACTCAAAAGAATACCCACCGGCTCTTGACTGCTCTCCAGATTCTAGAACCTTCACGCATCCTGAAAATCCAGCAACCTGGAAAATCCAGGCCAGCGGACAGACGAGAGAGCATGGTTACTGAGAGAGAGCCCCAGGCTGACTGACAAGACCCCAGGCTGACAGCTTTCCACTTTCAACAGCAAACTGCTGGCTGAATGAACAACGCATTCTGAAGAGAAAACAAAGGAGATATTGAGAAACAAGAACCACCCACAGAAGTAAGAGGGCCACTTACTTCTTATGGCATTTTCCATGCACATTCCTCTAACCCCTGCCTCCCATCTCAGGTTTCCAGGACAGAGAAGTCCAGTCAAGAGCCACTCTGTCCTTCAGGGAACAGGCCCAGCCCTTTCCCACCTGTTCCGAATCCTGCTCAAGACTTTCAGGCCCGACTTGGCCTCTCTGTCACTCTGATTCAGTGTGGGAACTTTTGAAGTTAGTGGCTTAGAGTGTTTCCTCTGCACTCAGGCCCAGCCCCACCTTCTTCCTGCAAAGTAATACACTTTGCTTCAAGGTTGCACTGATGCTGGGCTGCAGGTTGGGCTCTAATGCACAGGCAGGAGAATATTGGCACCAGAGTGGCAGGCAGCCCCACTTCTCTCCCTCCACAAGGCTCCATGGGAACAGGTCCAGGTTTAAGCAGAAACTGTCAAACCAGGTGTGTGAGCAAAGTTAATGCCTAGGAGGGCGGGAAACCCTGCAAACCTTGGTTAGTACCTAAATGCATAACTAGTCCACTGCTCTCCCTAACCTAACTCAGTAGTACCATGTCTCACATAGCTTGAAAGGCAAAGATTCTCAGAGGAACAGTAAAAAGGTCTGGGGGCCCAGAGAGTAGTAAAGCAAGGCTTCCCAAACAATGTGGCGAGCCTGCTCTACCTCCTACCCTAGGATTAGTAGGACTGTCCCCAAAACATGACCATAAAGGTCACAGGTATTCCTTATGTCCACTTACAAAGCAGCCTGGGTAGGCATCCCTCCAATAGGCTTTTTTTGTTGTTGTTTTCTCGAGACAGGGTTTCTCTATATAGCTCCAGCTGTCCTGGAACTCACTCTGTAGACCAGGCTGGCCTCGAACTCAGAAATCCACCTGCCTCTGCCTCCCGAGTGCTGGGATTAAAGGCATTCGCCACCACGCCCGGTTCCAATAGGCTTTTAAATCTATGTTCAAACCAGCTAAAACCCAGAGATGCATAGTGGAGCCTTACAGCATGCCATCCAAGAGATTCTATGCAAAGAAGCAGCTAATTCAGACAAGCGGTCAGAGCCTGACACACTACAATTACACGATTTCGGACACAGTGCACACAACATATATCTACATGCATATATATGGCATATGCTTACACATGTTTACTCATGCACACTCACACATATACATGTTTTCACCCATTCATTAGTATATACCATAATTATATGTACACTGCACTTATGTGTGCATACCACACACACGTGTACATAGAAACATACCCACTGGGCTGGTGAGATGGCTCAGTGGGTAAGAGCACCTGATTGTTCTTCCGAAGGTGCTAAGTTCAAATCCCAGCAACCACATGGTGGCTCACAACCATCCATAACGAGATGACTCCCTCTTCTGGAGTGTCTGAAGACAGCTACAGTGTACTTACATTAAATAAATAAAATCTTAAAAAAACAAAAAAAAGAAATATACCCACTGTTCATCTGCATGGCAACATACTCCCCGCACAAGGCTAAAAGAAATTAAGAGCTCCAGACTGTTCCATTGTGGGGAGCAAACCTCAGGACATTAGTCATCTATGGGGATGACAGCCCTAGAAGCTACCTAAGCAGTCTGGGACTTTTAATCTAAAAAGGTATACCCTTCAGGAAGACTGCCTCAATGACCTCAGTCTCCAACATCCCATGTCACACAGCTGGTGCTAGCCATGATCCTGTGTCTCTTCCCCAGAGAGCAGAGCATCATCAGAGAAGAGAAGGGGCATGCTATTCCCCAAATGCCTAGATGATAGAGGTCCACAACAAAGCAGAGGAGGGCCGGACGTGAAATTGGGAGGCAGAGGCAGGCGAATTTCTGAGTTCAAGGCAAGCCTGGTCTACAGCATGAGTTCCAGGACAGCCAGAGAAACCCTGTCTCTAAAAAAACAAAAACAAACAAACAAAAAAGCAGAGGAGGATGGAGCCTATGCACTCCTACATCAGCCCCACAGGACACTAGTCAGATCCTCCCAGGGGCGGCTTCAGTTACATACTTGTCTGGGCTGTGGTCAAGTCCCTCCATTAAATGAAAAGGGAAACCCAAGAGCCACTGGAACTCCCTCCTCTGGCCTCCAGACCACTCAGTCCTCCCCAGTGACCATCAGATGTTTCCTGAGCCTCCCTGAAAGCCAGGCCCAGCCTGCTGGAGCCAGAGACCCACAGAAGGATGGGCCTAAAGATGAAAGGACACGGCTGGCCGCCTTTGTAAGAGACGAGGCCCTAATGAGGAAAACTGAGGCACTGAGAAATGCTCAAAAGTCATTCGCCATCTTCAGAAATGGGACACCCTAAAGTAGGCAGACATCAAAGACAGGAGCTCAGGCCACCAGAAGGCCAGAGATGATGACTCCCAAGCCCCTGCACTGAACTAGCAAGGAAGTGAAAATGTGTCTAACTAGGAAAACAGGTCTGGACTGCTACCCTTTTCTCCCCTAGAATTCCTCAGATCCCTCCCTCATGCGGCTGTGATAAAACGCATGTGTGGTGAGAATATCAGATCAAGAAGCAGCACTGCCAGCTCATATCCCAATACACCAGTCCACCTCTACACCTAACCCAATGGTTTTCTTAAAACAAGCCTACCCAAGGAGGAAACAGCCCAGGTACCCCAGCAACTGGCTGGTGGCGCCAGTCTTGCCTCTCACCTATAGGTATCCTAGACCCTAAGACACCAGCACCAGCAGCACAGGCCCTTACTTAAGAGAGGCATGATTCTATAGAAGCCTCAAGCCAAAGGGGACATCTGACATGCTTACCCAAATGCAGGGACAACACAACTACACACTCAGAAGCCCAAACCTATACTTGCTTGTGGCCTGGCTACCATGGACATACACATGAACAGACAGCTGAAAGCCTCATCACCAAGATGGGCCTGCCATTGAGCAGAAATGGAAGGCTTATCTGCACAGCCCAGACCCTACCCTAAAGGGCAGTTTCTCTCCTTTGCATAATAAAGGTAGTAAACTTTATGACTGATCCCTAGCGGGGACTCAAAGTCAGTACCCATTAGGACCTGGCACCTTAAGCCACCACAGTCAAGTCTAACTACCAACTCCTGATTGTCATCTACTCCTGTCTACACAGGGCTTCCTTGCCTCTACATAGAGTAGTCTTCCCTCTGAAGTCCAGTCCAGCAGGACTCACACACTCCAGTGGCTGCCTCTTGTGTAGCTATCACTCCAAATGACAGAGAACTCCACCCAGCCACTTGGCCAGGGCCAGGAGCTTGGGAACAGTGGTTAATACTTAACACTGTACACCAAACTTTGCCCTCTAGGCTTGCAAAGGCAAGGTTTAATGTCTGAAGAGCAACAGGAACTGCAGGCTGTCTAGCCAGCTGCACTCTCTGCTATACTGCTGGGTGTCTAACCCCACGCTGTACCCAACTGTACAGCTAGCAAGAGGGAGCCTTTGTCTCAAGCACCAGAAGGCAGCAGGCCTGGCCCAATGTCTCTGCCCCTCAACACTGGAGCATGGACCTGCCAAAAATCCAATCACTGCTGCCTATGTCTGCTTCTCCTCAGCCAGAGTCTAACACCCAAAGCAGCTCTTAGGTTATGCCTACAACACCTGTGGTCTACTAGGAACAGCAGGCAACTTCACAGTACCACACCCACACAAACAAGCTATATATATGTGTGTGTGTGTGTGTGTGTGTGTGTGTGTGTGTGTGCGCGCATGTGTGTGTATATGCACACGCTAAAGACACACAGCCCAGCAGCTCACACAATGCTTCTCACTACTGGCTGCTTCCTAAGGGAAACCTCTTCATACTAGAATCCATGGTAGCCCTGCTCTGATAGAGTTATCTCAGCCACTGTGGCATGCACACACTTGCACATAATACTCCACCTGCCAGGCTCAAGGCCATCTTTCCTAAGGAATTCCCAGAGGCCACCTCAGCACCCCATGTCTACCCTGAGTCACCACCATCAAAAGCTATGTTAATCCTCAGCCTAGGCCCTTCACAAGTCTCCTAAGGCTACAAGGCTGACTTTCTGGAAGCCATCAGTTCGTCTCTGCCACCACTAGCGAGTGGCCCATATCATCCCTGAACACCCTACTGGTTTTCTTCATTGCTCCCAGGTCCCAAGGAACACATGCCCACTCTCCCACTGCTCCAGCAGGCAACAGATCAGCATCCTACCTATGTCCCTTTGACACTCAGCCCCACAGAACTCACTTTCCATCACATATTGCCCTATATATCATATTAGGTTCCTATTGTGCCAGGTCACAGATGCACCAGGCCCAAGAGAGCACCGCCTTACCAGGTGATCTTTCTAGATCAATGTGCCTACAATGCCCAGTGGCCAGACAGCCCAAGTCTGCTTGGCCTTAAGCGCATGGCATTAGGTAGGGCCCTTAAAGGGCCCTTCAGCACAGGAGCTGTCTCTTCAACCCTTTGCAGCAGTTAAGACATCCACCCAGCAAGCACAGTGGTCAGGAAAGCTGGGCAACATTTCAGAAAAGGACACATTTCCAGATCCAGGAGGACTCTCAGATTAATTTAAAAAAAAAAAAAAAAAAAAAAAAAAAAAAGGCAATGACTGGGTAAAGAGAACATTCAAATGCCCCATCAGTCCTGAAGGCCATGCCAGTGATACCAAGCCACTTGCTAGGCAGTCTGGCCATAGAAAATGGCAATGCCTTATACCATGTGACCTTCCCTTGGGGAGGAACCAGCTCCCCTAACCCTCACGTGCTCACACAATGCATATATGCAGGCTCACCCACAAGAACATGGGCCTAGCAAGATGACTGGTGCTGACACCCGCACCACTGATTCCTAAGGGAACGGCCTGTTGCACGGATACAGTTGAGAAGAGGTAGGGCGCAGCCCACAGCCACCTGGGCTGCCAGCAGTCACCTGCTCCGTGGGATGCAGCAGTTTTGTGCAGCTTTGTCCTACAATATGAACACTGGTAATCAAAGCCATGGCCCCAAGGCCAGCACCCTACCACTGAGCAAGAAGTAAGCCAGCACTTTCTTAGGTTTGAAAAGGGAAACAGAACCGGGCGTGGTGGTGCACGCCTTTAATCCCAGCACTCGGGAGGCAGAGATGGGCAGATTTCTGAGTTCGAGGCCAGCCTGGTCTACAGAGTGAGTTCCAGGACAGCCAGGGCTACACAGAGAAACCCTGTCTCAAAAAAAAAAAAAAAAAAAAGAAAAGGGAAACAGTACATGTTTCCCTCTTACTTTGATTCCACACATATCAGGTGCTGCCATCCCTGTAAATGACCCTCAACCCCACCATGAAGAACTCCCAAGGGTATTAAGGTCCGTGCTCACACATTCAGCCCCACCTTCAAGGACTCCAGGCAAGACAGTGTGAAGGCCCACCAGCCCCTGCTAGGATCTCCAGCACCAGTGTGACACACCCTTTTCTGAAAATGCCAGATGAGGCTTTTGGTTCTTGTCCTAGCCTAGCAGAGCAGGGCCTCAAGTCTCCTGCTCAGTCCCCTTCCTAACTGTACGCTTCTCTGAATCGTTATGTCCTAACTGTGACCGCTGTCAACAGCAGCCCTGAGGGCACAGAACACTATCCACGGCCCAGCCTCCACTCAACCTCCAGACAGGACAAAGGTAACTCAGGACTGTCTCCATTAGTGTATCAGAGGACAGGGTCACCTCTAAGAAGAGAAGTTCCCAGGTAACTAACATGAAGTCAGCTACAGAGCATAATACCACGTGGATAGAATCTGAAAGGGGACCCTGCAACCAGACTAGAAGGAAGCCTGCACAGACGTCAGATTTGACCTGGAGTAGAAGGGCCCCCAGGTAGTGATTACCTTGCAGTAAATCCAGACAAATTCCATTGTGGAATTTCTTTTCCCAGGCCTGGGGCACCTCACTAGGACCCCGTGCGCACATTCCCTGACAGGTTCCCTATAGGTCTTGAGATCTAACGATGTCCAACTCTGATAGGAAGGACCCTGGCTGCAAGCAGTGTCCTCTCCACTGATAAAAACATTCCAACCGAACACCAAGAATTCACAAGTCCTTTCCACTTCTAGAGGAATCTCACAATAAATAAAATCTAGGTCTAACATCTGTCCTGCAGAGAGGCTGAAGGATATGTTCCCTGTCTAGATGCACAATCCCAAGTCCTTCTAGAACACATGCTTAAGGGAAGAGCCCTGAGAAAAGGGGAAACGGAAGCTAAAAAAATCTGAGGAAGCAAAATGTGGATGTCACACTCGCCACGCCTGCCCTCTCCTTGCCCTATCGAATTTTAGTATATGTGTTGGGAGGCTAGCTCCTCACACAGGGCCAAGGACTTTATAAGTAGACATACACCATCTACAATATAGAACCAACTGCATTTCTGCCACTCAACTGCCAGCCCAGGCCCTGTCTGGGTCTCACAGCACCAGAAGTCAAGGTTAAGACGCAGCCTGATGTATGGCCCAGAGAAAGGTTCACTTCCTACCCTCACACTACCTGTATCCCTGGTAGAATAGAAGCTGCACCAGGCACAAGAGGGTTGTGGGTTCCCTATAGCCATGTGTTCACAGCTTGAAGTCCCTAGGCAGACTAGACAGAATGTGGGTCAGATGCTAGACCCACATTCTGGTTCCAAAGACACTGGCTGTGTAAGCTGGATAGCCAATGAGGGTCCAGTTCAACTGCAGCCTGGATCTGTGTAGACCTAATGAGGTCTCCAAACTTACTCCATCACAAGCAACACGCAGGAGACATGTCTAGAAAATGGTACTTCCAAGAACTACCAAGGGATCCGAATAGGGGGCAAGACAGGGCTGCAGTGTACAAAGATGACTCCTGTGACCAGGCAAGTTGGCTCTGGCCTGTTACCCAGACACATACCCACATACATAACCATACAAATGGTGCCCACACACATGGTGTAGATCCACACAGCCAACCTTTGAAAAGCCTTCATCCTGCCTGTACAGGACTTTCCCACCAAAAACTAAGTATGAGGTCCCTTCCCTACTCCTGACTGGTAGCTGGCGCTCCTGTTAGAAATGAGGACAAGACGGTCCAATGATCGGCCCAACTTGGGATCCATCTCATAAGGGGGCACTAAGGCCTGACACTATTACTGATATATGATGTGGTTACAGACGGGAACCTGACATGGCTGTCCCCCCCACCCCCCCCAGAGGCCCTACCAGCAGCTGACTGAGACAGAAGCAGATACTTAAACCCAACCATTGAACTGAAGTTGGGGACCCTTATGGTTGAATTAGGGGAAAGATTGAAGAAGCTGAAGGGGAGAGCAACCCCATAGGAAGACCAGCAATCTCAACTTAACCCCCCTTCCCCCCCCAGAGACTGAGCCAACCATGAGCATACACAGGCCAGTCAGAGGCCCCTGGCACAAATATAGCAGAGGTCTGCCTTAATCTTCAAGAGACTTGAGGCCCCAGGGAAGGCAATGGCCTGGGGAGTGGAGGGGAGCACCCTCTCAGAGGCAAAGGGGTTAGAGGAATGAGATAAGGAACTGGGGGAGGGGGGACTGAGAGGTGGAGTGGGAGACCAATAACTAGAATGTAAATAAGTAAAATAATAAAAATGGAAAACAAACAAAAATAAATAATAACTAAAAATTAAAAAAAGAAAGAGTTCAGGACAGACCCCAGCAGACTTGTGACTACAACACAGTCATCCCCGTCACGGTACAGTGCTGAAGTTTCCAAAATTATCTTTATAGAAATATTAAGTATATAGAGCACCAAAATGCAAGTTCTATATAAGCCTAGCCAAGTTACTCAAGTTCAGCTTGGAGCGTGAAAGGATCTTTAAAACACATATACTCAGGATGTGGCTCAGTTAGTAGAGCATTTGCCTAGCAAAGTGCCAAGCCCAGGTTCAATCCTGACTAGCAATACATTTAAAAAACAAAAAAAAGTGGATGTGGCAACACATTACTGTAATACAAGCAAGCAACTGGTAGAGGCTCCCATCAGGAGTTCAAGGTCATCTTCAGCTACAGATTGAATTCAAGGCTGCAAAAGACCTTGTCTCAAAACAACTAATGAATTAAAAGTGCAAGCTTGTCCTCTTGTTAACGGTGCAAATTGCAGGAAGCCAGACAGTTACTTCCCTTCCTAGAAGCTGAATCCTCAGCCCTGACTGACGTCAGGCACCACTTGAGAGTCCTGATACTGTAGGGAACAAGAAATGAATCAAAAGAAAAATTACCTCTGCCCGAGACACTAATCATATAGGACGTCTGCAGATGTGTAGAACTGTCTGCCTCGGGCCACTGGGCACCAGGAAGGGCTTTTGTGGCTCTACTCTGGGGGGGCTCTGTGATGACGCTGCCCCTCCACAGTTCCCTGGCTGATGGACACTGAGTTTGGACTTCTAGATTCTGCCTCCACCTTACAACTGATTTTATGTGTTTAGCCAGACAGCAGCCCTGAGACATAGAATGCTTTGTCTATACAGAGAAAGCTGGACAGCCCAGCATCTCATGGAGAGGGTCACAGAGTGAGACAGGCGGGCTGCAGAGTGAGACAGGCGGGCTGCTGACCTGGGCTAGGCCACTTCCGGGCCAGCACTCCTAGTCTGTGAATGCAGGCTCCTAAAAGTCTGCAGTTTCTACTGCCTAGAGGAAGCACAGTTTCTACTGCCTGTATTCTGGGCAGCAAAAGCTCTGATGCCATATAAAAGATCCGTCTCCTGAGGATTGCACCCTCTTTTCCTTCCAGACCCAGAATCTGGAGCCTGAGCCTCCAATGTAAAACTTGGGGTAGGTGCAAGGCCAGCTGCAGCTGTAGGTCTGTGCTGGGTCCTCTCACCTCAACGACTGGAGTAGGGCCTATTAGGATCTAGGTCTAGAAGAGAGTTGGAACAGGGAGGAAGCAGTCAGTTCAAGGTGACTTGCCATCAGGAGAGGGGGTGCTTAGAAGTAGGATGGAGAGAGATTCCCAAGCCCATCCCCACCCCGTGGAAAGTGAAAGTGCCAGAGAGCTCCGGATCCAAGGAACAAAGAGAAGCAAAGAGAAGCCCGCGCTCAGAGTGCGCAGCCCCCTCCCCAGGCTTACACGGGCCTCTGTCCTTCCTCTAAGATCCCAAGGGAAGTTTGGCTGGTCCAAGGTCAGTGGAGGCTGATCTGGGATCCCAGTCGGATTTATCGGATGACCACACTGGACCATCATGGAGCAAAAGAAAGCTTGCCCAGAGGAAGCTGTCCCGACAGTGAGATCACCCATCCAGGGGTCTGTACCTCCAGCTCTCCCAGGTACCACCTAGACACCTGGGCCTTCCCGTTCCATAGGTACCTCCAGTAGCTCTGCAACTCCTCCCTAGTCCCGTCAGAGTTGCCAAACCAAGTAGTTTCCGGTGCTCCAGCCTCGATGCTCCCTCCAGTCAGGCCATGCAGAGAGGTGGGAACCGCACCCCCAGGGCTGACTGAGTCAGGCCAGCAGGGAGATATGCAGCGGGCGCCTCAAGCAAGGAGCCGAGCACTGAATTCAAGAGACTGAACGAACAGGGCCAACAAACCACCAGCCCAAGAATCCTCTCCCGGTCTCGGGTCACTTCTCCGAGGCAGGCAGAGACCAGTTGGCCCTTCTGACCCCTTCCCATCGCCCCGCTACGCGCCGCGCGGGCCGCCGCCAACCAACGAGTCAGAGCGGCCCAGCGGCAGCAGAAGGGCCCAGCCTCTGCCTTTGTCCCGTTGCAGGTGCGGCCAAGCTCACCCGGCGTAGGGGAGGTAGGATCCACGCTCTCGGGAGACTCGGGTTCTTCCGTGCGCTCAGCAGCTTCGTCCCCGGCGCCGTCGGCGCGCGCCTCCACCGGCACCACCGTAAAGTTCGTGGGCATGGCTCCGTTAGACTCTGCGGTCCCTCGCAGCCACACGCTGCTCCAGAGCAGCCGCCGGACTCCGGGGTAGAGGCGGGGTCCGCCCGGCCCGCCCTGCCCGCCACGTGACCTCACCTGCCCGCCCCCACGGCTCAGGAAAAGTTTGCCCGGGGCGGGGTCGGGAGGCTTCCGGAACGACCACGCCCACTAGAGGCTCCGCCCCTTGAAACTCCGCCCCTGTAGCCACAGTCTCAGGGTTGCCCCGCCAGAGCCCTGTACCCTCAAGGACTCCGTACGCACAAACCCAACCTCTAGAGGCCACCGCCGAATGAACTGCCCACAGATGCAGACCTCCCTCAGCACAGGAGACACCAGTTCCTTCCCGCAGGACCGCGTCCTCCTCTCACCCGTACTCACAACACAGGCTCAGAGCCCTCCAGCCCTCCAAGAGAGCTGGTCATTCACCACTTCCTCGGTTTCAGTTCTTCCATTGTCCAAACTCCCGTGGGGCTCTTCTCCCACCACCCCACAGATCATGGCTCCTTTCTCTCAGTTTGCAGCTCCTCATCCCCACCAACGCTGGTGATCTGGGCCCAGGCCCTGACCAGGTCAGCCTGCTAACCTAGCCCAGGGAGTAATGGCTTATCAGGGGAAGCTGTGCACCCTGGGGTTAAGTAATCCCACCCAAGGTCACTGGGCTCTGGGACAGGCCTAGCCAGCCAAGCTCTTTGTACCTGCTGGCAGGTGCGTTCCACGATCCAACCTGGGGAACCCTTGCAGCCCAAACTTGGAGGATGGCACTTCCTCCCTTTGGCTCCAAGGACAGGTAAATTCCGAGGGTAGTAGTGACAGGAAGATCCAAGCAAAGAGTTCCAGAATACCACATGATGGAAGTCACAGATCTTCCGGAATTTCAGGACCTTGTGCATTTTCAATGAAAGACTGGTGAAAAACTGGAAACAAATATTCTTCAAGAGAGAACGGAACTAAAATGTTAGGGGCAGGCTCAGTAGGAGAGGGTTCCCTACCATTTCAGAGACCCTGGTATCATACCCAACACATCCTACAAAAAGCCATAGCCCCCAGGTGCAACGAGTCACCCAATACTGTTTTAGATGGTCAAAGAGAAACACAGGTGATATGGCTAGAGCTGCTCACAACCTGTGGAACAGTGCCAGCCAGGTGGCCTGGCCCAATTCAATCAGGGACACGTCTGGAAGGCAGCTGCCAGACCAGTAACACCGCTGGGATAGGCTGGGATACCGGAGTTAAAGGGATTTGCATATCCTGCTGATGAGAATAAAACTCCCCACCCCCCCACCCCCAGACAGGGTTTCTCTGTATAGCCCTGGCTGTCCTGGAACTCACTCTGTAGACCAGGCTGGCCTCGAACTTAGAAATCTGCCTGCCTGTGCCTCCCGAGTGCGCCACCACACCTGGCAGAATAAAACATTTTGAAACCAACTCAGAAAAGCCATTTCTGTGAAAGCCCACCTGTACCCAGTATGGCCGGCTTTCTGCCCTCTGCCAGGAAGGAACTTGGGGGAAACATGGGCCACTCAGGAATGGCCTCTTAAACAGTTTCCAGCTCCTATGGGGGATAGGGTACAGCTTTTCAGACCATACTGTCAACCCACCTCCCTCCAGGAGCTATCCATAGCAAATAGGGAAGGGCTATCACCTGTTTGCCCTGCTTAGCTGGTCCTTAGGAGGAAATAGTGACCTCCTCCTCCTCCTCCTCCTCCTCCTCCTCCTCCTCCTCCTCCTCCTCCTCCTCAGAACACCCTCCAGACTGGCAACCACTTGAAACTTAGCCCTGTCCCTTTCCCTGCCCTCCCCCTCTATTGTTTTTAAAGACAGGGTCTCGTAGCCCAGGTTGGCCTCAAATTTTGATATATAGCCAAAGATGAGTGAATTCTTGATCCTCCTGCCTCTACCTCCCAAGTCCTGGGATTACATACATGTACAGACATGCCCAGCTATAGTCCTTTTTACAAATGTGCCTGTCTCTCGGCCCCATTTCTTCTGCTGGCTGAGCACCGGCAAGGTCTATTACTGTGCCATGATATCCACAGGCTGGGAACTCAGACAACACTGAACGCTGCACCCAGTGAAGCTAAGGAAGATATTGTCAATACACTCAGGTACACTGGGAGCTTGAGTGGGGAGGGGGTGCCCACTGAGCTTGGTGACTTACAGAAGGAAGAACCCATGGAACAGGGCAGAGTAGCCTATGGGAAAGGTTTAATCCCCACAAAGTAGAGATGTAAGGTTTCCATCAACACAATATGGAGACCCTCGGGACCAATGTAGCACCAAGTATTTTAACTTGAAAGAAAGTAAGTGGCTCACACAGAACCAGTGGACAGTACATCAGCTACCACATCTCCCTACACATGTGAAGGATGTTCTGCTGACTTCAAGGGTTACAAAAAAGCGGAATGAAACTGTACTTTATACCTGCTCCAGACAGGACACCAAAATCTGTTGGGGTTTTTTTTTTTATGGTTTTTCAAGACAGGGTTTCTCTGTGTAGCCCTGGCTGTCCTGGAACTCACTTTGTAGACCAGGCTGGCCTTGAACTCAGAAATCCACCTGCCTCTGCCTCCCGAGTGCTGGGATTAAAGGCGTGCGCCACCATGCCCGGCTACAGGACACCAAAATCTGATGCATAAATACTCAACCTATGAAACTACAAGTCTGAGAACATGTTATTCAATGAGCACTAGACTGTAAAATTTCTCAAGCTGCAATGAGATATGCATCATTTGGTCCATTGTGCCCCCTGCCTACCCCCCTCTCCATGTGATGTGTGAGCGTGTGTGTGAGCGTGTGTGTGTGTGTGTGTGTGTGTGTGTGTGCTCGCGCACACACACGCACTGTAGGTAAGCACATGGATAGTGCATGTGACAACCTCCACTATGGGTCCTTAGGTACCTTCTTCCTTTTGTTCAAGATAGTTTGGCACTCTTGGCATGGAGCCTAGTCTAACTGCCACTGAGTTTCCAAGAAGTCACCTGTCTCTACCCACCATCTCCCAGTAGTGCTAGGATTACAAATGCTACATGAGTTACAGGGTTCAGTAAAACACTTGCAACCAGGCCCTCTCCCCAGTACCTCTGAAGAGTTTTTTTTTTAAATATATTTATTTATTTAATGTATATGGGTACACAGTCGCTGTCTTCAGACAGTCCATTACAGATGCCCATTACAAATGGTTGTGAGCTACCATGTGATTGCTGGGAATTGAACTCAGGACCTCTGGAAGAACAGACAGTGCTCTTAACTGCTGAGCCATCTCTCCAGCCCTTTGAAATGCTTTTAAACCACTCAAGAAATAAGATGCATGCCGGGCGTGGTGGTGCACACATTTAATTCCAGCACTCGGGAGGCAGAGGCAGGCGGATTTCTGAGTTCCAGGCCAGCCTGGTCTACAAAGTGAGTTCCAGGACAGCCAGGGCTAGACAGAGAAACCCTGTCTCGAAAAACCAAAAAAATAAATAAATAAATAAGATGCAAGCCGGACATAGTGGCGCACGCCTGTGATTCCAGCACTCGGAAAGCAGAGGCAGGCGGATTTCTGAGTCTGAGGCCAGCCTAGTCTACAAAGTGAGTTCCAGGACAGCCAGGGCTATACAGAGAAACCCTATCTCGGAAAAAAAAGAAAGAAGATACAAAGGCCTGACTCTCTTGCCACCTTCTTCCCCAGCCTCAGAGGTCTGCCCTTGCACACAGGCACCATCTAGCCCAATGAAGCACTGATATTCAGCTACTGCTAAAACCAGAGGTACAGTACAGGTAGAGCTGTGTCTCTCCTATATGGTATTATCCACCCCAAGCTGTTAGCTTCAAGGAACCAAGGCACACCAGCAAGGCCTACTCCTAGCTGCGACTGCTTGTCTTTTAAAGGTCCAGGGCTTTGATGCACATAGTCATAGGCACAAGGGAACTTCCTGTAGCCTCTAGGCTTTGTCACCCACAACCATAGGACCTGGCATCTGAGGGTTAGCCCACAGGCTGAATGCTTCTTTGGGAGGCCACCATCAAGACAGACCAAGGCCATAGCCTGCTTCATATAGACTTCCCCAATGCACATTATTCCAGCAATGGTCAGGAAGGGACCACCTAGTACTGTTCTGTGAGAGGTTAGCTAGGGTCAGGAGCCTTTGGCTCTGGTAAGGTCCATCTGCCTTCAGGCAATTAGCTCCACAATGCTATTCTTTCTTCATCCAAAATCTGGTCCACTTAGACCAATGGTATGCACAGAGTGTCACCCAAAATGGCCATTCAATGCCACTGTCTGGTCACCATCTCAGATTGCACTGCTCCTCACTGTTATCAGCTCAGGGCCATCCGCTCAGCTGTAGGGACTGGCATGTCTAATTCGCTGCTCAGATGTTCTCAAGCTATGGGACTCCAGCTGGGCAGGAGATCCCTTATGTGGCCTCCAGAGGCTGATAAAGAAACCTAGCTTGCAGTGTTTGTCATCAGCAGCTGCCAAGTGCAGATTGGCCTGGCCTTCAGCATCTCTTTGGGACCTCCAAATGTACTCATCTCCCAGGATAAACTGGAAAAAAATATTCTCCATGAAAATCTGCACATTTCTGTTCCCCCGTAGCATGGGTGAAGAAGGGAGCTCAGTGCACATGACAGCCACTGTACACGGGTGCATTCTACAAAGGGCAACAGAAAAGAGAGAAAGACTAACCAGCTGCTCCACCAGGGACATCACACGTGGGCAGGCACATGTAAGAGACTGCCCCAAGCCATAGTTCCACCCTGATGTAGCAAACCCAGTTCCCAGGCTGTCAGAGGCATGCATAACCCGCAGCCTCCTCTACACACTGTACAGCAGGGACCAGAAAAACCAATGATCCAGAAATACCAGTTCAACAGAGACCAGAAGCTGGGCGGTGGTGGCGCACGCCTTTAATCCCAGCACTCGGGAGGCAGAGGCAGGCGGATTTCTGAGTTTCCATACTTTTTAAAGGCTGAATCGACTTCCATTTTCTTACTGAGGGCAGCTCAAGCAGAGCGAGGCCCGATTCTACTGTCTGAATTCTGTACATACAACCCCTGTTCCCGCCAGATGAGGTCAAATGACATGACCATCTCTTGCACTGGATGTGTCTTCTGTATAGTCCTCAGGTCTGGGGTTTCCATTTCAAACCTCAGGTGGACAAAATTGCAAGCCCCTCCTTTAACCTTCAGCAAGGTCATGAGGGCAGTGCCCATTAAAATGTGTGGCAATGGCTCCAATTTTCAAGACTGTGGATGCTCTGGGGAATATTTCCACGATCTGAGCACTCAGTCCTCTGGTCTCTGTTTTTTTTTTTTTTTTTTTTTGGTTTTTCGAGACAGGGTTTCTCTGTGTAGCCCTGGCTGTCCTGGAACTCACTCTGTAGACCAGGCTGGCCTTGAACTCAGAAATTGCCTGCCTCTGCCTCCCTAGTGCTGGGATTAAAGGCGTGCACCACTGCGCCCGGCCTTTTTCCAGTTTCTAACCTCAACACCCAAGTCTGTGCTTTTCGTTGTAACAGATTTCAGAACTACCTAATCCAGAGCCCTGCACCATGGCCAAGCGACTGCTTGCTAGGCTGCAAGTTCCACACTTACTTGACAAGAAGAGAACAGGGTTATTTCTGACATACCCCTTTGTCAACAGCAAGAGGCAAAGCCAGCAAATGTTTGCACCAAGGCCAGGAAGAGTCCCAGCCTTATCTTCCCTATCAACACCAATGTGGCTGTAGAGCTCACAACGTTTACAACCACACTGGGTAGAGAGGAGGCCTAAATTCAAGGTCAGGGCTTTCTCTCTCTCTGCAGGACAGCAGCCCAACATAGAATTTATCCCAGGAACACTTGAAGCTCTTTAATTACTCTGGGGTGTGTGGTATGTGTGCCTGTAATATATACATATATTTGTTCTGCTCCTCTAGAGAACCCTGGTTAATACACACCCTAAGCCCTTTTTGTTCATAGCCTCCAATAACCCTGGAAAAGAAGACAACATCTATAGGCACAATAATAACATAATGCCTTTTTTTTTTTGAGTTCCATGGTGACCAAGTCACTTGCTCAAAAAGGAGGGTAGGGTCAGGACAAGGAAATAAGTTCTAGGAGCCTGGAATGGATGGGAGGGCCAGAAAGCCTCTGCCCATTGGTGCCCTGCCCAGGCCCAATGGGACACGTGCCTGAGCTGCCCTTAGGAACTGAGAAGATTCTGATGGGAAGAAGAGGTTATATGCACATCCTGGCCTCAGAATAGATGCTCATGCTGCCATCCAGTGACTTGTATGGGTGGTGGAATGCCTAGAAGATAAATGTGGCTTATGAATGTCAGGGTGAGTCCCATACCAACCTCCTCAGCTCGAAGCCGGGCATGGTGGCACACGCCTTTAACCCCAGCACTCGGGAGGCAGAGGCAGGCGGATTTCTGAGTTCAAGGCCAGCCTGGTCTACAGAGTGAGTTCCAGGACAGCCAGGGCTACACAGAGAAACCCTGTCTCAAAAAACCAAAAAAAAAAAAAAAAAAAAAAAACAGTCCACTCCTAAGTCACAGCTCCCAGATGGCATCACAGCTCTGGCTGTGCACACAGTAGGAGTTCTGTCTCAGTCTACAGAGATAGAGCCAGCTCTTCCCACATAGTGCCCATTCCCACATGCTCTAGACTCAAGTGTTTCTTACATTCAAGCTTCATTGACTAACCCATTCTTGTTCCAGTTTGACTGAACATCAGAACAAGCTGACCCTTTGACCAAGTCAGTCCCCTCCCCCTGTGAGCTGTTCAAGGTCAAGGAGACTTTGGAGGTACGATTCATGAACCCATTCAGTGTCAGAGTCATGGCTGACATCTATCCAGGTTGAAAAAACCCTCCTTGCAGAGTAACTGTGGCCATTGAGTTATTGCATGTCACACTAACAACAGTTGGCCACAGGTCACTGTCCACAGGTTGCTGGCACCTCGTGGGTGATTGTTAAAACGTTCTAATTAGAGTTGGCAGGCTTGCTTAGTTGGTTGGTAAAGGCACTTGCTACTCAAGCCAGAGTTTGATCCTCCAACCCTAGCAAAGGTAGGAGAGAATAAAGTCCACAAAGTTGCCCTCTGACCTCTACATGCTTGCCATGAAATATCCCTACTCCCACACTACTCAAATATGTTAATGAATAAAAAAGAAAATTTTAATCTGGTCATTTAGCTGCTATTTCTTGGTTTGAGGGGGGTGGTTTTCATTGGGGGAGGGAGGGTATTTGTTTGATTGCTTGCTTGCTTATTTTGAGACAGGATCTCAATGAATAGCACTCATTGGCCTGGCACTCAATATGTAGAGCAGGCAGACCTCTACAGTTACTTCAGCCTCCTGCTTCTGACTCCCAAGTACCGGGATTACAGGCATGCACCACCATTTTTTTTTTCCTTTTAAAAATAACTTATTCTTTTAATCCCAGCACTCGGGAGGCAGAGGCAGGCGGATTTCTGAGTTCAAGGCCAGCCTGGTCTACAAAGTGAGTTCCAGGACAGCCAGGGCTATACAGAGAAACCCTGTCTCGAAAAACCAAAAAAAAAAATAAAATAAAATAAAATAAAATAACTTATTCTGTTTAACTGCAAAGAAAAAAATACCAATAGAATAAATGTTAACATCATTCTTTGGCCTGAAATGCTTCTCATAGCTTTACAGCATCACCAATACCAGCACCTTCTCTTCTCAAACTACAGCTCTGTCCCCAAGAAACAGCAGCTCCCCAGCCCCTGACCCCACCATTCTTCCTGGTCTATGATAACAGTGACTCTAGAAACACCACGGGACTGAAGTCACACTTCTGTCCTTTCGGAACTGGCTCGATTCACTGAGCACAATGTCCTGGAGGCTCATCCATGATGCAGCTTGTATCAGAGTGTCCTTCCTTTTCAGAGCCAGTAACATTGCACCATGGGATGGACCGTGTCTCACTTACCTGATGGGCACTCGAGTTCTTCCCACCTCTTAACTATTGTGAATAATTTTTCTTAAGTTTCTCCTATATGGAATGAACAGCACAGTTCCTGGGATATATGTCGAAGCAGAATAAAAGTGGTTAAGGGACACCACTGCTTTCATAGAGAAACACACATTCACATACAACCTATCTGGGAAAAGCGAGACACAACATGGTGGGGTCTATCTGCTGGGACTAAGGGATGACTTCCTGCCCTGCCTAAACCAAGAAAATTCTGTAACATGTGCAGCATTGGCCAGACAGAATACAGCACAGTCCTTTAGTAACCAGATGCCACTGCCCAGAGATAAGCAGGCTACCTTCCACCATGATCTCTGTCCTATTATTAAACCAGCATCAGCAAGGTGACACAGGTCTGTGCCAAAGGTCATTCTTTGGTTGCAGGCAGGTGGAGATGGCAGTCTTACAGACCCTGGGGGATGTTGTTGCTGCACCCACCAAAAAAGCACCTCAGCAAGCAGAGCAGAAACTACTGCAGGACCCTCAGCCCACTGGAGGGGCCTGAATACCAATGCAAGGCCCTTGAAGCCTGGGGCTGGACATCTGCAGTGCAGCCCTGCTGGGAAATAATACCAGCTCCTCAAAAACCCAGGGGTCCACTGGTGGATCCCAGAAGGACTTCCAGATAAATGAGTAAAACCTTCTAGCCACGTTTTACACCCTTAGGGTCAGCCGTTCAGTAAGGCCACAGGGCAGGTGGAGACTGAGGCGTTGTGGGTGGACCCTTCCCAATAGGCTGAGGAACACTCAACCTCTGAGCAATTCTGTGTGCCAGAGGACCTGCATGTACATTGCTAAGGGTGGTAAATTCTTACCAAACTGACTCAGTTTTCACCTTCTCACATTTTAAAGTTTGAATTTTGCTTTAAAGAGCAAACTAAAATCTACCCTTTCCCCGCCAGTTCTCTTCTATTTCATTAAAAGAAGAGAGAAGGAGAAATATGTTTGCCTAGCAGTTGCTGACTTAGATAACTCTCTTGGCTTAATCACCCTGTTCAAACCTTAAATATTTGACTTATGTCCCATGACAGAGTTTGACAAACATAATGTTAAAAATTGCTGCCATCAAGAGTGAACTTCTTTGTGTAAATAATGCAAGTCATTAATTTCTATTTCCTCGGGGCATGAGTTAAAAATACATTTTGAGGATGAGCTTTGATTACTATTGAAGTACTGCAACATCACATGGCCCTCACAACTCTAAACTCACTATACCAGGTCAGCGTCCCCCAAGGCAAGCTTGATCCTTTCTACATGACAAATTGCACAGTCCATAGATGTATAATACCAGGATATGGCTGAGTCCAGAGACAAAAATATATATACACACACATATATATGTGTACGTGTATGTGTGTGTGTGTGTGTGTGTATAGAGGGGGGCAGGGGCAGGGCTGATGTATGCAGAGCACTTGCATATACAGATACATGAGACTGTGAGTTCAATACTTAGAGGGGAGGGGAGGGAAAAGGAGGGGGAGAGAGATCACCAAGTAGCAGTTAGTTCAGCTCACGGGTACATGTAGTTAGTTCTACTGTACCATGTTATGATTGTGAATGTTTTACCGTAGGCGTGGTGTATGTTTGAGGAGATAGATATGTCACCCTGACTTAAAAACTAATATCTCTCCCATTTCCTCTTTCTCTGTTTCTGTCTTTCTCCCTCTCTCCCTCTCTAATTTTGTGTTCTAGGTTATCAAGTAAGTGAAATTAATTTTTTTGTTGTTATTGTTGCTCTGTTGTGGTTTTTGTTTTTTGTTTCTGTCTTTGCATGTATGTTTGTGCACCGTGTGTGTGTGTGTGTGTGTGTGTGTGTATGTGCCTAGTATCCTCAGAGGTCAGAAGAGAGCTTTAGATCTCATGGAATTGGAGTTATAGATGGTTGTGAACTACCATGTGGATGCTGGGTACTAAACCCAAGTCCTCTGCAAGAACAACAGGTGCTTTTTGTTTTGTTTGTTTGTGTTTATTTTAAAGATTTATTTACTTATTTTATGTATGTGAATACACTGTCGCTGTCTTCAAACACACCAGAAGAGGGCATCAGATTCCATTACAGTTGGTTGTAAGCCACCATGTGGTTGCTTGGAATTGAACTCAGGACCTTTAGAGGAGCAGTCAGTGCTCTTAGCTACTGAGGCATCTCTCCAGCTCATGAACTTAATTTTAAAAAGAACAAAAGCAAAAATAATCTTAACCCCATCTCTGACCACAGCAGAATTCTTATTTTTGGTGGTCAAAGGAAGGGTTGGTCCAAGAGACTGGGATGCCTACAACCTACATGACCACTTTGCAAATGTTTCCTTGGAGATAACTGCAGAATCAAGACATCTCCAGAACCATAAAACCACCAGGCCTGGCCCTAAGAAAGTTCAGAAATGAAGACCATGAGACAGGGGCCGACCATGACGATCAATCTAAGCTACCTCCTAGACATAGCAGCTGTGTGGAACAGATTCCAAAAACAGAGATGCCTTCGAGGTAAGAGCACAGAGGTCTCAGGTGCAAATGGCCTTAATTACAAGCTTTCTGAGCAAGTCACAGGCAGCTGTCTCAACAAAAGCTAGGGCCACATACTAAGAATGTGATTCCTACGTCTAAAAATTCACTCTTCTGTGAGAGGAATAGTTCTGTTGTAGAACAATTTCCTAGCACATGCCTAGGTCCAATCCCTAGTACTCCACAAACAGATACGACTTGTTCAATCCCAAAGAAGGCAAAAGAAAACAGCCCTGGCATTCACTGTAGGAGCTATGGACCCAAGACAGTAAAGAGTGGACAATTTGCTGTGAGAAGCTAGAGATTTCAAAACACTGGGCTTGGTAACTGATAAAAAAAAACACTGGGCAGGAAAAAAAAAAATCAGAGATTAAGACAAGACTGCACAAGCTGGTACAAGCACACCTCTCACTCCACCATGATACCCGCTTCCACTGAGGCTTCTCACCTCCACTAGCATGGGAACAAAAGGAAATGTGACCTTTGTTCACAAAGGAACGAGCAGAAAGTCAGCCACAGAAAGACCACAAGAAAATTGTTAAAGCCTTGGGGATTTAAGCAATGCATTCCAAGGACCTGATGTCTTGAAGGAGTCCCAATTGAAATCGAACACTGTTTCCCCAAGGTGGGGGTGGGGGAGTTTCCTCCTGGTGGATCTAGCAGTGGTTACAAAGACAATCTAGGGGGTTTACACTGTGTTCCCAGAGAACCATGTGGAAATCCAATCCCAGGTGCCTTAATATTCCACATAGCAGCTCTCAGTTCGCTGGGCTACACAACCACAGTGTGTTCCAGCACGGAAATCAGCTGACTCCAGAGGAACAGACCGTGATGGGAACCAGCACCTTTGCAAAAGTTTAGTTAAGATGAGGTGATACTGTGGTATATGGTGGGCACTAATTCCATGCCTGGCACCCTCATGGAAAAAGATCTGAGCCAGGCGTGGTGGCGCACGCCTTTAATCCCAGCACTTGGGAGGCAGAGGCAGGAGGATCTCTGAGTTCGAAGCCAGCCTGGTCTACAGAGTGAGTTCCAGGACAGCCAGGGCTACACAGAGAAACCCTGTCATGAAAAAACCAAAAAAAAAAAAAAAAAAAAAAAAAAACCCTGAAGGTTCCAAAGGGAGACACAGAAGACCCCACCAGCAGTGACAAAGGCTACTCAGTGCACAGCCTTCCAGACCATTGTCCTGTGCCCTTCCTTCCCACTCTGTAACATCCCCAAGTACCTTCAGGCAGAACCTTGAGAATGAGAGGCCCTCATTCTTATTCTAAGGGACAGACCTTGAATAAATCTGATTTCCCTTCCAGCTCACATTTCTTGACTATTGACTTTTGAGTGGAGACCATTCCAGCAACAACATTTACCATCCTGGCAGAAATAAAGATATTTGAGACATCTGTGCCCCTCCCTGTGGCTATCCAACTACTGAAACTACAGACCCCCAAGAAGTTGGAATTTTTCTCAGGAATCTCATGCTGGGAGAAGGAAAAGGTCGCATGAAGCCTAGTGCTACCCAGAAGGAAAGCTTATTTCCAGGAAAGAGATGTCTAACACTTGTGACAACTCCACAGACCACCTTGCAGGGCAGACTGGAGCTCAGACAATGAGATAAGTAGACCAACCCTCAGACCCTTAGTCACACAGATAACCTGGCTTCTAGTTACACCTAAACCTCTCCTCAATTCCTCAGAGAGACTGGGTCAGGAGAACCTACTGCATCTCTTTGTTCCTCTTCCAAGTGTGGCCATACGAATAAATCTTTTTCTGCTTCTCACTATTCCTTGTTCATTTAATTGGCCTGCTAAGGACAGGAGGCTGAGCCTGGAAGGTTAGAGCAGCCAGGGACCAGGTTCTGATTCTCTCTACTCCAATAACACTACTACAACACTCACTGAAGGGATAGTATAGGCTCAGGAGCCCCCAAGTCCACAGTTCTCAGCACAAAGGAGATTTAATTGCCCCAGAGGGACAGTGGGCAGGGAATAAGAGACAAACACAGGAGATAGAGGATGCAGGAGAAGGGAACAGGGAGAAGGGAGGGGTATTTGTCCTGGAGGGAGACAAAGGACTGCCTTTGGTAGAGAGGTGACAGAGGTGGCCCATTGGCTAGTGGCAATTTATAAATATAAAATAGGAAGCGCCCTGTTAAAATGAGGTTTTTAATTTTTTTTTTTTTTTTTTGGTTTTTCAAGACAGGGTTTCTCTGTATAGCCCTGGCTGTCCTGGAACTCACTCTGTAGACCAGGCTGGCCTCGAAATCTGCCTGCCTCTGCCTCCCGAGTGCTGGGATTAAAGGTGTGTGCCACCACGCCCGGCTCGAGGTTTTTAATTTTAATTGGGCATGTTACTTAGATGGGCCAAAGGGGGCTTTTGATAGCTGGATTTCAACACTTTGATTCCTGGACCTTGGTAGTCAGCCTCAGGAGGAGGAAGTGGCCAAGGCTAGCTTTAGGAATGTAATCTAATGGTTTTTTAGCAAGGCAGAGGTAATCAGGGAGAAGGGCAAGGCCTGTCAGAGTTGTTTGCCATGTTTAGGCTGGCTAGAGGCCCTTCACTCAGTACATCTAGTTATTTCCTTTTTTTTTTTTTTTGGTTTTTCAAGACAGGGTTTCTCTTTAGCCCTGGCTGTCCTGGAACTCACTTTGTAGACCAGGCTGGCCTCGAACTCAGAAATCCGCCTGCCTCTGCCTCCCGAGTGCTGGGATTAAAGGCGTGCACCACCACGCCCGGCTATCTAGTTATTTCCTTAAGAATATTAGTTCTTAAATTAATTTTTAAAAATTAAGAACTGCATTAACTATCAATAATCTGACAGGCTTCGGGGCGCCGGGTGGTGGTGGCACATGCCTTTAATCCCAGCACTTGGGAGGGAGAGGCAGGTGGATTTCTGAGTTTGAGGCCAGCCTGGTCTACAAAGTGAGTTCCAGGACAGCCAGGGCTACACAGAGAAACCCTGTCTCGAAAAACCAAAAAAAAAAAAAAAAAAAAAAAAAAAAAAAAAAAAAAAAAAAAAAAAAAAAAAAAAAAAAAAAAAAAAGAATCTGACAGGCTGAGAACTCCAGTGAGGTATGACACATCCGTGTCACAGACACTGGCTAGTGTCTGTGAAGTACGTACACTGTGTATAAATGTGCCATCATGTGTGAGTAGCATGTGTTCCTCAAGCACCTATGAAGGGTAGCTTGAGGTGGACGTCTTGCATAGCTAAAGTCTTTGGGGAAAACAGGCTGAGCTGTGGCCCCGAGTTGAAACCAAGTTCTACAGCCTACAGAGCTGTACAGTTAGAACTGGTTAGATGGCTCAGCGGTTAAGAGCACTGACTGCTCTTCCAAGGGTCCTGAGTTCAATTCCCAGCAACCACATGGTGGCTCACAACCACCTGTAATGGGGATCTGACACTCTCTTCTGGTGTCTCTGAAAACATACATAAGTAAATGAAGAAGAAGAAGAAGAAGAAGAAGAAGAAGAAGAAGAAGAAGAAGAAGAAGAAGAAGAAGAAGAAGAAGAAGACCACCACCACCACAACAACTACTACTACTGTGCACTTAGACCTGGTCCTTACTTAAATGTCATATAACAACAACAACTGTGCACTTAGACCTGGTCCTTACTTAGATGTCATATAACAACAACTGTGCACTTAGACCTGGTCCTTACTTAAATGTCATATAAGGGTGCCTCATAAAATGTTCCTGGGAAGAGGGCACAGACACCCTGACTAAAACCCACCTGAGGCAAGCCAGGTTCTTCCCCACAGTAGCAGATTCAGACGCAGGAAGAGCACAGCCTTGCTTCCTCCCCTCGGGCTTGTTTTAGACTGGGCACAACTGCAAACGTGCTTGCACAGACACTCAAGGGAGCCTCAGAGTCGCCCTGGCTGCTTTCCCAGCCTTGCTATGCTTTGTGGCTTCAGCTGCCACACCTTCTCTTTCTCCAAAGCAGGGCTAAATCCCATCACCTACTCGGGTTTACTCTCCTTACGGCCGCTCCTGCACAGCTTGGGTGGGATCTGGAGATTGTAAATCTGATGGCCACACGTGGTACTTTTCTGTGAAGACTGCACCCTTGAAGTCCTGAGAGCAACTGGCACCCAGGGCTTGCTGTTCCTGGAGCACGGTTATGCCTTCCCCCAAGGTGCCTTCTGTCGTCACGACTGTTGTGTTTTATAAAAGGATAAAGAGGGAAGGAATAAATTTGGTGGATGTGCAGTCAGGTGTGGGGGAAGGGAGTGCTTCTGCTGGCCCATGCTGAGGCATCCCTCTCCCCCGAGGGACCAGCCTCATGAAGGTATAGTATAGAATAGAGTTTATTCAGGACATGGGGAAGGGAGTTGAGAGGGTAGTAGAGACAGAGAAAGGCACAGAGAGTGTAGAGGCCGACCATGAGCACATGGAGGGGGGAGGGGAATGAGGAGAGAGGAGGAGCGGGACATGAGGACAGAGGGAGGGCAAGAAGGCAAGAGAGAGGAGGGGGCAAGCAGCCCCTTCTATGGTGAGTCAGGCACACCTGGCTGTTGCCAGGTAACTGTGGGGCAGAGCCTAGACAAAATGCTAACAACTGCTATTGGTGCCAGCTCCTTCATCCATCCTCTTGGGCCAGCCTGGGTGGCAGGAAGTCCTGCCTCAGTTCTGAGGGACGCCTAGGATGCATTAGTGACACTTCTTCCCCTCCTTATAGGACACAGTCTTATGGATCTCCAACAAAGGCTGGTGGCACACAGGACTACAAGGAATATGCCCCGAAACTCCAGCCTCAGGTTAACCAGAGACACTTTCAGTGCTTCCTTGATAGAAGAGGTCACCTTCTTGTCCTTCCCATCCTGTGGGATCCCTAGAAGATGGGAAAGCATGGACCAGGTGCCTGGCTGGCATCAGCCAACCTCTGCCCAGAATGATTGGCAGCTCTAGGCAGGGCTTCAGTCACACAAATAAACCCAAGAACTCTCAGGAACCACCCACTGTTTCAGGAAGGAGGCTGCAGCTCCACTCTGCTGGATATAATTTCTGGACATGATTAAACAGGAAGGAAATAAAAGGCCCTGGCTGAGATTACATTCAGAAGCCTAGCTCTCCGGGCTCTGCATTGCCCACTGTTAGTAACTAGTGATTAACCACTCCTGTTGTTGTCGGAGGCAGCTCAGCTCTGCCATTGTCCCCAAACCTGAAGCCATCATCGCATGCCTGGCTACAAAGCTGTGGGTTTGGGGTCAGGCACAAAGCACGTTAGCACCAGCAGGAAGCAGAGGCCCATTCTGAATTTCCCCCCTAAGCAGGAGAGTGTAAACTGTCACGCAGGTCTGGATGTTACCAACTTGGCTTTATTTCTAGATGTAGGTCAGAACTCACACCTGCACTGGGTGTAGTAGTGCACTCTACTAACCCTAGCACTTGGGAGATGGTTAAAAGGATCAGAAGTTCAAGGTCAGCCTCAAGGAGAACCTAAGGAGTTAGAAGCCAGCCTAGGCTATGTGAGAGACCTTGCCACAAACAAATCCTAAAACTGCTTTTGTTTGGTCGACCTATGAGTAACTTTCGGGCTATTCCAATGAGGTGGCAGCCCAGAACCTTCCAGTATCTTCAGGGCATTTGATTGTGCCTGTGAGTCATGAAACCCTACCTGGAAGATCCCCCTCCAGCTTCCTGCCTCAGCACCTGGGCAGCAGCTTGTGAGCTGTGAGGACACCTGCTGGGCAGAGCTGCAGGCTGAGGCTGCTTCCTCTTCTGCTTGGTTAGGGACAGTGGAAGGTGGAGGAGGGGATCTGGCTTTCCCAGGGGCAAAGAGATTCTGCAAGAACTCCAGGGAAAGGGACGAAAGCCAGATTCTCACTCAGGAAGGGACTTTTTAGGATCTGTCAGGCAACAAATGGCAGGAGGAGGCCCTGTGGGACTTGGGCAACTCTGAGCTTCAGGCATCCTTCCGTAGCCCACAGCTGTCCTTGCTCAAGGACACCTGTGCCCCCACCTGGTCAGTGACCTCCTTCCTCAGCAGTCCCTCCTGTCCCAGCGGCTAGGGGAGGAGTCCTCACTAGAAGGTGGCTCTGTCTCCCAAGGCTGCGGAGCATGCTGATCCTTCCTAGAGATCATTACACACAGAATACATGAACATATAGGAAACCTGCTAACCAAGGAGTCCCTTTCCAGCCAAGTGACCCCTACACACCCAACCAGGAATTGCTCCCCAGGGGGTTCATCAGCTCTAGCTCCTCCACCAAAACGGACCCTGCCCAGATAATTAGAGAGAACAGCCAGCTATCCCATCAGCCTGCAGAGAGTGGAGCTGCACAATGAACTAAACTCAAACATCCTGTCTTTGTATTAGTCAAAGCTTTGTGTGTGTGTGTATGTGTGTGTGTATAAGTAGATTTATCATATATATGTATACATATGTTATATATGTATATATACATATATATGCTGTATATATGTATATATATATATATATATATAAATGTGTGTGTGTGTATATATATGTGTGTGTGTGTGTGTGTGTGTGTGTGTGTATACATTCTCTGTATAGAGCATAGCAGGCTGTGGTCCAGCTAGTCTAATAATGGCTATCTATCGGGCCGGGCGTGGTGGCGCACGCCTTTAATCCCAGCACTCGCGAGGCAGAGGCAGGCGGATTTCTGAGTTCAAGGCCAGCCTGGTCTACAGAGTGAGTTCCAGGACAGCCAGGGCTACAGAGAAACCCTGTCTCGAAAAACCAAAACAAACAAACAAACAAATAATGGCTATCTATCAACAGAAAGGCCTAGAATTCAGTAGTTCAGTAGTATCCACAAGGCTGGATATTTCAGATGGTCTTCAATATATGCTAGAATCCTAAAAGAGTAGTGTCTTAGGGTTTCTATTCCTGGACAAAACATCATGACCAAGAAGCAGTTGGGGAGGAAAGGGTTTATTCAGCTTACACTTTCATACTGCTGTTCATCACCAAGGAAGTCAGGACTGGAACTCAAGCAGGTCAGGAAGCAGGAGCTGATGCAGAGGCCATGGAGGGATGATCCTTACTGGCTTGCTTCCCCTGACTTGCTCAGCCTGCTCTCTTATAGAACCCAAGACTGCCAGCCCAGAGATGGTCCCACTCACAAGGGGCCTTTCCCCCTTGATCACTAATTGAGCAAATACCCCACAGCTAGATCTCATGGAGGTACTTCTCCAACTGAAACTCCTTTCTCTGTGATAACTCCAGCTGTGTCAAGTTGACACAAAACTAGCCAGTACAAGTAGGTTCTAATTCCAGTGAAGGAATGAACTTTGAGGAGCAAGGGCAAACTGGCAAAGGGAGGGGTACTTTCTCTTCTCACATCCTTTATACAGGCTGCCACCAAAAGGTGTGGCCCAGGTTTAAGGTGGGTCTTCCCACTTCAGATAATTTAAGAAAAGTCCCTCACAGTTTTACTCATTGCTTGGGTTTTAGTTAATTCTGGATGTAGCCAAATTGACAACCCAAAATAGCCGTCATAGTTTTCTAGTAAATTTCCAAGAGAAGAACACACCACGTGGCCTTGTGTCTTAGCCTCTTTAAGCTGCAAGATACCCTAGATTGTATAATTCATGAAGGGCACACATTTCTTACAGTCCTGGAAGGTCAGGATCAAAGTGTCTCTGCTGATGACAAGCCTCCTGGCTCACAGAAGTAATTGCTAAAATTTTGTCACTCAACTAGGGAAAGCCCAACAGCTTCATTTTCCTGCCTGGCCCCCTGTGGTGGTTTGAATATGCTTGGCCCAGGTGTGGTAATGTTGAAGTAGGTGTGGTCTTGATGGAGGATGTGTATCACTGTATGGGTGGGCTTTGAGGTCCTGTGCTCAAGCTCCAACCAGTGTGCAAGGGATCCTCCTCCGGGTTGTCTGGCTTCCTTCTAATTAATACGTAGAACTCTCAGCTCCTCCAGCACCATGTCTGCCTGGGTGCTGCCTTGCTTTCTGCCATGATGATAATCGACTGAACCTCTAAAACCATAAGCCAGTTCCAATTAAATGTTTTCCTTTATAAAAAATGCCCTTGCCGGGCGTGGTAGCGCACGCCTTTAATCCTAGCACTCGGGAGGCAGAGGCAGGCGGATTTCTGAGTTCAAGGCCAGCCTGGTCTACGGAGTGAGTTCCAGGACAACCAGGGCTATACAGAGAAACCCTGTCTCGAAAAACAAAAACAAAAAAAATAAATAAATAATAAATAAATAAAAAATGCCCTTGAGCCAGGTGTGGTGGTGCACGCCTTTAATCCCAGAACTGGGGAGGCAGAGGCAGGTGGATTTCTGAGTTCGAGGCCAGCCTGGTCTACAGAGTGAGCTCCAGGACAGCCAGGGCTATACAGAGAAACCCTGTCTCGAGAAAAAAAAAAAAAAGTTGGCCTTGAGCCAGACGTGGTGGTGCACGCCTTTAATCCCAGCACTCGGGAGGCAGAGGCAGGCGGATTTCTGAGTTCAAGGCCAGCCTGGTCTACAAAGTGAGTTCCAGGGCAGCCAGGGCTAAACAGAGAAACCCTGTCTTGAAAAACCAAAACCAAAAACAAAAACAAAAACAAAATTCAGGGCTAGGGTTAGGGTTAGGGTTAGGGTTAGGGTTGGGGTTGGGGTTAAGGTTAGGGGTTAGGGGTTAAGGTTAGGGTTAGGGTTAGGCTGATTCAGGCAGGGACTTGAAGGGGGACATTTCATCCTCCACAGTTCCATTGAGGGCTTCTGTCATCTCAGGGAGATCTGGATTTGCCCACCTCTATTCCCCTTGAACAGATAGCCTGCCCACTGAGTACCCACTTAGCTGCCCTGCCTTGGTCACTGAATTTCTGGCTTAGGTCCACACTTGGGGTGCGGGAGGGCTCCATGGGTTATCCTCTCCATCCCACACTGCTGTCCACTGGGGCTAGGATACCATGCTTAACCCTCCTGGGAATGTCTCATATAGAGCCCCCATGATGCCCTAGAGAATGAGGGCACCACCTCGGTGGGTCAGGGCTTAGACGCTCAGTCTCCATGGAGATTAGATGTATTATTGTTCAGCCTGAGCTGGTCATGCAGAGCAGCCATATCTGGGGGAGCACGGAGTGACAGAAGAACTGATGTGGGTGGTAAGATGGCCCTATGAGGCATCCCCCAGAGCAGGAGCACCCATAAAACTTGTCCCAGATGGGTACCTCCCTATAACATGGGCCACCCTGTGGCAGGACAAGCAACCAGGACAGGTTGTCCCTGGCAATTTTCTACAGGTCTGTCATGCCTCTCTTAGGCGCAGCATATTGGCTTTCTTTAGATTCAGATCCCAGGACCTCTCATGACCTCAGTAAGCCCCCTTCCATTTTATATTCAGTTCTTGAAGGGGTTGATCTAAAAAGAGAGAGGCAGGATCCGGCCCCAGGAGGTCTGAGTCCAGAGTGCATTCCTGAGCAGAAGAACCAGACACACCTTGACGACTGCTCAGCAGCAGTAACCTCCCTACCCACCGTCTCCCTGGAACTCCCCGAAAGCCTTTTGTAGCTCTGAGTTGGCCAAGACTGAGCCTTGAGGCAGAAGCTACTGCCTTCTCAGGACTGCCACCCTTCCTAAAAATCTGACGCCTTCTTACCAATGCTCAGCTCCCCTAGGACATTCATTTGAGCAGCTGGCAGCTTGGACCTTTACCCTAATAACACTGGGGCTTCTACAAGCACAACTGAATGGCTTCATACAGGTGACCCTTTCATAGTTCTGACCACTTGAGACTGGCTCAGGGTCTCACCAAATATGAGGAGATCACCTTTGACCAAGGTGACAAGGGGATCGATCACCTTAGTCAAAGGCTGTAGATCACCTTGAGCAGCAGCAGCCCCCCCCCCCCCGTGGGAGACTCTCTGGTCCTATAATTCAGGCTACCCCCATCTCTGGAGATGGCATCCTTTGGCCTTTGATGGTGCTTGAAAGGACTTCCCTAACAGGGATGCTGGCTAGTGACACAGTGGCCACACCACACCTGAATGGAAAGGCAACTCCCAAGGGACATGGAACACTCCCCGTCAACGTGGCTCAGTATGTCCTAACAAAGGCATAGCTGGCAGAGACCAGGACTATGAAGAGATAGCCTTTACCACTTGGAACTCGGTAAGTCCATATAGTAAGACTTGTTTCCTCTGAGAATGGAACCACAATGCAGTAACAGTGCCACACAGAGTCCCCCAAACAGCTGGCTGGCCAATGGTCCCAGAAACATGTATGCCTAAGGAAAGGGGTCAGGATGACCTTTAGTGCTACTTGTCAGAAGTCAACTCAGTTGTATGTCCTATGAGTGATGGAAAGAATCTCGGTTGACCCACTAGGGGTGCTGGCTATACTACACCTCTACACCCTGTCTCCTGTCAGGTATCTCAGAAAAATGAGTCATTGTGAGTGAGACCTGTTGGGAACCCTACTGGTCACAGGATATGCCAGAATGTTCAGCATATGTCCTGCCTGCACTCCTCATCCAGAGCATCCTCAAACCACAGCACACAGGAGGCAAGGAGCTGAGCTACACCAGCTGAGCTCTGCCATTGCCCAGAATACCCAGCACATGTTGACCAGGGAGCCACATTACCTCTGCATCTGTTAAAGCCTCCCACGGGAGCCATCCTACTCTCTGGAGTCGCTTGTGAAACGCTATGTTTAGTGGCAGGTGGCTGGGGACCAGCATCCCACAGCCCAGGCTGGATTCACAAGTACGGCGAGCTGCAGAGTGGTGCTGGGTTGGACAGGTACAAAGAAGATGTCCTGGGGGCTGGTGAGATGGCTCAGCGGGTAAGAGTACCCGACTGCTCTTCCGAAGGTGATGAGTTCAAATCCCAGCACCACATGGTGGCTTACAACCACCCATAATAATGAGATCTGACGCCCTCCTCTGGTGCGTCTGAAGTCAGCTATAGTGTACTTATGAATAATAATAAATGAATCCTTGGACCAGAGAGAGCAGAGACTGAGCAAGTGGGACCGACCAGAGCAGAGCGAGTGGAGCCGACCAGAGCGAGGGGCAGGGAGAAGATATCCTGGGCATGCCTGCCTGTAAGCCAGTGTGACAGGGACCTGTTTCTGGGAAGACATAGGTTTCTCTTGTGCGACATAGGTTTCTCTTGTGCCTGAAGCTGGAGGAGACCCAAGCCCGCAGGATCTGCAACCCCTGCCTGGCCCATACCAGTGCAGGTCCAGCCCTTAGCTAACTTATTCCAGGTAAAGAAGGACATCAGATCTCCAAGGTTCTTGGTTGGTTGTAAGTTTCTGCACACCAGGAGCATCTGTGTCCTGATTCCTACACCCCCCTACCCCGCGCCCCCAGGCCTGATGGACACAGGTGAACTGTGGGAGGTGGGAGGCAATGTTTTAACTTCAAGCTGCTGGTAATTTCTGCTCACTTTACTCTGCTTCCCCCTGAGCCCCCTTAGGGAGCATTGTTCTGTAAACAGAGAGATGAAGGCCCCGCACTACCAGGTTAGCCCAGGAACAAGGGCTGTCCCAGCCCTGAGCTGTCTAGCCCAGAGGGACAAGAAAGCTGTAGTTGCCAAGCAACGAGATGGAGGCATCAGAGGCTTGAGGCGCGTAGGGCCCCAGGGAGGGCACAGGTGGCCAGCAGAGGGGGTGTAGCAGAGCCCGGTAGAGGTGGCTTCAGGGGACTCCCTGGTAAGCAACTGACAAACACCTGGCCTGGGAGGCACAGTCAGGGCGCTGGCCATGAAGGCTTATAGCGATCTCTTAGTGGACCACAATGAGAAGACTGATGTCCATGACTTCAGGGCATTTCCCAGAGAAGCTGAGAAAGGCTGGTGTCCCTGAGTTTCCTGATGGCCCCAATACTCTGTGTCCTCACTTATTCCCTGTGAGAGTCCCTGGTCCCTCTCTTCTGGTAAGGAAGGTCACAGTTCTATCACTGCAGGGCCTCCTTACAATCTCCTTTAGCTCTGATTTTCTCCATAATGACTCTATTCTGGACATTCACTTGGAGGCAAGGGCTTTAGCCTACATATATCAATCCATAGCAGGATGCATCATTTATATTCATTTTCTGCGGGATCCTCTAACCTTGCAGTCTTGTTTCCACACCCAGGGCTCTTTGTTGGCTCCTTAGCTCCAAGTGGTGTGACAGCCCCAGACAACCCCGCATTCACCTTTGGGTGCCTGTCACTGCTTGGTCTCAGCACAACCACAGATTTCTGTCAGTCTATCCAGCAAACCCAGTATTGCAGTATAGCAAAATCCCAGTTCGGGTCTTCCTCACCTGCTTCTTTGCGTGCCACCAGGCAAGGAGGCCCTATACCCTGGCTTGTATAGGCTCACCTAACATGTTCTCAAGCTGAAACCCAGAGCCAGGAAAGAACTCAAGTGGAGATTTTCTAGAAAGGCATCTCAACACGCTGGCATCCACCAGGGGCTGTGGAATACCCGAGTCTACAGCAGGCTACCACTGAGGCCGCTGACACAGAAATGACTTCAGAGAAGAGAGCCCCTCTGCAGACATCCCATAGACAAAATTCTGAGCACACAAGCCTTCCTCACCCTCCATTGTTCATCAGCACAAGCTCTGAGTGTTCCTCACAGTGCAGGAACTGATTGACACACCAGAATGGAAATGAGATGCTAACGCTGCCCCCATCGGCATTTGCTTTGCAAGGGGTCTGTCTGTCTGTCTGAAGGAACAGACACATAATGGCACTGTATGGCTCGCTGAGTGTACACTCACCATCTGGTTCTTGCTTGCAGATTCACAGACAGGCCTCCAGTTCGGGCTCCCAAGAATCTCACAGGAGATAGTGATGTATACAAAGCAACCAAGGAGAAAAGAGCACCCAAATGTCCCATTCACAGCCCGCTTCATGCCAATTTCATCACATCGCTACAGTGGACCAACTTGTTCAATCACAACACTGACTGCACAATACAGAGCACATAGGTATGACTGGTTAGGAACACCTGAGGAAGCCGGGCAGTGGTGGCACACACCTTTAATCCCAGCACTCAGGAGGCAGAGGCAGGCGGATTTCTGAGGTCAAGGCCAGCCTGGTCTACAAAGTGAGTTCCAGGACAGCCAGGGCTACAGAGAGAAACCTTGTCTTGAAAAGCCAAGAAAGAAAGAAAGAAAGAAAGAAAGAAAGAAAGAAAGAAAGAAAGAAAGAAAGAAAGAAAGAAAGGAAAGGAAAGGAAAGGAAAGGAAAGGAAAGGAATAACTGAGGAGACAAGCCTACTCACAACTCTTGTCTCCTTCCAGGATGAAGCTGGAGTCTAAGGCTTACCACTTTACAGTACTAACAGGCCCCATCCCATGTGGCCCACATTGTTTCCTCTGGATACAAGGTCATAAGCCACTCAAAAGCCCCATCACTTCAAGGCTCACATGGAAAGCTGGCTTCGTCTACTTTAGTATCTGAGAATTCTGAGTTACGGCAGCTTAGAGAGGGAAACTGAGGCTGGGCCTTTCTATGAGTCACAAAGAAGAGTGGTTACACCGCCAGTATCCCCAGTCATCTTTCCCTTCATGGCTTGTCTAAGACAGTTTCACTCTGTAAGCCAGGCTGGAGCTCACTAGCCTTCTGCCTCTACTCCTGGGTAATGAGATTAAAGGAAGGCATGTACCACTATGCCCAGCCGTGTGCTTTCTTAAATTCTGTTTGCCTGGGTTTACAATTAGTTTTTGTCGCTGTTGGTTTGTCTTTATTGATTATAATAGTGTCTCATTCTGTGGCATGTAATAGACAGTGTGTCGTCTTGAAACTCACTATGCATCCCAGGGTGACTGCCTCAGCTTCCTGAATGCTCGGATTACAGGTAGGGGACTGTACACTAAGGTATAATGATTTGCCTTTAAAATTAGAAAGAAAGCAGAAGGCAAATAAAAGAATTTCTGAGCAGAAAATAATTTCTGATACACTAGATAGGACTTCCAATACACCAAAGATAGCTTGCCTGCCTGCAATCACAGTGTGTGTGTGTGTGTGTACACGAACACACATGACATACCCACATCCCAATCCCACCCTTGGCCCCTACAGGACCACAGTTACTGGTAATAGGATGTCATTTGGAACAGGAAGATCCTAAGACAAAAATATCTGTTCAAAGAACACCTTGCTGAGAGTAATTTAGATGATAAAGGGCTCCTCTGAGAACAGCTGCCTTGGTGTAAATTGATTTAATCAGATTGATGCCCCTCCTACTTCCTTGAAAGGAGCCAGCATCAGGTGCTCTCACCTCCAGGAGGGGAGGACAGGGAAGATGTGGTTTTCTCAGACCTCTACTTCCTGTTTACATCTTCTTTCCACTTCCCAGGTGTGTGTGTACACGTGTGTGTACAAACACCCATGACATATCCACACCCCACCCTTGCATATTTTATCACACACACACACCCTGTGTTCGAAGGCAGGCAGGCAAGCTATCTTTGATGTATTGGAAGTCTATCTAGTGTATCATATGGCGTAGTTTTATGCTCATTCTGGAGTTGGCTCAGTGGTTAAGCGCACATACTGCTTTTCTAAAAAAACCTGAGTTCAATTCCCAGCACGCATATCAGGCAGTTCACAAATGTCGTCTGTAATTCCAGTTCCAAGGGATCCGACACTCTCTTTTGGCTTCCAAAATTACCTGTATACACATGGCATTCACACACACACACACACACACACACACACACACCTAAATAAAAATGAATAGTTTTTAAAAAAATAAGTATACATTTTATAAATCTCACTATAACCCTAAGTGAAGTTAGCACATTAGCACATGGACCCTGTGAACTGTGTGCCCGCATCCATCCATCTGGTAACCCAGCATTCTAAGTGAAGTTAGCATTAGCACATGGACCCTGCTGTGCACTGTGTGCCCGCATCCATCCACCTGGTAACCCAGCATTCTAAGTGAAGTTGGCACGTTAGCACATGGACCCTACTGTGCACTGTGTGCCCGCATCCATCCATCTGGTAACCCAGCATTCTAAGTGAAGTTAGCAGCATTAGCACATGGACCCTGCTGTGCACTGTGTGCCCGCACCCATCCATCTGGTAAAATCCAGATCTCAAAATTGAGACCCTATATGGCACTAAGTAACAGCGCCCACCACCTCTGGACCACCTTCTGTCTCTGATAACGTGACAGTCCAGCAGCTTCATATAAGCAAAACTATACAGACATGTCCTTTTCTGTCACTCAGCAGATTGTCCTCCTGTGCACCTGTGTCCTTTTCTAAAGACCGGGTGACATTCCATTATCAAAAGGTAAAATTAAAATGAACTTGGCTATTTTGAGCCACCAATCTTGGCTGGTGAGTTTTATAAGTGGGAACAGGAATCAGAACCACAGGGAACATCTGACTGGTTAGCTCAGATTACCTCTTTTTAAAGGGTTAAAGTAGCAAAGACTTCCTTACCAGCCTGAGTGTCAGGCTAGCTACCTGCCACTTCCTGTAAGAGTCCATGTGATGATATGGAATTTGGTATGAGTAGTTTCCATGTTGGTCTGGTTTCAACAGCTGGGGTCTACCGCAGAGGGTCTACCTAGACAACATCCTCCATGACTCCACACCATTCCTAACTCGTTGTGGCTCCCCACTCTCCCTCTGAGAGACCTGGACTGCTCTACCTTAACTGCTGTGAACAACACTGCGGTGTGTATCTTTCTGTATCACTTCCATCTGGCACCCGTGGGGATGCAACTGTTGTTAATTTAGTTATCACATAACTAGATTAGAAGTTGTATCAGATTCATCTGTGGTATGTGTGTGAAAATGTGGGAAGGAGGCAGGCACCACGACACTTGCATGGTCAGAGCACAATGTATGGGAGTCACCATATGGGGTCCAGGGATTGAACTCATGCTGCCAGGTCTGGGGGCAAGTACCTTTCCCTCTGAGCCATCTTGATAAGCACCAAATGACTACCTCTAAACCCTTGAGGAACTCTATACTGTCTTCTCCCAGGGCTTCGCTATTTGACATCTATCAGCAAAGCACAGGGTTCTCATTTCTCCATATCCTTGATAATATTGATATTTTCAACTTTTAAAAAACAGCCATCAGGGGTATAAAGTGATTTTTCATTATGGGTCAGATTCTTTTGTTTTAGTTTGGTTTGGGGGATGTGTTAGTGCTGGGATAGGAGTGGGGTCAAGGGTTCTAACGCTGAGTTACACCCTCAGCTTAAGCTATGCTTCCCAGCCTGCATTTCTCTGCTGACCAGTCAGTCGAGCATCTTTTCATGAGTTTACTTGCCAGCTGTCAAGTCTTTTTGCTCATTCTGAGGTGCTAAGGATAGAACCCAAGGCCTTTCCTAGGCAGCTTTGTCACTGAGCTGTATCCCTAGTCCCTTTGTCCATTTTTAAAACTTCTTTTGGGGGGGGGGTGTTTTAGTTGCCAAGTTAGAGAAGTTAATCCATTACCGGATAGATAATTTGCCAGTGTCCTTCCGATTCATATTTAACAGATTCTTCTGGCCCTGAAGCTTGTTCACCTTGTGGGTTTAGGAACTGTCTTCCTCCACTTTAACATGCACGCAGTAACTGGCATCACACACACACACAGAGAAAGAGAGAGTGGATCCCCACAGACCCATTTCTATACGTGAACAGCACTACCAACTTCATCCAGTTGCTTTCTCTGCAGCTGTAGCTGTTTTAATTCAGGCTGGGGTACCCTAGACACAGAAGCTCAAGTGTCTGTTACTCCATCAGTGGGGAAGGCCAAGTGTCCTCTTGAACACAACCATTCCTGTGTGTTTGTCCCTCTAGTAGGTTGGAGAGGGTAGGTGTCACCTGGACACGGAAGTTTTCCTGTTGTGCAGGAGATACCAGAATGGTTGTCATCTTGAATGCCCTGGGGTCAAGGTTCCCTGCTTAGCTGCAGGGTCTGCGCCAGCACTGGGAGGCTAGCTCAGGGTCAACCCATCCGAGGCCTCCAACACAGGTCCTTCCTATCTGGTGGTGATTCTCTTTTGGATGTTGTTGCTTTATTTAAAGAAAATTCCTTCCATATGTGATGTGATGTCTCAAACCCTAGCCTATTCCAGTGGGGGCGCGGGGGGGGAGGAGAAGCCAAGTTAAATATTATTTAGCAAAGAAGAGAACAGGATGTGCATGGAGCATTTTCTTGTTAGGCCAAATTAACAATCACCAAAGCAAGGCTTCTTTCACAGCAAAGTGACAGAACTTGAGCTGGCGCTGCTCACCGAGAGCTAGAGGCATCTCCCGATTACCAGGAGGGCCACACCCTATGAAATATTTAAGCAAAAAGTAAACAGTCTGCCCAGCGGGCAGCAGGTTTTCAGGCACCAGAGCCTGGACATTAGCTCTCCAGCCTCAGCAGCCTGAAGGGAGGCAGCTTAGAAGTATTTCTGTACAGAAAATCCAGGCAAGGCTTGGGATACATTTTTACCAAGACTCTCCCTAAGCAGGACCTAGAACTGTAGTGAGAGACATTGCCCAATGTGTGAACACACCACGGAGCTGGAACTCCTCATGGACCTAACTCGAAGTGTTCTTGTAGAAACTTCCTCAGAGGCCACAGAAAATATGCTAAGCAACAAACCACAGAGCTGTCCACAGAGCTACTTGTGGTGAACACAGAGACTCATAGGTAACGCAAAGACAGGCACACCAAGGCAACACTAACTCACATGCAGACACTAGAGACTACAAAGAGACAGCATAGAGACAAGACGGCACTGGAGACCACACGCAAACATGCATGCAGACAGCATAGACACAACTTGAAAACACACAGATAATACAGAGGCAGGCACACAGAGACACAAAGAGAAAACATGACATATACATCATAGAACTCATATGAAGACAACATATAAGTAGAGAGACACAAGAAAACATATATTCACAGCATAGAGACACTGCAGATAGTAAGAAGACACACAAGGACGCATAGACTCACAGCCACACACACATGTGGATATATGTATACATCAGGACTTCAGATTGGACACACTGGGTACCTGACTAGAGAGGGCATTGTTGTAGAAGGTGAGATGTTTTCTTGATCTGGGTCTCCAGGAGACACTAGATATCTGTGGTCAAGCCCTGAACCACCACCCCTCCAAATATAATTATGAAGGATTGGCAGACATGTGGTCCTACCAGCCATAACAGTGACGGGAAGCAAAATGCCAACCTCCAATCAGGGACCCATATTGGTCTTTGTCCTGGACAGGAGTGAAACCACAGGAGTCTACAGCCCAAACGCCAGGCAGGGCAGGAGACCGAGGGAAGGCAGAGAGTGCCCCAGGCCACTTATGACCTTCTAGGCTGTGGTGATCTCCCAGGAGCTCTCCTTGGGAAGCCTTGCACATATGGCTCTTCTTGCTATCTGGAGGCTTCTTTTCCTTGGCCCTTCTGTCTAGGGGGCACTCTTGGTGACTGTGATGGTAAATGGTTCTGAGATCACCTTTGTCATTGGCCATGAGAACTCTTACCAGAATCCCTTTAGCTAGACAGGAGAGAGGGCCTTCTCTCTGGACCCTTGCCATGGGGCCAAGATCTTTCCTGTGGGTCTTTTGTGCTGAGTCATCACCCCTTGGCCCATGCACCTTTCCCTCTGCCCTGCTGCTCACTGGAGATACAATAAAAACCAGGGAGCAGGGAGTTATACCTAGCAAGTGGCAGACTCACTTCTGTCCCTCTATGGGTGCCATCTTCATCTAAGTAAACAGAACACAGTTCAAAAGCTCAGTGTTGAGACATGTGTCTTATGGGACATAAGGCTGAGCAAGCTCTGCAGACATGAGACACAATTATCACACTCATGTCCCTCCATACAGCAAAGGGAGGCCATGCCACTGTGTGTAATCTACTCCTACATACCCCCACCTAATGAGATGAGACCAAAATACTCAAGGGTGCTGGTCTGAGCCAAAGGATCAGCTGGTCCAGCACCCATGGATCATGGTAAATCCGATAGAAGTGGAAAACTTTGGAAGCTGGTCCTAAAGGAAATTACAAGCCAGGAGACCTGATGTCTCTGGAGATTTAGAAAGTTCATTGTCATCACCTGCTACACATCTATAACCAAAGGTTGACTCAGGACAACACCCCATCCAGTGCTTGGCTCCTGGCACTGTGCCCAAGACGGACCAATAAAACCTTTGTTTGTTTTTTCAAACTTAGTTTACACTGTGTTAATGAAACACCAAATAATAGGTCTTCTGTTCCCACGTAGGAACACAACACAGAACCACTGGATTGACCGTTGTCTGGAACTGCCACAAGAAATCCCACACAGCTGGAGCCAGCTGTCCATGGACAGATGCAGTCAACTAGCCATGAGACTGCAGAGCTAAGGTCTCAGTACAGTACTGAGTCCTACATCCCTAGAATCCATGGTGTGTGTGTGTGTGTGTGTGTGTGTGTGTGTGTGTGTGTGAGAGAGAGAGAGAGACAGAGACTGGCCCAGCCCCATCTCCAGCCTCCATTGGGGTCTGACCCCCTGGACAGCTAACCTCTGGGCCTTCTAGACAGAAGTCAAAGACACCACCTACAAAAGAGTAAAGGAGGGTGGAGATTTCATGGCTGAGAGATCTCCTGGTGGGTCTGCCTAACCCTGTCTCATCTGCTACATCCAGGACTTTGGGTCACGTTCTTCCTCTACATTACTTTAACTGCCTGAAATGGGAGAGGGAGACATGAAGAAGTCTCCATCCGTGCCTGTCCCTTGGCATCCTGTCTCCAAGGCCCTCTGATATAGTCCAGCATAAAGGATTGGGAGGATGAGAGGCAGAAGACACTATAGTGTTGGCCTGACTTATGCTTCTGGCTCAAGGTGTTGTAGGTGTACAGTATTCCTAGGCACCAATGTCCTACCCAAAAGGCGAGACTAAGTACTAGAAGCTGGAGTTCTTCATGAGCATGGCGGGAGCCAGAAAGCAAGCCCAGGTCGAAGTCAGCATAGACCCCAGCCCTATCACACCATCCATCAGCAGATATCTGCCTAAACAGTTGGGGGATACTTTCCAGGAGAACAGTGGGGCTCCTTAATTCAGCAACAAGAGGACCTCAGTAGCTGGGCTTGTCCTGCTTTCTCCCACCCACACCCTGAGGCAAGCAGGCAGACAGCAATATGTGACCTTGCTGCCATGCCAAGATTAAGGAAAGTCAACTGCTATCCAGCAGGACAAGCATCCTGGCAACCCTGACTGTCCCCTAAAAGCATGAGACAACTCCTGACCTAGAGCTCAGAACAAAGACAGGTGGAGACATAGCTCAACATGCCCATGGTCTAGGCAATCTAGGGAACGGGTAACTGTAGCGAGTATGTACACACACACACACACACACACACACACACACATCAATGCAATGCCTAAGTTCACATAGGGAACAGCAACTGCTCAGATTTTGTTATATATATTAACTCCCCAGACAAGTGACCATTCTAAGTTCTTAGTCACCGTGTCAGTCACAGCATACCCTCATCGAGGTCTCTATAAGACTGCATGTGTGCAACATGAACATAGGTACCTGTGATAGGGCCTCTCCCCAGCTCACCAGGGCAGGGCATCTGGGTATCAGGTTTTTTTTTCAGACCAGTACCAATCCAGCTCTGGAGACCCTACTCAGAAAGGCAGACAGGTAGGTGTTCAGAAGGTAGTGGTCTCTCACAGAATGCCTGTCCAGTGCCATCTGTCCTCCAAGTGGGTGGGGCAAGCACCAACTCAAGGGCCAGATCTGGTTTCATCTTCACTCTGAGACCCAAAGTAGGGCTCTAACACAATCTGGAGAGTGCATTGTGAGAGCATGCTCTTGTTACCCAGAAAGCCTGGCTTAGCAGATGTGTGGCCAACAATAAATTGTACTGTTCCAGGATTCCCACATGCAGGCAATGGGTCACAAGTCATTCTAAAGGATAGCAAGTCAAGTGGGCATCCACAGTGAAGTTACACTCACAGTCCCCAGCAAAGGCTGGCTGCCTCAGTCTCCCTTGTACCTTCGAAATCCCTCACCAGGACAGAGGAGACAGCTCCTATTCTCAGCAGTCCTAAGTGTGGGGGATCCAGCGTTAGTGGTCAGAAGACAACCCCGAAGCTATCCTCCACCAACCACCAATATTCCACCTATTCTTACAACCACTCTACAGAATGTTACAACCTACAAGGTCCACAGGACATCAGGCAGGGCCAAGGATTAGCAGGACTAAATTGTGGGACAAAGGACACCAACTGATTCCAGAGCCAGCTCTGTAACACTTGATGACCTGCAGCTATTCCCAAAGCCAGCAGGCAATGGCCACCTCCTGACACCTGGGCAGCAGGCAGGGAGTCTGTCACTCGCTGCTCCCACAGAGGTAGCAGTGACCCACTGGAAGGACGGCTTAGCTGCACCTACCATAGCGGCTGGGCTCGCGGCAGTAGCGCAGAATGGGCAGCGCATCTACTTCTTGTGTTTTCAGAGTGGCCGCCAGGCTGGGGTCGGGATTGGGGTCAGGGTCGGGGTCGTGGTCGGAATCCGAGCACAGGCGCTGGCTGCCGCCTTCTGCCCTGGTTCCCGCGTCCCCCGTCCCGCTCTGTGCTGGGGTCACCACGAAGCGCTGGGACATGTTGGCGTCGGAACGCCAGGCGCCGCGATGACTGCTGGATGCGAAGACTGCCGGTGCTGACCGTGGGTCTCGGGGAGCGGGGCGGGGCAGGGGCGGGGCACGAGGTGGGGGCGGGGCAGGAGGAAGCCGAGGCGGGGTTGGGGAGGGGCAGGACAGGAGCAGTGGGGGTGGGGATGGCTGGATGGAAGTGGGTGGGTCTGGGAGAGTATAAGAGAGGACTGAGAGGCTTCGGGGCTTGAGAAACTTGGGCTAGGGGCAGAGGGTGGGACTGGAGCAGGAGGTGAGAGCAGAAAAGAGCGAGAATGAGAAAGGGAGCAGGGGCCAGGATAGGAGACGGGAGCGAAATAGAAGAAGGCAGGTAAGGGACATGAGAGGGCTGAGAACGGCCGTGGAGTGGGACTTGGATGAGGTTGCGGGCAGGAGCACGGGCGAGTTGGGACCTATGGGAATGACATGTCCTGAACCTAAACAGACGATGCTTGGGCAGGAAGATGCAGGGCATATGGCCTGGGAAGGGCATTCGATGGCCTACCTGATAATGGCAGTACAGAACTTACTGGTCACTACCTGCCCAAAAGATTGAATCTTTGGTTTCCAGGATGGTCACTTCAGTGTAGCTCTCCTGCCCGGGTCCCAGCCCTTCGCCTAGCCCAAGATTCCCACAGCCCCTGATGCTTCTCAGCCCTCTCATATTCTCCCAGGCTCACCACTTCTATCCAGCCATCCCCATCCCCACTGCTCTTGTCCTGCCCCTCCCTGCCCCACCTTGATAAATGCTTAGGATACTCCTACAGCCCCACCCACCTCCATCCTCCCCTGCCAACAACCTACCAGGTCAGAGGGATCTGGCACAGGGCCAGACTGGGATAGGACAGGCTATGGAACGGATGGTTAGGTGTTTCAGCCAAGCACAGTTCATTCAGGATCTAGGAGGGTCAGGGAATGCAGTGTCTGATGAATGTCTTCTAAAGGGCCAGGGTAAGGTATTCTGGGAGTGAGGGCCTTTCTGGCCAATGGGCCTAGAACAGCTGTTATTAACTTGTGGGTCACGACCCCTTTGGCAAACCTCCAAAAATATTTACATTAGGATTCATAACAGTAGCAAAATTATAGTTATGAAGTAGAAACAAAAATAATTTTATAATTGTGAGTCAACCACAGCATAAGGGTTTGATACTGTTGGCACCCTAGATTTATGCCTGGGTTGCCAGACTCCTGGGAGAGCCAAGGGTGAAAAAGAGCTGCTCAGGTGACCTGGAACAAGTGGATATTGGAAGGGGGACACCAAGTACTCTGTGCTCAAGGTCCTGACATAGTTCTTCACTGTGATGGTTTGAATCTGCTTGGCCCAGGGAGTGGCACTATTAGGAGGTGTGGCCTTGTTGGAGGAAGTGTGTCACTGTGAGGGTGGGCTTTGAGACCCTTGTCCTAGCTACCTGAGGACAGCTTGCAACCTTTGGATGAAGATGTATAACTCTCAGCTCCTCCAGCACCATGCTTGCCTGGACCCTGCCATGCTTCCTGCCATGAACATAATGGACTGAACCTCAGACCCAGTAAGCCAGTCCCTATTAAATGTTTTTTTATAAGAGTTGCCTTGGTCATGGTATCTGCTCACAGCCATGGAAACCCTAAGCCTTATATAACATTGGTTGTGTATTTGTTCACCCAAACATTTATTAAAAGCTCCTTGTGTCAAGCTCTGAAAGTGACAGGAGACAGATATTAAACACACTGGGCCTCTCTGAAGCACACCTTGCGGAGTGGAGCAGAAAGAAGGTACCTGATAAAGAGGCAAAGAATAAAGGAAGGAAATTTAAGGGAACTGGGTTTCTATTCTTACAGTCATTATGGCCCACTATGGTTAATTGTGGCTCAGCGATCATCTCTGTCCTTCAGCAGTAGAGAGGCTGACAGGAGAAGGTCAATTAGCTGCTCCCACCTATACTGTAGCCTGGGTGTTGTATCTAGTACTGTGAGTGATGTGTGTAGCCTCTCCAAGATGTATCCAGCTCAGGAGAAAGATAGTTTCTCTTTTGAAAACCAGGGTGTCTTTCTTAGGAAGTTAGTTTCACCACCCACCTCCATTTGCCTGGCAGTCAGAGAAGGGAAAACCAACCAGGGTGGAAATTCTCTCACATGCACAGACCTCTTCTCAGGATCCTGTCCCTGCAGGAAGAGGCTCTCCTCCAATCAATCTCCTTCAGTTTTCCAAGGTCATTCTTGGCCCTTTCTCCCAAGATGAACTTCTAGGTCATATTTTAAAGTTGCCATGTATTGGTTACTTATTGAGTAACTATTCCGTATGAAGCTTGTTGCTTAATATCTGACAAAAGCAAGCTAAGATGGGAAAGGCTTGTTTTGGTTCGTGGCTTAGGAAGGGACACAGCCCATTGCAGTGGGAAGTCGTGATGATGATGTCATGAGACAGTTGGTCGCGTTGAGCCCTTCAGAGGAATGAGTGCCAGTGCCTGGCTGACTCCCACTATTTTATAAAGGGAGGAATTGCAGCCCGTGGGCTGGTGGTGCCACCCATATTCAAGATGAGTCTTGCTACCAGGTGTGATGGCTTATACTTTTAATCCCAACACTTGGGAAACTGAACCAGGGAGAGTTCCAAGGCCAGCCTGGCTTACATAGTGAGACCCTGCCTCAAAATAACAAAACAAAAAGTAGATCTTCTCTTCTACAGTTAAACCTCTCTGGAAACACCTTGACATACACACCCAGAGGTATGTTTCCATGGTGATTCTAAATCCAAATTCATTCATGCTGAAATGCATTCATTAACTTGCTGAAAACTGATGTCTTTACATTGTCAAACGTCTCACTGAGGTCCTGCATTTCCCGTCGAGCTGACTCCGTCTGTCCATGTTACTCTTAGAAGGAACTGCAGTACTGGGATTAAAGGTGTGCGTCACCATGCCTGGGTATAAAAAAAAATCTTAAAAACAAACAAACAAACAAAAACAGCCAGGTGGTGGTGGTGCACGCCTTTAATCTTAGCACTCGGGAGGCAGAGGCAGGGGGATTTCTGAGTTCAAGGCCAGCCTGGTCTACAAAGTGAGTTCCAGGACAGCCAGGGCTATACAGAGAAACCCTGTCTCGAAGATTTTTTTATTTAATTTATGTGAGAATACTGTCACTCTCTTCAGGTACACCAGAAGAGGGCATCATATCCCATTACAGATGGTTGTGAACCACCATGTGGCTGCTGGGAACTGAACTCAGGACCTCTGGAAGAGCAGTCAGTGCTCTTTTTTTTTTTTTTTTTAAAGATTTATTTTATTTATATTTATATGTGAGTACACTGTAGCTGTCTTCAGACACTCCAGAAGAGGGCGCCAGATCTCGTTACGGATGGTTGTGAGCCACCATGTGGATGCTGGGATTTGAACTTATCACCTTTGGAAGAGCAGTCGGGTGCTCTTACCCGCTGAGCCATCTCACCAGCCCCGCAGTCAGTGCTCTTAACCACTGAGCCATCACCACAGCCCATTTTGGAAATTTAAAAGACATTTCAGGGCAACCCTCACAATCACTGCTCATGGAGCTTCTCTTCTTAGACTCATGCTATGATCTGCTCAAGACAGTCACTGACCAGGTCAGAGCGGCTTGTACCTTAGACATACCCTTCTTGCTCAGATATGACTTTAGATGAACATGGTAGGGAAGGAGGTCTCACAACCTCTTTTCTTTTGGAAGAAAAAGAAAGTGAAGGCCCCCCAAGAGACCCCTCAAAGACAGCTTATACTTTCACCTTTAAATTAAAAAAAAATAGCCCAGATCTATCCTTTCTGGACACAACCTCTAACTCACTATATCCCTCTTCTTGCAAGTGTCCCAAGAATCCACAAGGCTCTGTAGTCACCAAGAAGTATTAGTCAAACTGCTCACAGCCAGTGCTAAGGAGTTTTCTATGGGACACATACTCGAATGGTTCACAGCCAGGAGTTTTCCATAGGGAGCATCCTGCAGCCAGAGTCCAGGTTCCTGGAAATGCTTCTGTGGGCCTTGGGCACATCTAGGCTGGGACTAGACAGGACTAACCCATGGGGAATTCAGTTGGTCCCACATAAGAGAAAAGCCAACAAAAGTCTAGTGACTTTGTACAATGACACACAAGGAAATGGAATCTGCTTTACATAAAACCCCAATTTTGAGCAGTGAATGGGGTGAGGATTGAGCAGGTAGGTGACAGAGTACAGGGGAGGCTCAGGCAGGAAGTGGGAGACAGGTAGAGAACACGGTGCCAAGTGGGAGGCAGGGCACAGGAGAGAGCACAGTCCTGAGGGAGACAAGAGAGCTTCTCCAGTGTCTCCTCCAATTTGTCAGTGAGTTTCCACAGTTATTGCTTCTTTTAGCTTGTTCATTACTCTTTCCATCTGAATTTTAAGTGTGGGCTCATGCTATACCCCAGGCTGGTCTAGAACAAAATCTATAGCTCAGGGTAGCCTTGAATCCTTGGCAGTCCTCAATTACTGAGGGGGACAAGCGTGGGCCACCATACCCAGCTCTCAATAAGTTGTCTTTGTTGTGTCTCAGTAAATAAAGAAAACATTGATGATAATACATTGTCCTCCCAACACAGACATGGCCTCAGTGCTACACTTTCCTGGTCTATAATTGTAATCCCAATCTTGATGGCCAGCAGACTATTTATAGCTTCTGCAGTTTTTTTTTTTTTTTTTTTGACTGTTAGGTGAGGTCTGATTTAACCCTGCAAGCGGCATACTTTTCTCAGAGTTCCATAGATCATACCATTAGTCCCTTAGACCCACTCTGTCCATTCAGTTTGTCTTTTCTGAAAGGTACCTCCCGCTGTACAGAGCATTTTGAGCCTTGATCAGGAAGACATTCCCATGGCCATGTGATAGGACCCTTTTTGTCAGATCAGGACTCTAGAGGCCTCTCCAAACCAGAGGTGCCAATGCATGGATACTTGGATGAACCTTGAATGTCACCATGAGAGGCACAGGAAGCAGAGGGCATGGCGGTGACTCAGATGAAAGCAAGTGGCAAATCTGGAACACTTCATCTTGGGACTTCACAAGCAGGAGGCCTCTCCATTCCCCAGTCAGCCACAGGCCCTGGCCACAGAAACCCAGCCTGTCAACATTTGTATGCCCAAAGGATCCCCTAGAGCATCCTATTTACCACACTGGGCAGTGGCCTCTCTACTGTTCATACCACCTTTGAGGCCTCCAGAAAAGACACTAAGGCATGTATGATCACTGCCCAGGCTACTAAGAGAGCTGACAGAGGCTTCAGGAACTTTTGAAAAGGCATCAGGCATCTCTGGGGCCACAAGGGAAGATGACACTTTCAGTGACACTTTCAGTGGCAGCAGAGGGAGGGAGAGGGATAGTTCCCAAAGGGAGGTGGAGCCCACAAGTTCTCATTTTAGAGAAAGCCATGAAGAATCATGAACTAGGCTGTTCCAGACCCTATCCCAAGTGGGCAACTACAGAATAAACCTATTTCAACTTATTTCAGAGAGACCTTGATAGAGCAGGACTCCAGGGCTGGCCTGGTTACCAGAATCAGAACCAGGCTCCTCTGACCTCACTCAGGGAGCATATCTAATCTTGTCCCTGGAGGTGGGGAGTGTTCCAGGGTGTGTCTCCTTCTGCCAGGAAAGGGTTTTCAAGGAAGCCTGGGTGATCAAAAGGCAGGAAGGTGGGAGAGTCAGAGAAAGGAAAGTCATGAGAGATGTCAGAGAAACAAAAATATAGAGACTGAGAAGTGTGGGCGGAGGGACAGGGCTGTAAGCAGCTACCTCTCTATAAGATGACGGGCGCCCCACCTACCACACAGTACAGAGCCTTTTGAGCTTGAGGGCGGTGGGTCTTAGGGCTTTCATAGGGTGGGCTTTCCTGAGTGGAATGTGGAGGCAGTAAGAACAGTTACCACTGGATAGGTTAGAGATGTGGCCCATGGATTGAAGTGCTGGTTCCCCCAGACCCAGTCCAGCTCTAGGAAGTCAGTCTCATTGGTGCCCATTTGGGATGGTCTTTGTGTTTGGCTGCAACTATAGTAGGTGACAAATATTGGAAGCCCCGTCCAGATGAGGGCAGTAGAGTTTGGATGATTAGATAGTCCTTGCTCATGTTTGGGTCCCCCATTCACTATTCTGAATGGAGATTTGTGTCATGTCTGCACCCAATCAAGTGCTGGTAAAGAAGTCTGACCCTGAGTGAGGAGACCCTGGATGCCAATCACAGGAGGTCTGACCCTGAGTGAGGAGACCCTGGATGCCAATCACAGGAGGTCTGACCCTGAGTGAGGAGACCCTGGATGCCAATCACAGGAGGTCTGACCCTGAGTGAGGAGACCCTGGATGCCAATCACAGGAGGTCTGACCCTGAGTGAGGAGACCCTGGATGCCAGTCACAGGAGGTCTGACCCTGAGTGAGGAGACCCTGGATGCCAATCACAGGAGGTCTGACCCTGAGTGAGGAGACCCTGGATGCCAGTCACAGGAGGTCTGACCCTGAGTGAGGAGACCCTGGATGCCAATCACAGGAGGTCTGAAGCTTGCCCGTGGCCATGCTCTCCCCAGGACAGAAGGATTATGCCTGGTCAGAGACTTTCATCACCATCCCCCCTGACCGGGGAGATGCTGTCAACTGTTCTCGGGCCCTGAAGCATTTCTTCTCCACAGGGGAAGATCAGCCAGAGCTGTGAGCCAGAGGCTGCAGATCTGGTGGGAGCCAGGGTCCCAGGGGAGCCTGTCCGGTTAGTTGCTTGTGGGGTGGTGAGAGCAGAAGCTGTTGCTTCACCCTGATTCAGTGCAGATAGGGAGATCCTGCCAACCCTCTTGTCCATTGTCCAGTCCCCACCCTGCACCCTAGGTATTAAGGTGGACCAAATCCCAGCCAGCAGAGGGTTTGCGTGTACATTTTGTAAATATTCACAGATTCTTGTCAGTTTTGGAACTTGCCACCTACTATAACAATTCCTGGATGTTCTCACCCAGCAGGAGGTCAGCCTTCCCCCAAGGCTCCGTTCCCACAGTAACCAGCTCCAGCCAGTTATGAGTTTTAGGACACCCTGCTGCCAACCCTGAATTCCCAGAAAAACAATTGGCCCCTCCGGGGCAGAGTAGAAAGGAAAAGGCGATCTGATCTGCCCTGGACCAGTCTAAGGCTTTCTGGACAGAAAAGGGACATTCCACTTAAAATGGCATCCTTGCTTAACGTGTGCTCCTACAGGATTTCCTTTGATTTTGGCCTCCTCTTCTGGAAACGGTATTCTCTCTGAGATCTGTATCTCCCAGGCTTATGGGAGGTGCCTGCACTGAGACACCTCTCCTGGAAGTCTTGGACCTCATCTCCTTGTTCTTGACTCTCATTTTGTGCTGGTGGCAGTGATGAAAGTGCCTTGTTGACCTGGGATGCTGAGAGAGGCAGAGCAGCCCCTCCCAACTCCTCTCACTGTCACTGCTCCCAGTTCCAAGTGGAAGGGAGAGTAAGTAAAAGCCAGATGGTCCCGAGCTGATACTGGTATGTTCGGGTCGTTCAGCATTGCACAGAAGAGAAGCAGAGTTTACACTTGAGCCAAACATGAGTGACCACAGCCCCAGAACCCCAAAACACCAGGCACCAATGAGGAAATGGCTTTACAAAGCTTTTTAGTTACAAATACGGTCATAAATCAAGGCATTTCCCAAATACATTGGTTCAGATACTCGATGTATAGAAAAGTGGGGGAATCTCCACCAGAAGTCTTAGATGTTATCTGATGACATTCTTAGCTTTTGGGTTGGTGAAAGCTAGTGATCTTCTAAATTGACACATTGCAAGAATTTATCTAACAGTCATAAGGACATTATGTCTGACACAGAGGTAGCTGAGTATTAAGCTTATTAAAGATAGCCCAGAATAATGTGACTCCAGAGCTACAACACTCCAAATCTCCAAAATCTCAAGGCACTTTAGTCAGCTAAATAGTGCTTTGAATATTTATCAAAGGTGTGGCTTTTTTTCTGTGAATTCACTGGGACAATGGGGAAAAGGTGGGGTAGACCGACAAGTGGGATCTGCCTTGTTCTGAGCACTAAATTCTGTAATTCTAAACTTCCCTTTAAAATGAGATCTAAACTTAGAGTCAAAGCAATGGAACACATTAATTCTTGAGACACTGGAAGGAGCCAGCTAGTCTCTTGGTTGTATCTGACACTTGGCCATGGAAGGAGGCCCAGGAGAGCTAGAGCTTCCTTCCTTTCTGCCTCTGGAAGATTCTTTCCAGCTACAGGGGCCACAGCAGGTAGGGACCTGAGCTTTCCTGGGCGTTGAAGCAAAGACAGGCTCTGTTCAAACGAGTCCTTGGTGGGTATTCCTAGAGCCTACAGGTAGTTTTTCTTTTGGTATTGTACAAGGATTTTTTTTTTTCCCTTGTTCCGGTCAATCCCGCTCGCTCTGCTTGACCCCGCTCGCTCCGGCCAGCCCCACTTGCTCCCGGCCGCCTCCGTATGGCCCCCGCTTGTTCCAGCCAGCCCTGCTCGCTCCGATCGGCTCCGCTTGCTCCGGTTCGGCCCCCCTCGCTCCGGCCCTGCTAGCTCCGGCGTCCCCGCTTGCTCCGGCCGTCCCCGTTCGGCTCCACTCGCTCAGGACAGCCTGGCTTGCTCCAGTTGGTCTCTCCGGTCCAAGGATTCATTTCTTATTATTCTTCATAAGTACGCTGTAGCTGACTTCAGACGCACCAGAGGAGGGTGTCAGATCTTGTTACGGGTGGTTGTAAGGCACCATGTGGTTACTGGGATTTGAGCTCATCACCTTTGAAAGAGCAGTTGGGTGCTCTAACCCGCTGAGCCATCTCACCAGCTCCTTGTACAAGGATTTTAATCCAATAACATGGCTACTCAGACTGGAATACAGACAGGCCCTTAGCACATACCTTTAATCCCTCTGGCTGCAATACAGACACACCCTTAGCACACACCTTTAATCCCAAATAATGAAAGTAAAGTTAGTTTGTAGAAGGAAGCACCCGTGTTTGAAAGTGATGTCTAATTAAGAAGCAGAAAAGTGATGAATTAGAGAGAGATTAGACAATAGGGTATGCCTGTCATGAGAGCAGAGAAAAAAGAAAGGAGAGAGAGACCAGGGAGGCAGTTTTACCAGGACAGTTGTACAGAAACATGTTGCAGAGAGAGAATAAGCTAGACATAGGTGAAGATGGAATGAGCCAGAGAATGAGAAGGAGCTAGAATATTAGAACATACTGCCAAAGTCAGTGTGAGGCCAAGCAGATCAATTCAGGAGAAGCCAAGAAAAAAGTCAGATAGACTCAGCGTGGAGAGGACTTTGAGCCAGAATGGCTGAGTTAAGTCAGCCAGTCAGAGATCAGAAAGAAGTAGGAGGTGGTGAGCGTATTCAGCAGCAAGTCTCAGAGACTGAAAACACTCTAGGACTAGATAAAGTTTACGGAGGCTAGACGCTTCCACGATTAGGACTAGGTTAGACAGACACAGTAAGCCTCTGAGACAATTATATCAGGAGAATAAAAGGTACTTTTACACACACAAACACACACACACACACACACACACACACACACACTATATATATATATATATATATATATATATATATATATATATATATATTCATGAGACTGGCAAAAAAAATATAACCTTGCAGATGTATGTGGCCAGGGTCAGTTAGAACATCCCAAATGTTTTCTTGAAGTATCACAGTCCTAGCTATAAACTCCTGTCTTCCTTCCTTCCTTCCTTCCTTCCTTCCTTCCTTCCTTCCTTTAGATTTATTTATTTATTTTGTATGAGTACACTGTTGTCTTCAGACACACCAGAAGAGGGCATCAGATCCCATTACAGATGATTGTGAACTACCATGTGTCTGCTGGAAACTGAACTCAAGATCTGGAAGAGCAGTCAGTTCTCTCTTTCTCTCTCCCTCAAAAGTCAAAATCTTTAGTTAAGATTTATTTTATTTATATGAGTACACTGTAGCTGTCTTCAGACACACCAGAAGAGAGTATTCCATGAGGGTGAGCCACCATGTGGTTTCTGGGAATTGAACTCAGGACCTCTGGAAGAACAGAAGGTGCTCTTAACCGCTGAGCCATATCTCCAGCCCCCAACTCCTGTCTTTCTAAGAGGTGCTGGAGCATCTCAGCTACTTCTCTCTGCTCTTGCTCAGCACCTACACAATGTGGTGGCACTTTCCCAGTGACTGTGAAAAGGAACTTGGTCAGAGTGGGGTGTGGGTGCTGGTGGGATCAGGCAAGGTCTGTTCAGGATGGGTCTACCTATGGGAGACACTGTGTGGTCAGTGTAGGTGGCTGGGTCATTGCCTGGGTTTACTGAGCAGTGGTGACCAGGATTTGGCTGTCAGTAGGCACATTACAGGTATTTGAGAGCTCAGTATCTATCTTAGAGAATCTCAAGGTCACGATACCCAGAAGCTCTCAGGAGATATCAGTGCTGCATCCCTGACTACACAACTCTCAGACCAGCTGCTCAGCCCCTGGCTATGGCCATCCTGAAGGAGGCCTGCCCAACAACAAGATGCATCTTTCTGATAGTCCGCCAGTGCCCTGGATATCCAAGCCCAGGCCTAAGATTTCTGGGTGAGTGGACACGAAGGCTCTGTGATAGGAGCTTCCTGATGCAGTATTGAGGTGGGAGCGTGGGGCAGCCAGGATGGCAGGGGGGACCTAAGAGTCCCAAGCAGAGTCCTTATGACCTAAGTAGACTGACTAATCTTGGGTGGCTTGAGCTGGCTGGCGGTGACACTGCTCATCAGGGTTTCCAGGGACTAGTGTGCAGATGCCAGGTCCAGGGAGCTGGGGGTTCTGGGGATCCTGACTCAGCTTACCCCTGCCTGAGGGTGTTCCTCCATGTAAATTAGATTGTCCCTCTGAAAGCATTAGTTGTAATTCATTGTCTCAAGTGACATGATGTATAAGGGCTTCTCAGCCTGATGAGTGTGGGACAGGCCTGTCTCTATTCCCATGTTAAGGCAACACCATCCCCCAGGGACCTAGAGAAATTTTGGCCAAACTTGCTCTCAGTCCTGCCCTTGCCAGCATGATCAACAGCCCACACAGGGCGGGGTGGGGGGTGGGGGTGGGGGTGGCCCACCCAAGCTGTACAAATCCCACCTTAGTACAAACTTTGTGTGAATATGCTCTGTGTTGGTGCCCTCTGCTGGCCCAATCATGTGATTCTTCTAGCTGTTTCCTGAGTTAGCCCGTTCAGCACAAAATCACAGGGCTCCACTCCCTCCTTATTCCCTCCTCAGTGCTTTGAACCATCCCCAAGTAAACCTTTCCTTCCAGCAGGAGGGTCAGAGCTGGAGTAGAGTTCTCTGGGGTCAGGAATACAGACTGCCCAGCAGCAAGTGAACTCTGTCCGTATGGCCCTAGGTGGTTATTCAGGCTTGCCAGCAAGAAGCAGCCCAGAGGAGGAGAAACATGTCCTCACGTGAGTAACACTGCTAGAGGTGAGCTTGCCTGCCAAGTTGCTACTTTCCTACCCTACTCCCGTGGTTGACCTAAGTTGTCTGACTCTGACCCTGGATCTAGGTTAGAGGCTTTGGTAAACAGGCCTCCCAAGCCTGCACAACCCACTTCCTAGCCGGGACTCTTCCTTCTGCATTGAAACATTTCTGCAGGCTCTGTCCAAAGCAGCACTGGCCTGAGGAGGCCAGCAGCAGCAGCAGCAGCGGCAGCAGCAGCAGCAGCAGCAGCAGCAGCAGCAGCAGCAGCAGCAGCAGGGGAGCAGGCTAGAGATACAACCCACACTGCCACCTGCAGCAGCCTGAAGCGTTTTTTTCTCCTTAGGGACCTCCCGTTACTGTTACTCCTCTTTGTTGTTGTTTTGTTGAGCTCCCTTTCCTTGTGTTTAACCCCTGTTTTATTCAGATGCTAGAAGGAGGCTGGACATGCTTTCTCTGATATTCTGGGATTTCTTGCTCTTTCTCTGATGTTTTTCCCCCTCCCTGTGGGGCTGCCTCTCTGCTGTGTACTTATTTGTCAGCCTCTACTCAGAAGACGTGCCTCTCTTCATCTTTATCTCTCACCCAGGAAGCTATGGACATTTCCACCTTCCCACCTTGCTTGCCCTGCTTCTCCTAGTCCCCTCTCTGACAGGATATCACTGTGTACTCCTGGCTGGCCTGGAACTTGCTACGAAGACCAAGCAGGTCTCACAGAGCTCTGCCTGCCTCTGCCTTCGTACTGCTGGCATTACAGCTTGCTTTACTACTGAATAAGCTCACTCTTTCTAGTTCTTTCTGAGCTCTGGCTGACTGGTTCAACTCAGCTGTTCTGGCTCAAACTCTTCTTCAAGATGTCTGATTCAAACCGACTTCTCTCTTGGCCTCTGACGTTTTGCTCTGCTTGGCCTCAAAGTAACTCTGGCAATCAGCTCTAATCTTCTGGCTCCTTCTCATTCTATGGTTCGTGTATGCTAAAGTCTGAGCCACGCCACAACTAAAAACAGGTCTTTTTTTTTTCTTCTTTCTGTAAATAACACAATCTCAGGGTTCACAGGGTGATCAAATATCGTGCAACAAGACTTGGAAAAATCGGATGAGTAATAGAAAATGTGGACACACCTTGAAATCCTTGAGGAATTTATGAAAAGAAATGATACTTAAGTCCCATTCACAAATTCTACTTTAACTTGTCTAGCAGGGAACCCAAGCACTGGCAATTTCTAAACTTCCCAGATGTTATTACTGGGTAGTTGTGACGCTTAGTCCTGCCAATTGAGAGAATTACTTAGGAGACAAACATCCAGGTACACCTGTGAAGGAGCCTGTAATTAGGGTTAGCTTCTGAGGGTGTCTGTAAGGGGTTATCTTGACTATGTTAATTGACATGGTATAACTCAGTTTTGTGGGTAGAATCATGCCCTAAGCAGGAGATACTGTAAGGTGGAGAAAGCATACTGAGTGGTTCTCTGCCTTCTGACTGGGAGTAGGACGTAACCAGGTAATGTTTTGATTTCCCCACCAGGATGGATGATATTCTTGCACCAGAATAATCACCTTTTTTTCTTCTTCTTTTTTTTTTTTCCTTTTTCCTTTAGCTGCCTTCTCAGTATGTTATCACAGGAAAAGGATCTAAGACATGATATAATTCATGTCTTATTTAAGTGTAAACTCATTATGCTGTTTGCCCTCCACGTATGCTAGACATTCCATCAAACCCAGGAATAGGCTAGGCAAGCTTCGAGGACAGTAGGTGCCTTGGGATAAGCAGAAAGAGTAGATGGCGCTGCTGAGGAGTCCCACTTTGGGGCTGGAGAGATGGCTCTCAGTGGTTAAGAGCACAGACTGCTCTTCCAGAGATCCTGAGTTCAATTCCCAGCAATTACATGGTGGCTCCCGACCATCTGCAGTGGGGATCCACTCTCTTCTGCTGTGTCTGGAGAGAATGACAGTGTACTCACATACATAAAATAAATAAGTCTAAAACCACAAACAATAAAAAGGAGTCCCGTGCCGGGTGTGGTGGCGCAGGCCTTTAATCCCAGCACTCGGGAGGCAGAGGCAGGCGGATTTCTGAGTTTGAGGCCAGCCTGGTCTACAAAGTGAGTTCCAGAACAGCCAGGGCTATAGAGAAACCCTGTCTCAAAAAACTTAAAAAAAAAAAAAAAAAAAAAAAAAAAAAGGAGTCCCACTTTGACAAAAGCCTTTACACAGAGTATTGTCTGAGGCCAAAGGGCAGGTTGGCCTGGTGCTCACTGTGTAGTTCAAGGTAGTCTTGGGACTTAGTCAACTAACATCTGGGAATTTTATGCCGTGGTTCTAGGGATTTTGCGCAGTGTTTGGCTTCTATATTTAGTTGAGTAGTTTGTGTCAGTTGTGGGTAAGTTGTTTTGGTGTGTGTGTGTGTGTGTGTGTGTGTGTGTGTGTGTGTATGGGTGTTCATTGGTTTGGTTGTTTGATTGTTTCCAGACAGTGTCTTACTATATATAGCCCTAGTATGCATGGAACTACCTATGAAGATCACACTGGCCCTGAACTCATAGAGATCCATCTGCTTCTCCCTTCTGAACACCTGTTTTAAGGCCTGTGACAGCTCCCTAAGCTTTGGCGTCTCATCTCATCTTGTAGGCCAGTTTCTTCCTGAATTTGTTGCACTGTGGAGCCTGGCCTTGAACTCTGAACCTTCCACCTCTACCTCCTAACTAGTTGGAATGCGTGTTTGTGATACCATGCCCAGTTAGCACTTTGTTTTGTTGTTATTACCGGGTCTTCGTAGGTAGCTCAAGCTGGCCTGGAATTTTATGAGCCAAAGGTTCCCAATTGCTTGAATAACATGTTCTAACACACTTCTTGGCTGCCTTTAACCTTTTTGGAGGAGTATTAACCAGTTTAAAAAAAATAAGCCTCTTTCCAGTTTCTGGCTATTATGAATAAGGCTGCTATGAACATAGTGGAACATGTGTCCTTATTACCAGATGGAATATCTTCTGGATATATGCCCAGTAGAGGTATTGCAGGATCTTCCGGTAGTACTATGTCCAATTTTCTGAGGAACCGCCAGACTGATTTCCAGAGTGGTTGAACCAGCTTGCATTCCCACCAACNCCCCCTGAGCTCATGTCTCTAGCTGCATATATAGAAGAGGATGGCCTAGTTGGCCATCATTGGGAAGAGAGGCCCCTTGGTCATGCAGACTTTATATGCCCCAATACAGGGGAACGCCAGGGCCAAGAAGTGGGAGCGGGTGGGTAGGGGAGCAGGGCTGGGAGGGGGGAGGGTATAGGGAACTTTCTGGATAACACTTGAAATGTAAATGACGAAAATATCTAATAAAAGTTGGAAAAACAAACAAACAAACAAACAAAAAGCCTCAATTTGAACTTGCCTAATATCGTTAATGACAAAGCTCAAGATGTGCAGTTTTTTCCAGCAGATACACACAGAAGGGACACGTGCCTCTCCAGTTCAGTGCCTTAGGACACTCGGGATGCTGAGGTCTCTCACAACAAGAGTGGAAACTTGGAGGAAGGGAGGCTCTTGGCCTCCACCAGAAGAATCGGAGTCCAGATTTAAATAACAGCCTTGGGGTGCTGGAATGATGATGGCTCGGGTGTTTAGGCCACACACTGCTCCCGTAGAAGACCAGAGTTTGATTCCCAGGACCCATCCACCTCAGATATCTTTCAGTTAGTTGACTGGAACACCAGTCCTAGTGTAGTGCCAGGGAGATGTTAGTGATTCCCCCTAAAAAAACAGACAGGAGCCAATCTGATGCAACCCATAGCAAGGTCTTTATTCTATTGGAGCTAGCTCGGGCTCCCCCAATGCACCACTGTCACTGACAGTTTTGGTGGTGGGCGAGCCCCAAATATCTAGAGGGCGAGGCTTTATAATAAGCAGCAAGTGGGGGTGGGGGTAAGTGTATAAGGATCTACTGTGGCCTTTTACACAATTGGCTGGTGCTGGGAGTCATATCATAAACTTAATTTCTGCTTCCCTCTGCATTGGTGGTTGTTAGGCCACCATTGGGGGTGGGCTTGTAACCTGGGAGTGCAGGTTTGTTGGGGGGAATAACCTAGAGATGCTGGTCTTGTTGGGGATTAGCCTAGAGGCTAGAGCTAGGCTCAGGTTTTGTTGGAGGGCGACATAGAAACTAATGTTAGGTACCGGCCTGTTAGTTTACCTGAGTTCAAACTTAGGTTAGGGTCTCTAAAATGGAGTCTGCACTTAAAAGATTTGGCCTCTCACTAGGAAGACAAAACCTCTGGTACACGAACATTTATGTGGATATTACATGAGATAGTAAGAAAAGAGACTTCCTCTTGGGGTAGTTTAGAGCAAGATTCAGCTCAGATTTGAAATCTCTCTCTTTCTCCCTGAATCTTCTGTCTGTTCATAGTCTGTGGTGTGTCTCTAGTTTGCCTGTTGTCTGTGTTTGACTATGTTGTTGGTCCCTAAAAATGCCTTTGACCTATATTTATTTATTTAAAAAAAATTTTTTTTAAGCCGGGCGTGGTGGCGCACGCCTTTAATCCCAGCACTCGGGAGGCAGAGGCAGGCGGATTTCTGAGTTCGAGGCCAGCCTGGTCTACAAAGTGAGTTCCAGGACAGCCAGGGCTACACAGAGAAACCCTGTCTCGAAAAACAAACAAACAAAAAAAATTTTTTTAGGGGGGGTTCTCTGTGTAGCCCTGGCTGTCCTGGAACTCACTTTGTAGACCAGGCTGGCCTTGAACTCAGAAATTCACCTGCCTCTGCCTCCCGAGTGCTGGGATTAAAGGCGTGCGCCACCACACCTGGCTGACCTATATTTATTGAACACCACAGAAAACGTGTTACGAAAAAGGAATGAGGAACACTTTTAAAAAAAAAAACAGAAATATTTAACAGAGGTTTACAAGAGACGTTTCTTTACTGGTCCATGACCTCACTAGAAACCTCACACAGAGGCTATCAACCTACATCCACATGCTGCTTTCAACACCTATGTGATATTTGTTGCCTTTAAGGTTGATTTAAGTCTGTTGGTTACTTTCAGCAAATGATCAATTACCCGACCCCACCCCCCACTCCGGGTCAAAGCATGGAAGAGTACATTATTTAAAAGTAAAGTTATCCATCGAGCTTTGGTTATGAAAGTTGATTACATGGAGAATTTAAGGCATGGTAAGATTGGTTACATTGTTTTTCTGAAGACATGTTATGCTTAAACTGGTTGAATACATAGTAGAATAGCAGATAGAATATACAATTTTAGATTACCTCAAGGTCTATTATCAACTTAGTTGCAAGGTTTGGAAAATGTTTAGTCTTCTCAAAGGCAAGAGGTATTTTCAGAAAAACATATTAACACACACACACACACACACACACACACACACAATTTAAAAAATCAACAAACTTCTTAAGCAATCAACAAAATTCTTGTCAAATGGGCAGTCTGTAAGCCCATTTGACAAGAATTTCTCTAGGGAGTCTTTCCAGTTCTAATTGCAAATGTTTCTAACTTATCTCTGGGTCTGTCACCTAATGAGAGACGGAAATTAGCCTCTTTGCCTCATTGGTGGCCTTTTCTCATTCTTAGTCCTAACAGCCTGCCTGATTTGTCCAAGTTATTCTTAGGAAACAGTCGTGCAGCTATGCTGCCACCTTGTGGCCATGTTTGGAAGACATGCTTAACATAACTAAGAAAAGGGGTGGGAAGAACAGGTAGGTGGTTGAAGCCAAGTCACATATGTGATATGTAACTACACCAAGCACATTGACTACAAGTGACTGTCAGACATCTCAGCCTGCACCACAGAGAAATCCTCAGGGTGCACAAGGTGGATGGAAAGTCTGTAATAAAAAATGAAGTTTAAAATGTTTATTATTTATTTATTTACTCTGTGTGTGTGTGCATGTACATGTGACACAGCTCAAGTGTGGAGATCAGAGGGGAGCTAGCTGGAATCAGTTCTCTCTCTTACAGAGTGCGGAATTGAGATTTTCACTTATGCTGAGGTGGATGATAATCCTTTCTTTTTTCTCTTTCCTCACATTTGATTGAAAGGCCAAGGTTTGAGCTTCTTCTTGTTCTGCCATAGATAAAGTGATATAAACTGGAGAGAGACAACTCAGGGTTAGGCTTAGGGAAGGATGCCATATCTTAGCATTTATACTTTAGTAATTTTGCTGCCGAGAAGTCATCTGCTTTCAAGGTTTTTCTTAAACTTGAGCTTGGGTTTTTCAGAGCCAGAGAAGGAACATCATGCAAGCAAGAATGCATTCGCACTATTTTGGGGACCTTGTTTCAGGATTTCTTCTGAGGACCACCAGGGAGGTCCTCAAGGTCACTCACTATAAGCCAAGCCAAACAGCAAAAAGATCAGAAAGTGTGACCACTGAGCTCCCAGTACCCTTTCCCCATCCTGTAGGCAAGTCTGTGGACCATTTTCTTGATTAATGACTGATGATATATAAGAGCCCACTTCTTTGTGGGTGGTGCCTCCCTGGACAGGTGGTCCTGGGATGTATAAGAAAGTCTGAACAGGGGCTGGAGAGATGGCTCAGCGATTAAGAGCACTGACTGCTCTTCCAGAGGTTCTGAGTTCAATTCCCAGCAACCACATGGTGGCTCACAACCATCTGTAATGGGATCTGATGTCTTCTTTTGGTGTGTCTGAAGACAGCTACAGTGTACTCATATAAAATAAATAAATAAACAAATAAATAAGTAAATTTAAAAAAAAAAGAAAGAAAGTCTGAACAAACCATGAAGAACAAGACAGTAAGTAGTGTTCCTCAAGGGCCCCTGCTTCAGTTCCTGCCTTCAAGTTCCTGCCATGGCTTCCCCTGATGATATATTGTAACATATAAACCAAATAAGCTCTTTCCTCCCTGTGATGGCTAATCTTGGTTGGCAACTTGACTATATAACTCGCTCATCCCTCCTTTTGCAGAGGCATTCCTTAGCTACTTTTGCCTACCTGGGAATACTGTCAGTTGTTCTCACTTTTGGGGGGTTCCTCATAGCTCCCCTTGGCTTAACCCTCTCTCTAGAACCATTCACTGGAGTGTGAGGGCAGAAATAGTTCCAAAAAGGGCTCACCAGTTCACTTCCGAGACTTTCTGGGACTCATGGCTATATTCAAAGGCCACACACCAACATCTTATGTCTGTGGATCATGTTCGTCCACTTGCATATAAGGTTGGGTTTTGTTGATATTTCATCTCCTGATCTTCCCACAAGGCCCATAAACCACACATTGGCTCCCAGGACCACCGTGCCACAAACAGAGAGGCTGGCACTGCTCCTAAGATGGGTTCAGGCCATGTACATCACTCTCAAATGTTGGAACCCTAGGAATGTTCACACTTACTTGAGATGCTATCTAGGGTGCCTCCCTTACTGTACCCCTCTCTGTATGCAGACCTGGGACTATCCAGGACACAGGAGAAGTGGAAATATAAGCAAGAGGATCCTGCCTCTCTCTGAAGATGTCTGTGTGCAGCAAAAGAGGCTATACCACAGTTCTCAAGGGCTTCTTTCCCCCACGCCCTGGTCTCCCATTCAGTACACAGGAACAGGGCCTGACACTTACGTCAGTGGCTTCCCTCCAGCCAGGCCCTGGGCCTATACTTCCAGGTGCCCTGGCTCTGAGAACTTGGCTGTCCAGCCTGGAATTCTGTGAAGTACATGGAGGTAAACACACAGGGTGCATGTGACCGTTTCTTTTATTTTCAAATATCTGAAGATTCCATATGCTCCTTTTGTTGCTTTTTCTCAAATGCCTAACTTTGAACTTTGTAATTTGACATGTAGAAGGGTGAGTTGTTTTTAAAGATAGTTGTTTATGTTATGTATGGTTAGAATCAGCAACCAAGTAATGTTTTCACAAGCCTGCTTTCCCTGAATTTTTTTATTTTTAAAGATTTTATTTATTTTGTGTACGAGAGTACACCACCACTGTCCTGAGACACATCGGATCAGAATGGCACTGGAACCCATTACAGATGGTTGTGAGCCACCTTGTGGTTGCTGGGAATTGAACTCAGGACCTCTGGAAGAATAGTTAGTGTTCTTAACTGCTGAGCCATCTTTCCAGCCTCTTCCCTGAACTCTTTTTTTTTTCCTCGTTCCAGTCAACCCTACTCGCTCTGGTCAGCCCCGCTCACTCCAGCTGGCCCCGCTTGCTCCCGCTTGCTACGGCCGCCCCCGTTTGGCCCCCACTCGCTCCGGCCAGCCCCGCTCGCTCTGGTCGGCCCTGCTCTCTCCGGTCCAAGGATTCATTTATTATTATACATAAGTACACTATAGCTGACTTCAGACGCACCAGAGGAGGGCATCAGATATCATTACGGGTGGTTGTAAGCCATCATGTGGTTTCTGGGATTTGAACTCATCACCTTCAGAAGAGCAGTCGGGTGCTCTTACCCACTGAGCCATCTCACCAGCCCCCCTACACTCTTAAGTATATGCTCTGCAGTTTTTTAGCCTTGCAGACTCTTCACTGACTCTGCTTGCCAATATATGCAGGGTCTATCCATCATCCACTCTCCACCATCCATATCTCTACCCATTTGTCTGTCATATTCATCCATTCACCATCTATATACTACCACCAAACTATTTGTCTACAATCCATTTATCTACCATCTAGTTATTTATTTACCCACCACCACCCTCCCTCCATCTATCATCCATCCATCCACCCATTCCACATTCATCAGCCCCTATCCATCCTTCTGTCTAATCATTCAGTCATTCATCCGGTGGAACCTCTCTATGCTCAGAGGCCAGGAGCAGACTACACACAGGAGATGGTATCCAGAATTCAGATTTCCTAGGGCTTCATCCTTGGTGCTCAGCAAGAAGCCCTCTAAGGCTTTTCTTGTACTTTCAAGGTTTCTAGGGAGATTAGGTAGTACAGGGGTGTCCTCTAGGCCCCCCTTTTTTCATGGTGTTGTTTCCATATGACCTTGTGAGCTCAAATTCTAAGAGCTCTGTGTACTGGCTAGTTTTATGTGTCAATTAGACATAAGGAAGAGGACGGAGCCTCAGTTGAGGAAATGCCTCTATGAGATCCAGGTGTAAGGCATTTTCTTAATTAGTGATAAATCCTGGGGAGGACCTAGCCAGCCTATCATGGATAGTGCCATCCCTGGGCTGATAGTCCTGGGTTCTATAATAAAGCAGGCTGGATAAGCCACGGGAAGCAAGCCAGTCAGTAGCATACTCTATTGCCTCTGCATCAGCTTCTGCCTCCAGGTTCCTCCCCTGTTTGAGTTCCTGTCCTGATTTCCTCCTATGATGAAATATGATCTGGAAGTATAAGCTGAATAAACCCTTTCCTCCCCACCGTGCGTTTTGGTCATGAAGAAACTCTGTCTCTGGTATTGCTGTACGTATTTCCTGTTCTCTGTAGCTCTGGGGTTCTTTTTGGAGAGGTGAGTTTTGTCTTTTGGTGCTTCAGGTTAGGTAGTTCTACATCATGACCTCTGGAGGGAGTCAAGTAGGTAGTTCTACATCATGACCACTGGAGGGAGTCAAGTAGAATCTGCCAGCTTGGGAGTCTGGCCTCTGCATCTGCCAGGGTTGGTAGCTTTTCAGGAAATCTTTGTTGTTTTCCTGAACTGGGAACTAAGGGCAGATCTGGGCTCTGGGCTACAGTGACTAAGGGTCCATGTGTAGTCAAGGTTTATCCAAGGCAAGGTAAACTAGAAGGGACACAGTGTTGTGAGTAGGTGATGGGAGTGACCCAGGCAAAGTCCTAGGAACAACAGGCCACACCTTCTCTGAATGCTGAGGGGAGAAGAAGAAAGAAAAGAGGGAAAGATGGATAATGGTGGGAAAGAAGAAAGGGAAGTAGAGGAAAGAGAATAGGTAAGGAGGAGGAGAAGAAGAAGAGGAGGAGGAGGAAGAGGAGGAAGAAGAGGAGGAGGAAGAGGAAGAGAAGGAGACAGAGGAGGAGGAGGAGGGAGAGGAGAGGAGAGGACTTGAGTAAAGGGGGAGGGAATAAGGAGGGGAAGGGATCTGGCTTCTCCCTTTACCCTTGCCCTCAAGGAGTGAAGTGTCATGTATTTGCCAGGATATGACAGGCAAGGATCCTGACCCCTCACTGAAAATTTCTCCAGAAGTCCCCTTCCACTTGGACTGCCAGCCCTTCCTCCAGCTTCTGGTGACCTTAGCACCGGCTGCCCCATTCCACTCAGCACTTGTCTCATTCTTCAAAGTTCTAAAATGACTCATTGCACCCCCCCACCTCAGTAACCCCTCCCCTGGCTTTGTCCTCTGTACCCTGGCTACCAATCTCAAGACCACACCTTGCCCTCCACAGTTCCAAACTGAACTCTGGTAACCATGTCTGCTCTACCCTCTCTGCTTCTTCTCCCTCCTACTCTTCCTACCTGCCTCCTCTTCTGCCTCTTCCCCCAAACTTCATCTCCTGAGTCTTGGTCACTGAGGCCAAGTCTTCTCAGTATCTTCATGGGATCCCTGACATTCTGTTCTCCTTTGTGTCCCGGGGGTGGGGGGCTCTCCACCTACAGCCAGCCCTTTTCTAGAAAGCCCAGTTTGTATCCCAGATGAGGCAGCGAGTTCTCCATCCTGTCCAGCTGGGCTATGCTGGTTTCTCTGCTTTTCTGTCACCAGCTCCACCTCTATCACCATGCCTTGGGTTCTTCCCTCTGCCATGCCAGCCTTGGGTCCTTCCCTCTGCCATGCCAGCTCTTCCTGCCTTCCTGAGTTCTGTATTTTCTGGTTACACCTGGTTGCTTCACTTGATCATTCATGTGAGCACCCTACTTCACTACCCTGCCTGAATGTGTCTCTCTCTTCTATATCCTAAACGCTCAGTGTATAGGACAATCCTGTAGGGACCATGCATACAAAAGTTCTCAGGAAGTCCCTGCCCTGGGGCGTCAGGCTTTTCTAGCTCCAGCCAAGCTTGCTGTCAGAACCCCAGAAAACAGAGGCCAGCTTTCTTCCCTTCAGAAATGCCCTGGTTATAAGTGATCCCCTACCCAACCACCAACAGACTGCTTACAAAGATTCTGGCATCATCTTGCAGCAAGCCCTGGTGATGTAAAAAGGCTCCTGTTTCCCTAACTCTAGCCACCTAGGCAAACCCCTTTCCTGTGCTCCAACCTCGTTGGAAACCTTCCAAGGTTCCCAGGGGGCAGAGGGCCCCTCAGGCATAGCTCTGAACTCCCATGGGAAAAGATTCAATGCCACAGACTTCCTGCCACTGCTGGCTCCTGGTAACGTGTGGGAAGGCCCATGGGTGTGATGCAAGAGGAGCTTATAGAAGCTCACCTTTGTTCAGCCTTACACTGTTTATAAGGAAAGAGCAAAGGGGAATTTCAGTGCTAAATCTGTGTTGGCTAAATCTGGTTCACAGTGTATGAACCAGAAAGAACTAAAATCAGTTGCTTTTGCTCACGGTGAACTTAAATGCAAGCGAGAGCTGCAGTAGAGGGTGGGAGGGACCTTAAGCAGACTGGGAACATGCAGAGGCATCTCTGAAGGCTGGTTACTCAGGAGCTGTGAATTCTGTTCCTGAGATGTCCCCTTCACTATGTTTCCTTCTAGCCACTTCCATTTGAAAATACAGTTGCATGTGACCTTGCTTTGTCTGCAGGAAGGTTAATAAGCCAGTGAAAAGGGCCAAGCCCAGTGACTTTTTAATAGCGGTTTCTTTTTTGCACAAGAAGTCAATTACACTGCAATTACACAGGACCAGAACTATAATTACTTGGAAGCCAACTCCCAGGTGAGGGCAAGATCTCAAATGCTGAGATGCAGGACTCTTAGGTACCTAACAAGTACGGTCTGCTGGAGAACCGTGACCAGGATAGTCTGGAGACACACAAAGAGCTAGCACTCTCAGGGAAGTCACAGGCAGGGCTCTTCACACCATGGATTTGAGCTGGTATTTGAATATAGAAAGGCACAAGAGGCAAAGGATAGGATTGTCCATAGAAGATGCTCAGAAACCAAGAAGACCTAGAGGACCTCCTAGAAGGTTTGGGGACAGGGATCAGACCACCAGGAACAGTGTGTCTGCTTTGGGAACAGAAGCAGGTTTTTGGAAGCACTACTGGCCCCAGGACAGTTGTTTCAGAACTTCAAGGCCATAAATTCAAGGCAGGCACAGGTGTTAGGCCCTATCTTTACCCTGGCTTCTCTCAGAGATATCTTCAAGGCATGTATTTATCTTGGAAAAGTACTGAGCAGAGAGCATGCCCAGAAGACAGGCCCTCAGTTGATGGTTAATCCGGCACGGGCCATTTACCTAAAGACCATTTTGCAAGTTTCTAAACATGGCTTGAACAGAAGCCAAATGATAACTCAGAGTGGAGTGGAGTCATGCCATGACCTTGGGTGCTACTCTTGTTCTATTCACAGGCTGGAGCCCTGAGAGGGTCTGATTCCAGCGCCTATCAGGGCTCCACTTTCCTGTTGGGTCCCTAGGGTTAGATTGACAGACCAAGGACTCCTTCTCCATGAGGTAAGAAGCTGTAGAATTTCTCAGTCATCTCCCTATACAGCTCTTGACTCCAGCCTTGGTCTTTACTCCACACTTCTACCCCCAAGGATACCCTAACCCTAACCCTAACTCCTAACCCTAACCCTAACCCTTGGCTATTCACAGTTCAACACCAGCTTTCCACCTTTACCCCAGACCCCCTGCTGCTGCTGCTGCTGCTGCTGCTGCTGCTGCTGCTGCTGCTGCTGCTGCACGGCCTCTTGGAGTTGTCTTGGCAAGGGCTCTTGGAGATGTGGGGATCTGCCAAGCTCTTCAGGTTATGGTTAGTAATTCTTCCCTTCTTACCTCTTCCTAAAACACCCAATCTACCTTGATCCTATGGGCTCGACTAGTCCTCCGTGAAACATCCAACACAGCTTGCTATGCCTAGAAGTGCCTGAAGGTAATTCACCTGCATCGTATAGTAGGAGCTAGTGCTCTGGGCTCAGGGGAGGGCTTGCCCCAGAGTCTCCTTATACAGTCTCCTTATACATCTTCCATACCCAGTGCCTCAGCCCAGTAGCCTGGGATACATGAGCCTTATGGAGGCTGTGCTGGGCCTGTTTGTGCCTTTCAGTTGTGACACGCAAAGGCTCAAGAGGGCAAAGCTTAGACTGCCAGCCCACGGAAATAGGTGGAACAGCTTGTCACAGAAAACCTACTGAAGTCTGTGAATGTGGAAACTGCCAAGCTAGCCTGAAGTTAAAGGGACATAAACCAATTCCATAAGGTATGATTTTCTATTTCTTTTTTTTTTCTATTTCTTAAATTGGACAAGATTGAAATGATAACTAACTAGTGTTCCCAGAGGGTTGAGGGACGTCCTCCCCAAGGCCCCTTCCTGGAAGTGCTTCCTGGAAGTAGCTTTCATCTCTCTTAACCATCAGTCACTTTTTGAGAAATCCTGTGTGTGAAGAGTATAAGGAAGACTTCTGAAACAAGGTGCTTGTTTGAGCAGTGTTCATAATAGCTAAGGACTGCAGCGAAGCCCGGCCACTAGCAGGAAAGTAGCAGATGGCTCTGGGGCTGAGGTAGTGGGTGTGCTCAGGGAGGTACTGGTCACTCTGGCTCCCCTTCTTCTCAGCGGGTGCTATAACTCAGAGACAAAGTCAAGCTGCATCCTGACTTGTTTCCACCAAGATCTCTAGTAAGAAACACCTGGCTGGCAGTAATCACTTACAGGTTGAATGCTTCCTTGCCAGGCCTGCGAGGTGAGTCAAGCAGGGTCCATTGGGGAAGCCTCCTCCTAGTAACCAGAGCTTAGAGGCTCAGAGTAAATTTCTGATGCTTTCAGCACCAAGGTCTACTTTCTCCCTTTGATTCTGTCTTTTTTTTTTTTCCTTCAAGACAGGGTTTTTCTGTGTAGCCCTGGCTGTCCTGGAACTCACTCTGTAGACCAGGCTGGCCTCGAACTCAGAAATCTGCCTGCCTCTGCCTCCCGAGTGCTGGGATTAAAGGTGGATTAAAGGCATGCGCCACCACGCCTGGCTGCTTCTGTCTTGTTCTTTCTGTTTCTCCTCCTCATGTCTGTTTCTCCCTCTTCTCCCCTGACTCCCCTCTCTCTGCACCCCAGCCCCACCCTCCTGTCACAGAAAGGTTTCAGAGAAGACAAAGGCAGGAGACACAAACAAAATGTGCAGAGATGACTTTAAGGGGTGAGGCTAATATCGCGGGCTTAACTGCGGGCTTAGAGTCAATACTGAGCTTAGCAGAGGCTGGTGCATCCGGAGTCTTGTGACTTCTGAATGCTGCTCAGCAACTCTGGCCTCCAAAACACAGCTCGCCTGTAAACAAACTGCTTCAGACAAAGGTTAATGACTGCCCATCACGAGCCTTCTTCTGATGGCTTTCCTCCATGGCCTTCCTCCAATTTAGCCCTTCCCACAGGCCCCACAAAGGAGGGCTCCGGAGAGCCGTCAGAGTGGATCCTCCTCTGTGCCTCATGGCCCAGGCACTGGAGTTTTCAGAACGTTACTGCTTAGTCTTTGAGATGGGCATCCTGCTCCAGCTCCTCACCCAATTTCTGCCTCTGCTCTCATAAGAAACACACGAGGTGGATATTGTTGGGGGCATCATGGCAGGGCTTCAAACTCCTCTCCCTGTTCACTCCTCAGTGCACTCAAGAATGACTCAAGCCCCAGCCATTCACCTTGGTCAACATAGGCCTGGTGGCTGTTAGCCACAGAAGATGGGGTGTTACTGTGTATGACTGTCCCTTAACAGTGTGAGTTTTAGCTCTCCCTCTATAGGTCACGAGAGCATACCAAATGCCCTTCCACACCTGCTGCTTATATCTGGGTAGAGGTATAATGCTAGGTCCTTTAGGGACATTTAACTTTGGGCTGGTGGTATCCTTGAGATCTGCTTTGGTGGTGCAGGGATCAATGGCCAAGCCTGGGTTCCATGACATTCTCCTCTCCCTGAAAGACTAGCTTCTCTGCAACTGTTCCCACCCAATAGAAGAAGTCATTCTTCTTCATGGAGGAGGGTGAGGATGGGGAGAGTTGAGAAGAAGCCCTGAGACAGCCAAGGTCAGGGTCAGGCATCCTTACCAATGGTCCTTCTGCTTCCTAGCACCCTGATGGGAATTAGAGTGCCACACAAGTATCTCTGAGGGCCAGGAATGTTCACAATGTTGACCACTTGGGGACCAGCTCTTGGGCCTGGTAATGCAGAAGCACTGTTCATTGGTGAGACTGAGGCCATGTTGCTGACCACTTCTTCAGCTATGGTAACCGAGCAGATGTTACAGACTTCAGGATCCTGACCACAGAGCCAGGTGGACATGCAGTCGGAAAGGGCATCATCTTTTGGACACAGAAGGCTTCTTGTTCTGTCAGGATGCTCAGAAACAAGTTCCTGAAGGCTGGGTGAGGCTGCCCTGCACAGCAGAAAACACTGTAAGGACGATGGCTCAAAGCATGGGGCTGGGAAAATGCATAGTGTCTAATAAACCATCATCGACTCTGGTAACTGTGAGTGCCTGTCACCAGGACTTTCCATCCCCCACTGTGCCTCACGGGCCTGTCCTTCTCACCCTTTGAAGAAGCTGGTAGATATGTGATTTCTTTGGTCAGCAGAATGGCTCATCCCTGCCCTTTCTCCTCAGTCATGATGCCAAGGTAGATACGAAGATACAGTTGTCCTAGGGTCAGCCTGCAGGACACTTTCTGTGACTCATCAATACTTGTTGTTCTGCATTGTTGGGAGTGTTTGTAGCTGCAGCCCTGGCCAAGCAGATGTTGAATAAAATGGTATCTTTGTGATTTGAACACAAAGGTGTCTATAGTACTGATGGAAAGGAGCCATGTTCATCAGCTTTCTGTTGTGACAAACACCAGAGATAAGCAGCTTACAGGAGGAAAGATTTCAGGTTTCAGCTCATGGTCACTGGGCTCTGTTACTTTAGGCCTGCAGTGAGGCAGTATGTCATGGTGGAGCACCAATAACTCACCCTGTGACGGCAGATGAGAAAGTGTGCTTTGGGGACATGTAGTGAGAATTTTGATTTCTTTAAAAACCTAGTGATGTTATGGGAATATGCTTTTGTTTTAAACCCAGGTGTGGGATAAGAGGCTGCTTCGCGGCAGTTCATTATGATTTTCCTCATGCTCTAGCAGAGATGTGGTTTTGTCAGCTGCAGATAGTGTGTGACATTTGGAATTCTGGGAACTTTTGAGAAGGTATAGATGCAAGGGCCCTGCGGCGGGCCAGGGACATGCTCTGAGGAGGCTGCTGGTTCCTGCCTGAGGAGGCTGCTGGTTCCTGCTGTTGTGCTTTGCCAAGTGGTTGTGAGTAAAGAGACAACAAGAAGAAATTGGATATCCTGACGATGAAGATTGGACTTACCCCAAGGAACTCGATGGCCCTATTCAGAAGGAAGTAGTCTAAGGTCTACTCCTCATTTCCTTCCTTCTTTCCTACCTAGTAATAGGGGGTTGGAAGGGATTAGGGTGGAATAAGGGTTGGAATGGTGGGAGACATAAGAACCCAATAAAATAAAGAATCCCTCAAAAGGCTAACTTATAGGGACAAGGTTTCATATTATGATGGTATTAGACTTTTATCCCTCTGAAACTATAAGTCCAAATAAACCATTCCTTCCATAACTTGTCTTGGTTATGGTGTTTTTATTGCAGCTATAGGAAAGTACATGCTCTCTCTCTCTCTCTCTCTCTCTCTCTCACACACACACACACACACACACATCAGTGGGGGTCAGAAGACAACTTGTAGAAGTTCCCTCCTTCACCATGTGGGATGTGGGTTCCTGGGATTGAACTTGGATGTCAGCCTTGGCTGCAGATGCCTTTACCTGATGAGTTCTCTGTTGGCCTTTAAATATACTTTTTTAAATTGAAGGAATTAGTTAATTAGTTGGGAGAGAGGGGGGGATGGTATGTCTTTACTCCAGCAGTGGGAGGGAAACCCAGCTTTTTGCACCAATATGGGCACAAATATTACTGTAGAGACATTTGACTTGAAGGAATGACCTAGAAGACCCTCATAGCAACCAGGATTGTGGATAGGGTGGATGGTGGAATCTCGAGATGTAAAAATTGATTTGTTATGAGCTGATCCCATCCAGGGGTATGAAAGGTACATCCCTGGACCAGTTGGGATCATCCTAGGAATGAAAGAGTGGCAGAACTTTGAAGGAACTGTGCAATCACATTAAGAGAACGGGGTGCAGTCTACTTGTCTCCAAAATGTAGAAAGGAACCTCTTGGATAAGAACAGGAGACTTAAAGGAGCTGGACTGTCAGTTGAGGGTTGGTAACTGGTGGAGAAAACACTCCAAACTGCCTGAAGATTAGGAACATGGCCATGGGACCCATTAGACATCACGGTTCTTGATGAAGCTGTAAGGGTGGAGAGAGTGTAAAACCAAAGGACAGTTCAGGGGCCAGAGTGAAGGACTGACCACCTACCCAGGGAACAGCCTCTCAGCAAGTCAGTCTGAAGAATGCAAGAAAAGACCCAGGGTAGCTCAGCACCTTGAAGATGTAAAGCCTCTCCTAAAGGATGGGTAGTTAGATTCATATTAAAAGCTCCTGTCTATCAGACAAGGAAGGGCAATAGCTGAGTATATTGAAACATTTGTAAGGCACCAACTTCCAAAAAAATAATAGCCCCAAGAATGCATGGGGAAGGGTCACCATCCCTCAGGAAGTGGACTGGGAAGTGTTTTAGATGATGAGGGCTAACAAGGCCCAAAGTCAATGACTCAATGTCACAGGCCACCATGGAACAACAATAGAACCCATGATTAATATGATCTTCTGTGGTGAAAATGTAAGGGCAGGATCCTATGCAGGAGAGGCATGGAACATGTGAGGACCCATGCAGCCCTGGAGTGTCTGAGGATTGGTCCCTTGTTCTTAAAAATGTTTTAGCAGCACTTCTTGATGGAATCTCAGTGTGTAGCCCAGGCTGGCCTTAGAGTCTTAATCTTCCCAGTCTGCCTCCCAGGTGTTGGGACTATAGGTGTGTACCTTTATGCTAGATTTAACTTGCCCCAGTGTTAGAAATCAAAACCAGGCTTTGTGCACCCTCCTGAGCTACCTCCAGCTCCGGCAGCATCTTACAAGGCTTTTAAGACTTGGGAGGCAGTGATGGTCCCATGGATGTGTGACTGGAAAAAAAAAAAAAAAACCAGATAGGTATGGGCTAAGAGGCAGTGGTGGCTTTGGCACGATGAAGATGAACATAACTGCTCCTGGCTACAGAGCAATAGAATGGCGGACAGCTACGGCATGTCCTCCAGGAGCACTGCAGTCAGGACCGCTATGGACAGTACTAACTACACTCATTTGACTTCATCATAGTGCTATGAGTTGAAAGCACACAGTCTGCATGGAGCCGTCAAGATGCCCAAGACCCTAAAAAACAAAGTCTCGGGAGGAGGGGGCCAAATGCCTGGGAGAGAGCAGGAGCTTTGGAATTATGGAATGTTCTGGGTCTTGACCTGAGTGGTAGTTACATGAATCTATCAACATCACAAGGTTATCCATTTGAAAAAAAAAATGTTTGCGCTAACCAGCTTTCTGTCACTGTAATGGACACCTCAGACGATCCACTTACAAGGAGAAAAGCTTTGTTTAGCATCGTAATTGTGGAGGCTTTAGTCCCTGGCTAGCCTGTTGCTCTTCAGCGAAGGCAGCATATCGTGAGTAGAGTAGAGCAGAACCCCCTATATCATGGCCAAGAATGAAAAGAAAAATAAAAAAGAGACCAAGCTCCCAATTTCCCCTTTAAGGTCACATTCCCAAGTCCCAGTTCCAACACTGCCACCTCCAGGATCAAGCTGCAGCATGTGGCCTGTGGGAAATGCTCTGGGCACACACTGGAGCAACAGGCACTTCAACACAGCACCACAGAGAGGAGGCTGAAGTCAGATGAGCTGCACTCAGGAAGTTTTGGTAAAAGAGCTGTGAGTGCCCTGTACACTAAGAACTCTCTGTGTCACACTCAGACATGATACTCGGAGGAAAAACTAAGCAAAAGTTCAAATTTAAAACTACCTAGGAATTTAAAGTCAATTGATCTATTTGAAAAAAAAATCAATGAAAGGAAAATTCTCAAGCTACAATGTTAAGTGAAAGCCAGATATAGATACTGGGACTTCGAAGGTAAACAAGGACAGATGGAGGGTTGGACAGATGGAAGGATACGTGTTCTGCATATTCAACTGTGAACTAAGGGGCAAAGAGGAATCACTGTGTCTTTTCCAGTATGGAACTGGAAACACCTGTCTTCTCAATATAGTGGGTACTGTATTTATAGTAAAAACTGCTCCTGAGAAAATGAACGAGTCATTTGCTCCCAGATGCTGGCACAGGGCCACCAGTTGGGTGGGCTGTGTGTGGATACAGACCCATCCGTGTGTGGAATCCATTCTGTAGGACCCTGTCTTGTTTGTCCTGATTACCTCCTCAGATCAGGTGCTAAGTGAGGACTCCCCCTTTTCTCATCATTGAGATTTGAGGACTGGGTCAACAATATTTTCTGCAAGTTTTAATCTTTTATTATTATTTTCACATGTTGTTTTAGTAAAAGCAAAAGGTTCACATAGCCACTCCACCCTCTCACTTGCTGTCCTGAACTGTCCTAGATCCTGAAAGGGAACTTGCCTGTCTGGAAGGCCCTGTGTGGCCAGTCTCCTGAGGTTCTACTGAGCTGCTCCTGTGTACGTGTTGGGAAAGGAGAGGTTAAAACCTGGATATATTATCTGGGGGTTGGATATGTGGTTCTCTGTCCACATGAATTCTTCTACTAGAAAGAGACCCACAGATCTGGATTTGGCAGCCTTAGGCACCAGCTTAAGACTCTGCTGCAATTTGCCTAGAACCTGTAGGCTATGTTGTCAAGGAAGGACATAGCACTGTGCAAAAAGAGAGACTTAGATGGGTCTTTAAGTGGGGTGAGGACTAAGAGTCAGGCAGGTAGCACCCTGCTGACCATCTGGAGGCTGGTGGTCTCTGCCGATAGTGACACCAGAGCATTCTGAAGAGGATGCAGGATCTTGTAACAATATCTGGACATGAAAATGCTGTTCTGGGCTGCTCTACAACTGAAGAGCTGAGGTCACAGAAGGCCTTTCCTGTTGAGAGCGGACTCTTAGCAGAAAGTGGCTATCACCTCTGCAGTCATCTCAGGCTATCACCTCTGCAGTCATCTCGGGCTATTTACTTACAGGTGGTACTTTTCCACCCTGGTGAGAGACTTGTTTTCCTAGCATGATGTTTTCCCAAGAAGCCCACCACAGCTGAACACACTGTTATAACATCTTGTTTTTTTCTCCTACACATCTTGGACTTGTGGTAAAGTGTCTCCAGCTGCACTCCCCAGTGAGTGCATATATACCCATAGTTGCCTTCCAATAAACAAGACTTGAGACTTGATCAGACAGACTGTCTTGTTTCTATTTTTTGAGTCTCTTGCCCCTACATCCCCTCTCTCTCTCTCTCTCTCTCTCTCTCTCTCTCTCTCTCTCTCTCTTTCAGACCCCATTGACTGACCCGTGGACCAGGTCATTTTTCTGCTCGCATGAAAAAGCAAGGATACCATGAGACCCTTAATGGTGGCATCACAGAGGGGCGGCATCTGCCTGAGCCTCACTTCATGCTGAGACTTGAAGCAAGATCCACAGATGGAAAAAGGATTGGCCCTGACCCTAGAGAGCCGCCTTTGCCCTCATCTGCCCACTCAGGTTCTAAGGCAGGGGAGATTCCTGGCATCACACCTTCAGTGGATAAGGCACATGCAGAAAACATAGGTGGTAATGATAGGAGCCCACAGAGCTTATAGTAAAATCCCCATCTGGCCCCAGTCCTGAATTGCAGCCCCACCCATCCACTCAGTCTGGGCACCAGCCTTGCAGTGAGAGTCATTTCCGCCATTTTCTCAGGAAATGACAGGCATTAGACAGCTTGTGTACAATTCACCCACAGGATGTAAGGTCTCTGCACTGATTGTGTAGGCTGTTGCCCAGGTGACATAGGCCCATAACCCAGTTTTTCTATCTCATTTCTTTTGTGGGAGGGTCTAGAGGATTTGAGGGGAGGAAAAGTGTGGTCTTCTTAGCGAGGCTTGTGTAGATATAGCCTCCCTACCACCCCCATAGGACTCACACTGTGTCTCTAGAGAAGGTCTGGGTCCTTAATTTAGTTTACTTGCTGGTCTTCTGGGCCAGGCTACATCCCCTTCCCTATCCACACTGTCCTTCCTTCCCTATTCCCAGGTCCCACCACCTGGCCTGGTTCCCTCGTTTCTGTCTCTGTATCGCTATGTTTCTATCGCTGTCTCCTTATGTCTCTCTGTCTCTCTGTCTCTCTGTCTCTCTCTCTGTATCTCAGTCCCTTTGTCTTTATTTATGTCTCCTTTTCTGTCTCTGTCTCTATTTTTGTCTCTGTTTTTCCTCTGCCTGTGTTTGAGCTTCTTTCTGTCTCTGCATTGCTGTCTTTGGTGTCTTTATCTATTTATCTGTGTATCTCTCTCTTGGTCTCTGTCTCTCTCTATCTCTGTCTCTGTGGGTCTTTTGGGGGTCATATCTCTGTATTGGTGTCTGTTCCTTTGTCTCAGTTCTCTCTCTCTCTGTCATCTCTCTGTGTCTTTCTGTCTCTTCCTTCATATCTCTATCCCTCTATCTCCCTGAATCTTTCCCTGTCTCTAGTTTTGTGTCTCCTTCTCTCTGTCTCTTCTCTCTGGGTCCTTCTTCACCTTCTCCTTCACATTCTGTAGGCAGGATATTTTGAATGTAAACTTCAACTCACCTCTGGCCTCCACCCTACTAGTTTCCCAGTGTGTTTGGTCAAAGGTCAGGTCCCTGCACTTGCTCTACCCTGAGTGATGCCCCCTCATCTCTGCAATCCAGGGATATCAGCAGGAACTAATGTAGGGGAAACAGATAAAGCTAGGCTTTAGGGGCATTAGCATCTGTGGTGGTTTGATCACCAATGAAATAAATAATCAGAGACAGAATTTAAAAATTGTATCTATCATCATTTAAAAAAAAAGAAGAGCACAGTGAAAAGGAAGAGGAAAAAAACAACAGAACACTAAAAGTCCTGTGAATTCTAGGGAGGTCACGTGTGCCAAGGACATGATGTGGGGGAGCTGGGTCAGTAGAGTCCAGGAAGGGCCCCCTGGAGAGCTGACCCTTGAGGCTGGACCAAGGTAGGTGGGAGGGGAATTTGAGAAAGGGCATAGGGTAACATCCTTTGCCCCCAAGAAGCTCAGGATAGTTCCCAGGGGTGGGGAGTCATGGGGTAGGCAGAAGAGGCAGAGGGGAAGGGCTCAGAACAGAGGTCATGCCCCACCTAAGTCCTACCCTGCAATGTTTGCTTGAAACAAACACTATCTCTGCTTCTGGTCTTAGTTTAGACAGTTTAGAAAAGGCTTGGAAGCCTTTTCTTGGACTTCTAGCTTCGAAGGCTGAGTAAGGCCCTTTACCCCCAGCCTTTCCTGGCAACCGGTGGCCCTCCCTGGTGTCATGACCCCAGCTTTTCCTGGTAACTGGTGGCCCTCCCTGGTGTCATGCTGGCTTCTCTGTACCTCCCATCTGGTCACTCTGCTAGTGGCGAGACTTTATCATCGTAGCTGCCTGGCATTGGCACAGTCTCCTCATCCCTTAAGTGCTCCCTGGAAGAACAAATACTACAGGGGGCTAGAGGCGGGGATAGCCAGGAGGTTGTCTGAGGGACACTTAGAGCACAGAGCTGGGCCTGGAAGAACCCAAGCCATACTGTGGCACTTTGTGTGAGCAGCAATTAGGGAACAGGGCTTTAGCCACCTTTAGGGATAATGATGTGGTGGTCAACCCCCTGCTCAGCTTTCTACAGGTGAAACAGATTTCTGGGAGCTCCAATAGACTGGAGAGAACCAGTATCCTGCTGGTCTGCACAGGACATCAACAGACACCATCTCTTTGATCTATTTGCTGGAGGTACCTCCCTTTCTCCTGAGGAGTGGTCTGACACTGTCCCCCTCCACACCCAACCATGGCCTATGTCTGGGTTTGTGCAGGAGGAGGGGTGTCCAGGCCTTCAGCAGGATCTCCTGTCCGTGAATGGAGGGGGTGGCTTAGCTGGTTAGGCTGGGTGCCTCTGCAGATAAGGCATTAACAGTTCTGCAGGACGCACCCTGAGGATCTGCTGACGCCTCCTTTCGGCCCAGGTGCTTGGTTGGGGTGAGGTGCCAAAGGTTCTCTATAAAGAGCTGGAGCTCCTGGACACAACCACTTGGCTTTTGGCTGCTGAACTGCCTGAGTGTGCCAGGCTCAGCCCAGCGACCACCATGGTGAGGCTTGTGCTGCCCAACCCTGGCCTAGAGGACCGGATTCCATCTCTGGATGAGTTAGAGGTCATTGAAAAGGAAGAGGCCGGCTCCAGGCCCAAATGGGACAACAAGGCCCAGTACATGCTCACCTGTGTGGGCTTTTGTGTGGGGCTGGGCAACGTGTGGCGCTTCCCCTACCTATGCCAGAGCCATGGAGGAGGTAGGATCCGGGACCCTGGCTGGTGGGTGAGGTATGGATGGAAGCTAAAGCAGGAGTCCAAGAGTAAGCAACACAGACCAAGAACATGGGATGGATGTTCCTCAGGATTCAGTACTGAAGAGGGTCACTGGGAGGGAAGGAAGATGTAGGGTAATAGTCTCTAAAGTTGTTGGTGAGGGACATGTGCTCTACTCTTGCCCATGGGAATGAGGTGGTTTATGTGGGGCTGCAGAGAAACCTCCCACTGAGATGTGGATGGTACAGGTAGTCCCCTGACATCCCTCCCTGAGAGCAGAACACTCACCTGGGCCCACTTTGAAGGTGGGTACTGCATGATCCTGTTGGAAGAAGGAAAGTTGGTTCTCAAGAGTGATCCTCAGAGGACAGAGGATGGACGGAGCCGGTCTTGTTGGACTCCTGACTGGCCCTGGACCAGCATGCATAGAGAGGAGCTGCCGCACTCGGTGACTCACGAGCCTCAGCTTGTGTGGCAGCCTTTAAGAGAACCTTGGCTTTCCCAGTGAGGCCCCATGTCTCCCCAGCGGCACCTCCTCTTCAGAGAGCCCCAAGCTCTGACCCTTGTTCCACTAAAGGGGTTCTGCAACACACATCCAGGTGACTCAGGAGGACACAGCTGGGGCACAGAAGTCACAGGCATAGCTACCCCACAGGTTCCTATATAAAAGAGACAACTTCTTCCAGTTGATACTAAGCCCTCATGCATGTACTTGCACATTCACACAACACTCATACATACTTGCAAACACCATCACAGACAGCCGTGTGTGTGTGTGTGTGTGTGTGTGTGTGTGTGTGTGTGTGTGACTTCTGCCTTTGCCTCCTCACCTTGAGCCCAGGCTCTGCCTTCTTAATGTGGTGCTGTCAATGGAGGTCTGAGCAGGCCTGGCTGCTGTAGGAACTGGCTCTGCTGGGCCTGGGGTGTGCCACAGGTGCAGTTGTATGGGTTCCAGACATTCTCCTCTTAATTGGGGTTCTCTGACTCAGGTTTCTTTACTTCCAGTTTGTGCAGTCACACACTGGCATTGTGATGGGCTTGTGATGATTGTCACAGCTAAGCTGAAATGGCCACTGTGTTGCTGTGTAGATGTGTAGGTTGGCTATTTATGATGACGCTGCCAGTTTATTTCCCTTAGATCAGGTTCTACAGCAAGCGAGGGAACTGACAGTCCCAGGCATTGCTGCCCAAGTGACCTCATCTAGATCCCAGGTGATTTCAACAGAACTGGCCCAAGGCTTTCCATCCTCCTGTTCTTGGATCCCCTCTACTTTCTGAGGATCACATTTGGTTGTAGGCACTCCCACAGCAAACAGACTCTGGCCTTCTTCTCACTTCCACCCAGGCATGGCACCCTTAGGCTCTCCTGCACTACCCTGCTGTGGAGGATCTTTGTAGGGTGTGCATGTGTCAAATGGATGGAGGGTTAGAGGCAAGGCGCAGATATGTCAGGTTATTCATTCACCCAGGAGAGAAGGGCTAGGCCTGAGTTAGTCCCACAAGCAACTGTTCAGGATTTCCACAAAAGAGCTGTGTCTACAGTTCAGGCTTCAGTGGGAATCTGATGGAGATTCCCGGCACCTGCGATCACTACTGTGCCTGGGGTGCTGGGCTCACAATGAGTCACTCTGAGCCAGTAATGCACTGGGGACCATGGGGTGTGGCACCGTCCCTGTAGGTGTGTGGTACAGTGGATCAGACTGTGGACCAGGCAGTACTGCAGACTTCTGTGCCATCTCTGGGAAGACAGTGGGGCGAGGGCAGTGAGGGCTCTGGCCATAGCCTTGGTCCCTTGGGCACACTGTACTGAGCCTTGACTTTCTGAGGGTTTTAGAGGGACAGCCTAGGTAAAGTGGGGAGAACACCTCTTGAAGTAGCCACGTGTCTTTGGGTCACTCTGGCCTGTGTTGACACCCTTAACACACACACACACACACACACACACACACACACACACACGAGAGAGAGAGAGAGAGAGAGAGAGAGAGAGAGAGAGAGAGAGAGAGGACAATCACTCAGAAGGAAGAGAAGTTTGTTTGGGTCAGGTGAAGTTAGGAGAGCAGGACCCAGAGATGGTCCTCCTGACCTGAGGGTTGGCTTCTTGCTTTAATGACTTCTTACAAACAATTCTATTACGAGGTAGATTTGTTGTTCTGGATTGAGACTCTGGACCCAGGCAGAGAAAGCCTGAAGATGGGGCTTCTGCCCTTATCTAGTCTTCAGAGGAAACTTAAGTAGACAGAGAGGACTGAGGGTACCCCACAGGCTCTTGGAGAGGGGACAAGAGACTATTGGTAGACAAGGACAATGGAGCTGGGTGGTGTCCCTGGGGATCCAAGACTCTTAGATATTCTGCCCCTTGATAGCTCTTGGGTTTGTCAACTACACATACTCCCAGTGCATCATGGACCAGACATGAGAAGCAGGCAGCCCTGGTTCCTCTGCCGCTTTACTCTTGGGAACGCAGACTGTCCACCAAAAATTATATAAGCCTGTCACCAACTCCCATGGTGAACCTGGGTGAAATGGGCTTGCTCCAAGCCCTTTTCCTGAGAACTGTATACTCAAAGGTAGTGTAGACACAGAGAAGTCCAAGATCAGCCTCTTAGGTCAACCTGGTTCTGGTATTCTCATCTGTGAAATGGAAAGAATGTGACGGGAGATATTGAGGGTGGCTCCAACAGCAGTGGCATTCGGCTGGCCCCTTATCCCACTTTCTCACACATGGAAGTTACCATATCTACCCAGGATACTCAAGAGCCTGCATGGGTACAGCACATCACAGTAGGCACCTGTCCTGGACATGGTTGTCCATATATGCCTGGGCCTGGCTACAAGCCTTAGGACATTGGGAAACCCACCTTTCCTCTGTGTCCAAGCAACAACAGCACTTGTGGTTAAGGTGGGTGCCATGGGTGCCTGGCCAGTCACTGCCTTCCTCAAGGATCAGGTTACCCCCCATGGAAAGTTTCTAACCTTTTCCATCCATCCTCTCTACAGCCCCAGAGTGAGTCCACCACCCCCTGTCTAGACCTGGTTACCTGTGCACAGTGATATGCAAGTGTGTTTAGCACACACCCTTGCTGGAAAGAGGATAGGATAGACCTCTCTCCACCTGAAGCCTTTGCCTTCTGTCTCTTGGCTTCTCTATTGCTTTCCCGACTCTCCCCTTACTCCTACTTTTCCAACCATGATTCAAAGACAGAACCGGTCTTATTCAAGCTGCACACTCCATTTCCTTCAGCCCCACTTTGCCACGGTCTCCACTCTGGTGCTTCTCTTCTGTGTAAACAGCAAATGCCGAGGACTCTGGGCAGCATGAAAAGCCTTATCTCTGGGAACCTTTGGACATTAGTCCTTGGTACTCCATCCTGGAGCTCCACTGTCGCTGTGGCCAATACCTGTACCCTGTTCTGCTGCCCCCACACCCTGTGAAAAGGTGGGACAGTGGCTCAGAGATGAAGACCCTATCCAGGGCTGGCATCCTGTCAGCTTCCACAGAAGCCCAGGTCTTGCACTAAGTTTGCCATTTGGGTACCACTGCAGGAACCTCAAGATTGTCAGCAACTGACGTACCCCCACGTGACCGGCTCCCCTGTATGGGGCACAGGGAAGACAAGGACTGGCCTACCGTCCTTGGTTCAGCTTGTGCTTTGCCTTCATTGAGCCTCACCGAGACCTCTGACAGAAACAGCAGAAACAGTGGCAGCTCTCTGCTGCACTTCTCTGCCTACGTTTTTCTAAAAAGATGGACTACTGTGATGATGTTGGGAGTAAACACCCATGAAAATTCTCCTAAGCATTGTGATCACCCCAAAGCTCATGCCAGCTCTTTCTTTCAGCAGTAGCCTGGTGCTGGCTTTCCTACAAGACACATGTGGGGATGGAACCTAGCCTTCATGGAAACAATACTTTCCACAGGGCAGCACAGGTTTATCCTTATTTTAAAATAGCTTCCAAGTATTTAATCTTTCAGTCTTCCCATTGTCATGGAGGCTTCTTCTGGGATAGGCCATCTTCTGTCTAGTTCTACCCCAGCACTGGGCTGCAACTGTTTCCAAATGCCCATAGGGCAGCATACTTCAAAGGTTATTTTTTTAAAGATTTATTTATGTATTTATTTAATGTATATGAGTACACTGTAGCAGTACTGATGGTTGTGAGTTATCATGAGGTTGCTGGGATTTGAACTCAGGACCTTTGGAAGAGCAGTCAGTGCTCTTAACTGCTGAGCCATCTCTTCAGCCCCAAAGGTTAATTCTTTTTTTTTTTTTTTTTCCGAGACAGGGTTTCTCTGTGTAGCCTTGGCTGTCCTGGAACTCACTTTGTAGACCAGGCTGGCCTCAAACTCAGAAATCCGCCTGCCTCTGCCTCCTGAGTACTGGGAATAAAGGCGTGCACCACCACGCCTGGCTCAAAGGTTAATTCTTAATGCTTGAAATCTGAGGCTAAATGTGATAGCTAGAGTGTCCCTCAGAGGAGAGGGAGCTGATATGGGTAAGGTTGCCACTGTAGGTATAGAGAGAGCTTCATGTGTTTTCTGCTCTCAGCATCCATGTGCGAGAAAACATGCATTGTAAAATGTACCTCATGGCTATTATTAAATGTATTCTTAAGGCTGTACAGTATGACCGAGGTCTATATCTCTAACTCTCATCCTCTCCAACTGAAACTGTCCCCACTTATCACAACCCCACATTGCTTCCTGCCCCTGCAACCTCTCTTCTATGGTTTTCATGAATATGTTGCATCCAGGAACCTGTTCAGTAGACCATTTGGACTTTTGGTGACTGGATTTTTGCCCAACTTAACCAATCCTCCATTTTCTTCCCTCTGTTAAAATCCTACTGTATGAGATAGACTGTGGTGTGTTCATCCACTCAGCTATGAACACAGGCGTCAAACACCTCGTTGAGGCTCTGCTCTCAATTCTCTTGGGGACCTACAAATGGAATTGCTGGCTAACATGGTTGTTCTGTGTCTAGTCGCACTCCACAAATGACCCCACTGTTTTCCATGGTGGTTGTACTATTCTGTTTTCTCACCAACAGCACAGAGAGTTTTAGTCTCCACCTCTCTTGACCTTATACCTTTTTTTTTCTTGCTTTTGTAGCTATCCTCATGGTGTGAGGTGGTAACTCACAATTTGGATTTGAATTTTCTGCATGCTCAGTGACGTGAACATCGTCTTATGTGTTAATAGACTCTATGTGACTTCTCTGGCTCAACATCTTTTGTGGGGGGGTCTGTTATCTTCTTTAAGTTGAATTTTGTTTGAGTTTTATCCTCTAAATATTTTGAGAATTTTAATAACTCACCAGACTTGTAGTTTGCAAATCTTATCTCCTATACCACAGGTTCTCTGTTGGTAGTGGTATTCCTCTCTTCTCTTCTCTTCTCTTCTCTTCTCTTCTCTTCTCTTCTCTTCTCTTCTCTTCTCTTCTCTCCTCTCCTCTCCTCTCCTCTCCTCTCCTCTCCTCTCCTCTCCTGCCCTCCCCTCCCCTCCTCTCCCCTCCTCTCTCCTCCCCTCCTGTTCCCTTCATCTTTTCTCTTTCTTTCTTTCTTTCTTTCTTTCTTTCTTTCTTTCTTTCTTTCTTTCTTTCTCTCTTTCTTTTTTAAAAATATTATTTATTTATTTTTATTTATATGAGTACACTGTAGCTGTCTTCATACACACACACACACCAGTAGAGTGCATCAGATCCCATTACAGATGGTTGTGAGCCACCATGCGGTTGCTGGGATTTGAACTCAGGACCTCTGGAAGAGCAATCAGTGCTCTTAATCGCTGAGCCACCTCTCCAGCCCTCTTTCTCTCTCTCTCTCTCTCTCTCTCTCTCTCTCTCTTTCTTTCTTTCTTTCTTTCTTTCTTTCTTTCTTTCTTTCTTTCTTTCTTTCTTTCGGTAGGTTTCTCAATATTAGACCTGCTGTCCTGGAATTTGCTATGTAGACCAGGCTAGCCTAGAACTTACAGAGATCCTCCTTTTAAGAGTAAAGGCAGGGCTGGTGAGATGGCTCAGCGGGTAAGAGCACCCGACTGCTCTTCCGAAGGTGATAAGTTCAAATCCCAGCATCCACATGGTGGCTCACAACCATCCGTAACGAGATCTGGAGCCCTCTTCTGGAGTGTCTGAAGACAGCTACAGTGTACTTACATATAATAAATAAAATAAATCTTAAAAAAAAAAAGAATAAAGGCATGTGCCACCATGCTCAGCTCTTTTTTCTTTCTAAGATTTACTTCGTTATTATACATGTGCGAGTATTTTGCCTTCAAATATGTATGTGTATTATGTGCATGCCTAGTTCCCATGGAGTCAGAAAAAAGGGCTGGATCTCCTGTAACTGGAACTATAGATGGTTGTGAACCACCATGCGGGTGCTAGAAACTGAAGGAACTTGTAAGAGCAACAAGTGTTTAGCACCCTTTGAGCCATCTCTCTAGTTCCAATATTGTTATTTAGTATACATTATTTAAACTTTTCACTAATTTAGCTCTTATAGAAATATAATTAATATGCAGGACACCATTGAAGATTGCTTTCTTAAATCACAGAAGGGACACACTTCCTAGTGTTAGGGTTTGTTAGGTCTATAGTACAAAGGGCTTTGCCCAGATGAGGGCAGTGTGGCCAGTTATTTGAGACCATTATTGTACTTATTACACTTTGAAATAAAGAACATATACCAGCAAATGGAGCTGCTTTAAGCCAAAGGATACTTGCTTCCCCTCCATGTTGCCCAGCACCACTAGTAAAGAGGTCCCTTTTCATGCTGGTGTCTGACATTAGTCGACTGTGCAGTGACACACTGTCCTAGGCGCAGCTATTCTCAGAAGTTGTAACTCTGTCCTTCTGTCCATGAGGCTCTGGTCAATGTGAGGCCTGGAGCCAGCCAGTAGGCTCCTCTGGGTTTCTGTTATTCTCAGTGAGCATGATAGCACTGTCACATGCTTTGTTTAATGGCAGCTTTCTTCAAGCCAGCAGAGAGTGTTTACATGTGATGACAGACACTGTCTACCTGCTGAGGGATATTTCCAGGCTATGAAGTTTGCTGTGCCCTCACTCACGTGGCTCACAACTGCATATCAGCTCTGTTCAAGTGCCACAGGGGTGTTGGTGGCATCTAATCATTATTTCAGAGGTTTGAAAGTGTCTGTCCCCAGGTGGTGTCCTGGATTGCAATGACATGTCTTGTTTCTTCCCATCCAGGGGCCTTCATGATCCCATTCCTCATCCTTCTGGTGTTGGAGGGCATTCCTTTGCTGCACCTGGAGTTTGCCATCGGTCAGAGGCTACGCAAGGGCAGCGTGGGTGTGTGGAGCTCCATCCACCCTGCTCTGAAGGGTGTAGGTGTGTGTCAACTCTCCCAGCTGGCCTAGGGTTTACAGGGCTTGTCTAGTTCCTCCTTAGCTTTCCCAATCAGTTCCAGGCTCCTGTTCTTACAGACGCCCTCTGCAACCTTTCATTAGATTCCATGGGAGTGTTACAGCATCTAGGCCAGGCTTATAGTCATCAGGGAACAGACAGGCCAGCAGAGGTCGCCCGAGTCCCCACAGCCCAGGGCACAAGAAAGATCTAGAGGCCAGGGGGTAGAGCCCCTGATCCCACCTACCTAGAGCGAAAGCCTCCAGGGCCAGAAGGGGGAGCTAGCTGCAGGCTGCCTACTCTGACCACTCCTACACACTCAGTAAGGATGCCCAGCGCTGCCACCAGCCTAGGTGTGGTCACTCATTTACAAACTCTGGCTTGGAGATGGTCCAACCTCCAGCCTCACGAAGAGGACATGGCTCACTGAGAGCTCAGAATGCAAGTAAGTGGTGTGGGCTCTCCAGCCCAGAAGGAAGGGAAGGTCAGGGTCCACGGACAGGGAGTTCAGATATGTTTATCCCAGAAGCCCAATGCTGGACAGCTCAAAGCTCACCCAGAGGCCTCTCCCTACCTTCAAGCCCTCCCTGCCCTTGCCCCCACTCCATCCCCCACTCCTGACTCTGGCTCTCAGTTTTCCCTCCCTTCTCTTTCTTTTCACACACATTTGGTTTTTAGTTTTACAATTAAAAAAAAAAAAAAAAAGCACATTCACAAAACTCCTTTCAGGTCAACCCGCTCTCCCAGACACTGAGTCATTGCCTGCTACGATCTCTGCTTGCCTCTCTCATTGCTTCTTCACAGAGATTTTTCCTGAATCTTACCCGCCTGTCTTTGGCTTGGGAATTGCCAAGTAGGTCTCCCTGAGGCAGCCACCCCCCACTGACATTGTCAAAAGGCTCTTTGCAAGGGCTCTGGGACCACTTGGCTGAACAAATCTTTTGGAGCCATAGGTGGAGCAGGCGAGGGTGTAGAATGCTGGGACCGTGAGCTCACTCTGGGATCATCGGGTGATCATACAAAGATATTCCATTTCTAGGTCCAGGCTATATCTGCTCTTCAGGTCAGGGAGCAGGCCCTTCCCAATGTCCTACCGTCTCCTTGGGGTGGGACAGCATAGCTGGGTACCCATGCACTCATCTGCTAGAGATACCTGTACTCCTTGTACAGTGCCACCTCTCCCTTCCCACAGGGATCGCCTCCATGTTCGTGTCCTTCATGGTGGGGCTGTACTACAACACCATCATCGCCTGGGTCATGTGGTATTTCTTCAACTCCTTTCAGGAACCTCTGCCATGGAGTGAATGTCCACTCAACCAGAATCAGACAGGTGAGCCACTGGCCCTACACAATGGAATGCTGATGCCACCCCCAACCCCTACCCCTGTCTGTCTGACATGATATAGCTTGTAGGAGAGTGGAAGAAATGATTGCTGGCAACTTCTTAGACCTTGTGACCTTCTCATTTTCTAAGAACTAGATTCTTAGAGACCAGAGTTAGAAAAAAAATAACCCAACCTAGAGCAAATTTTAAAGCATATAACATTTAAAAAATTCATGTTGTATGGGCTCAGGAGGTAGCATAGTAAGTTTGAAGTGTTTATTACAAAAGCATGAGGACCTAAGTTTAACCCCCCTCCCCCAGTGCCTACATAAAAAGCCAAGCATGTGCTGCATGTAATACCAGTGAGCTGGGAAGACAGAGACAGGGGGATTCTAAGGCCTTGCTGGCCACCCAACCTAGCCTAATTAGTGAGTCTAGGTCCCAGTGAGAAACCTCGTTTCAAAAAAAAATAAGATGAATAGCTCCTGAGGAGTGATACTCAAAATTGATCTCTGGCTTCCATACATGGACTTTTACAACCTGAATCTGCGCACACACACACACACACACACACACACACACACACACACGAATGCACACTCTATGTACACACAAATACACAGACACAGATGCAGATGCAGGCGCGCGTTTGCGTGTGTGTGTGTGTGTGTGTGTGTGTGTGTGTGTGCGCATGCGCGCGTGTGTGCGCGCGAGTGTGTGTGTGCACACACACACAAAGAGAACAATGCACACACACAGAGGAAGAAAGGGAGGGGGAGGGGGAGGGGGAGGACAAAGGAGAGACAGGGAGAATCCCCAGGTATACCTATTACCTCAACATTTGGGAGGCTGAGGCAAAAGGATTGCTACAGATTGAGGCCAGCATGATCTACACTGTGTGTTCCAGGCTAGTACAGGCTTCAGTATCAGACCATTTCACAACAAAACAAAACAGAAATCCACAGTCCAAGAAGAAAGCCTTACACAAGGTGATTTCCTATGTCACAATGGTCACATGGTTGAGACCATCAGTAGAGGAGGCATGAGAAGTATTCGGGTGTCTCCAAGTCACCAAGCAGCACTAGCAAGAGAAGAGGGTTCAGATCCTTGATAGGAGACTTTCTACTTCCTTTCCCTGTCTCTGCACAAAGAGATCACACTGCCACAAGTGTCTTAAGTCACCCGTGCCTTCTCAGGCCCTTCTCCTGTGGAGACAGAGAGACAGAGAGGCACGTGTCTTTGCCCATGATCTATGGGACACATCTGGCTCACAGATACACAAAGCTGCAGAGAAGAATGAGCAACCTGTTTGGTAACCACTGTTCTGACTACCAGAATAGCTCTGAGGGCCTCACAGGAACCCTTAGGAGTCTATCAAGATGGACCTGTTTTGGTCAAAGGACAAGTCCTCCCCAGGACCTTGATTCCTTCTGGTAGGAGAGCCCCAGTTGGTTCTTTGAGGAAGAGGTGATAAGAGGTGGTAACCACCACCTATGGTGATAAGATAACAAAGAGTTGGACTGCAATGATCATGGGTATGGCCAGAGAGTCCCAAAGACCATGTGCCAGCTACTTCAGGTGTAATAGGGAGTTTCTTCCAGGAGTGAGGGAGGAGCTGGTTCTCAGAGGCCTGGGTCCACATCAGAGCCCAACAGTATCCCTTAGCAGACTTCACATAGATGAGCACTTATGTACAGATAAGTGTGCACATGCACACGTGTGTGGTGTGTGGATGCAGATGTGTGGGTGTATTCACAAGTGCCCATGTGTACATGGCTATATTCATGTGCACAAACGTATTCCAGTTGTGAATGCCTCAGACAGAGGCTAGGTTTTTGTCATCTCCCCTGGCTTATTTCTAGCTTGTCCCCACTTTTGACCCACACCTTGACGTGTGCTCTGCTTCTGCAGGCTACGTGGAAGAGTGTGCCAAGAGCTCTTCCGTGGACTACTTCTGGTACCGAGAGACTCTCAACATCTCCACTTCCATCAGTGACTCGGGCTCCATCCAGTGGTGGATCCTGCTCTGCCTGACATGTGCCTGGAGTGTGCTGTATGTGTGTATCATCCGTGGCATCGAGACCACTGGGAAGGTGCAGTACACAACTGATCACGACGCATCCTGAATTGGACCTTTTTCCTTGTCTGACCACTGCACCCATCCCACACTGTGTCTCCCCCACCCTGTTCCTCACAGGCTGTGTACATCACCTCCACCCTGCCCTATGTGGTACTGACCATCTTTCTCATCCGTGGCTTGACTCTGAAGGGTGCCACCAATGGCATTGTCTTCCTTTTCACACCCAATGTGAGTTCTCGGCCACCTACCAGTTGACTACCCCAGGGCTTCAGATCCCAAGGAAGAAGTCCATGCCGAATTCTCTTGGCTTCAAGGCCATCTCATTTCTATATGGTGACAGCCAACTGTCTGATGCCTAGGCTAGTGTCCTGGTTGAGAAGGGCCTGGCAAGGGATCAGCCTACGGGTGGACCTTTATCATATGTATCCTGGAGGGAAACTCCTGGGTGGCTTGTCTTTTTTTTTCCCCTCTGTGTAGAATGGCATCCACTCCTGGGGAAGGAGATAGCTTCTTCCTCAGTGGAGGGGGAGGCCTGCTTCCTGTGGTCACAGCTGAGCCCCTGTATGACAGATCACAGAGCTGAGCAACCCCAACACGTGGCTGGATGCAGGTGCTCAGGTCTTCTACTCCTTCTCACTGGCCTTCGGGGGCCTCATCTCCTTCTCCAGCTACAACTCTGTGCAGTGAGTATGGAGGTGAAGGGAGGGCCCCCAGGGATAGGAGCTGTGGGGCCCCTAAGAGCACCTTGCTTCTGGAGTCTAGTTTCTCTGTCAGACCATGTAGAACTATGCTGTGCGGTTAAGAAGGAAAGTGCTTTCAAAAGCACAGCCCCCAGAACCAGTGCTGGCCAGGGTGACTCTGCAGCTGCCCTCCACCAGCCCTGTCTAGGCACAGAGCTGGTAGGAACACAGGCTTTGAGAGGATCTCCCCTTGCTGGATCCCTTGATACTCTCTGCTGCTTGGTCTAGTATGCTCCCTCCACCACACCCAACTTGATGGCCACATTGTTCCCAGTCTACCTCAGAACTCCCAGGTATGTTGGTGCCACCAAAGCCTACCCTGGACCCAGAAAAGATCCTGAAAGCTGTGACCCTGGCATTCATTGCTTCCTTACATCTTCTGGAAAGTCCCTAAGCAATGAAGAACCCTCACAAACATTCAGAGAGGATATAGGTGATATTTATTGTTTCCCACAAAGGTTTAGGGAAAACTATCCAGGCTTAGTGCAACCAGACCCATTCTCTGTGACCAGTGTTGGTCAGGGGAAAGCAGTGGGATTGGTTGGTGGTTTGCAGTGATAAGCCTAAGGGAGTGATGGGCAGGGAGTGGATGGGAGCTCCTGGTAGAGCAAACAGAGCTTCATGGGCTCAGGATAGGCAACCCCATGGAGAGACCTAGGCTGCAGACAAGGCTAGAGTAGAGGCAGGGCCTGACAATCAGAGTATGTCTGTTTTGGGAGGTGTGGTTTTCAATAGGCATGACACAGGAACTTTCTGTTCTTAGAGGGCATGGTCTGTGGTCCCTATGGTCTGGGAGTGCAGACCCTCCAAAAGATGTGTTGAAAGTGGGTGGATGGGCAGGTGTTCTATTGGACTAATGTCTTTTAGTCACCAACTGATGGGTCTCAGGCTTCACAAACCAATTCTGGTGCCATAGAAAATGTTCTAGAAGGCAACCCTAGAAGTGCCACTGCAGGTAGAGCCCAAATGGAGCTGTGTGTGAATTATTTTTTATGACGGTTTTATTCAGACAGTTTGTATTCTGTGCAGTTCATCCATACTAGACTACATGAATTCATTCACATGAGTCCAATGGCTGTGGCACATTCACACAGTTGTTCAGTTACTGTTCCCATTTAGTTCTAGAACATTCTGATGAGCAGGCACTCCTGAACTCCTGGGTCCACTTCATTTCCCTGCTCCTGCCTCTGCTTTGTCTGCTCGAGTACTTCCTGTGGGTAGAACTGGAGGTGTGGGGTCTTTGGCATCTGCTTTCTCACTGACATGAAGCTTCCCTGATTGTAAAGGGTGTTGGTGCTACAGACTGCTGTGGCTGGCTGACTATCTGCTGTGAGGACAGCCTAAGTGTGCTTGCCCATCTACCTGCAGGGACGTTGGCTGCTTCTGCTTTTAATTGTGAGAGGTGCTTGCCCCACATGTGCTGCTACCATGTTTCTGGGGAATATCTGGGAGGAGACCTGCTACCCCATGATCGGCCGTCTAAGGACCCACAGGCTGCTCTCCACAGCACCATGCGAATACAAGTTCCCTCCAGTTGTGCAGGATGGCCTCTGTTTCTCTTTCTTATCAACTTTTGTAATTATCTGTGATTTGGGGTAGCCTTCCTTCCAGGTGGGGTAGCTGTGCTGCAGAGTGACATGCACTTTTCTGATGATTTTTGACCCTGCATGGGGCAGCACATTGACAGCAGTGTTGGGCGTTGGGGTTCAAAGACTGGGATCGGGGTATGTTCAAGCTGTGCTGAGTATCTCCAGATGGAACTGCAAAGGCTTCAGTCAGGAAGTCAGTGTGGGGTCCAGGTCACAGAGGGCTGAGGGTGAATAAGGGCCAAAGACTTGGGTCAGCCCCTGAGCTGTGTCCACATCTTCCATGTCCCTGAGAGTCAGGAACATACAGGTCTGTGCTGCCTCTTTGCATAAACCTGGGTCTCTCAGCTGGTCAGAAGTACATCTGGGACCTGGCCCTAGAACATTCCACTCTGTGCTGTGGGTGAGCACCATCCTCCTGAGAGGCATAGACATTGCAAGGGCAGATGTTCAGGATGGTCCAACCCTGCCTCAAATGCCAGCAAAGGTGGCTAAGTTCCATCTGGAAAATTCTAGAATCTCTTTTCCTCCTTTTTACTTCAGGCAGGTAGCCTACCCAGCTCTGGGGTTCTACTAGGCCTGGAGGCCTATGAACTGAATTGCTTTTATAAATACTAATTCAAATTGCTATTTTAAATAAAACCCTATGGCATAAATAGTAAAACATCATCTTTAGAGAAGCCTAGGTTGGGAGAGTGGCTTCAAGCCATAGAGAACCTGGCTTAGCCTCTTCCTCTTGGCCATGAGGATCTGTGAACCTGTTAGTGTGAGGTCAAGGCCTATCCCTTTTGTGACAGGCTGACTGCTTGCTTGAGGCCTAAGGTGGGATTTGATTCTAGAAATCTCCAACCCTTGGTATCCTGGGCTTTCAGAGCACTTCCAGAGCTGTGAATGTCTGTATGTTTGGGAGGACTGGAACACAGTAAAGAAGACAGCAGCTTGGTTCAGGGTCAGGACACAGCCCTCTGGTCACTTTGAGTCCTCAGTGGTCACATGTGTCCACATAGGAGGTCCTGGGTTGTCCTATATCAGATTAGCCTTTTGCTGACTGGTGAACACTCAGGAGTCCAGCCTTAGATCTGAACACACTGGACCTGCTATGCTGTGTGCTGACTTTCAGCAGGTGGGGGTGGGGTATGGGCCTTGTGAATCAGCTGTGCTGTCCTGGGGTGACACTCCTCTCATCCTCAGCAATAATTGTGAGATGGATTCTGTGATCGTGTCCGTCATCAATGGCTTCACATCTGTGTATGCAGCCACCGTGGTCTACTCCATCATTGGCTTCCGAGCCACTGAGCGTTTTGATGACTGTGTCAACACGTGAGTTGCCACCCTAGTGTTTGGGACTGTGTTTAGAGGGCATCCACATAGACCCCTCTCCTCTTTGCCCAACCAACCCTTGCCAGTTCAGCCTTTGAGCAGCTCCAGTCTAGGACACACAGCAACCCTTTTCATCATTCCCAGGAACATCCTGACCCTCATCAATGGGTTCGACCTGCCTGAGGGCAATGTGACTTCAGAGAACTTTGAGGCCTACCAACAGTGGTGCAATGCCACTAATCCCCAGGCCTATGCACAACTGAAGTTTCAGAGCTGTGACATTAACACCTTCCTTTCTGAGGTAGGTGCAGCCATCTCCATGCCATCAAAGCCTCATGTGCGGGGAGTGGGAGAACATTCTCTTTTGGTCTTTGTGAGTCATACAGATAGTCTTTGTACAGTCAGTATCTTACCCTCCAAGAGTGGCAGGAGTTAACACGACTCTCCTCACTTAATTCCTCCAGCCTCTCAAATCAATTATACAAAACACTCCCTGCTCCTCCCTTCAACCCCTCCTGTGCTCCCCCTCAGTCCTCAGGTCCACGGACTCTTTTTCTTTGATTGTTACTGCCATATATATACATATATGCCTAGCTATATGAACACAGCCCACTGAGTCCACTTACCATGGCTTGTATGTATATTGTTTCAGGGTTGATCACTTGGCATTGGATAAGCAGCGATAGGGTTTTTCTTTGGGGAATTCTATTCTCCTGTTCCCAGCATTCCCTAGTTGCCCGTAGTTCTTTGTATAGGGATGTTTTCCTCCTTCCTCTCTCCCCTCAGTGAGATTTTCAGTCTCCACATTCTCATTGTCGTGTCTGCTGGTGTTATTCTTCCTCAGGTCTTGTTTAGGCAGGTGTTATGAGTTTGAGGTGTTATGAGTGTTGCTTCCTTGTCATAAAACACAAGCTGTTTACTTGACCCTTGGCCTCTTACAATCTTTCTGTCACCTCCTTCATAATGCTCCCTGGACCTTGGGTACATAGTTGTATTGTAGATATATCCACTGGGGATGGGCAGCTCAAGATCCACTGTTCTCTGTGTTTTGGCTGATTGTTATTTTCTGTTAATAGTCTCTAGCTGATTCAAAGAGAAGTTTCTTTGACGAGGGATAAGGGCTCCACTTACCTATGGCTATAAGGATAGACACTCAGCACGCAGTTAGGAATTATGTGGGTTTATTAAAGTAGCTCAAGTTCTTCTTCTGGATCCAGGACCTCAACATTCCAGGGAGTTGGCTTGGTCCAGTGCCAGGCATGATTTCCCTGAACTTGGCCTTAGGTTCAGTTAAACAGCTGTTGGTTGAGGCCAAGATATGAAAGCCACTGTTGAACTTTCAGGAATCATTGTTATAGTTCACAACTGAGGAGGGCTATTGTTTTGCTTTCCTCCCTCACTCAATACCTTTGGTACTATGAAAGGTGCTCCTCCCTTGAGAAGGAGGTTTTCAGATCATATTCAGCTGGATTCTTCAGAGTCCTGTGTCCAAAGTGCATGGTGTCTTTAGCAATGGAGACTTAACCTTTAATCTCTGGGGAAGCAGTGAAGGGCAACAGTAGCTGACCCAAGAGGGAGGAAAGGAACAGAAAGCTGAGATGACCTTGTGTTGTGCATTGGTACAGGGTGTGGAGGGCACAGGCCTGGCCTTCATTGTCTTCACTGAAGCCATCACGAAGATGCCAGTGTCCCCACTGTGGTCGGTGCTCTTCTTTATAATGCTCTTCTGCCTGGGCCTCTCCTCCATGTTTGGGAACATGGAGGGTGTGATCGTACCCCTTCAGGACCTCAATATCACCCCTAAGAAGTGGCCCAAAGAACTGTTGACAGGTATGTATGAAGCTTACCATCTAAGGGGGACACACTTGTGTTCCTCACGACAAGGGTGGGTGCAGCCCTGGGTCGAGCAGCCTTGTAGCCACAGCTCTGCTCCTTGTCTGGCCACAGGCCTCATCTGCTTGGGGACATATCTCATCGCCTTCATTTTCACACTGAATTCGGGCCAGTACTGGCTCTCCCTCCTGGACAGCTATGCTGGCTCCATTCCTCTGCTAATCATCGCCTTTTGTGAGATGTTTGCCGTCGTCTACGTGTATGGAGTTGACAGGTAGGAGGGGTAGCTCCGTGGCGACACGCCATCTTTAACAGAAAAGCTGAGTCACAGAATCTTTGGTAAGCTGAGCCAGCCAAGAAGGCATAAGGGAAGTAGGCATGCCATGACACAAAGCTTTCACTATTGCACAAGAGAGTGGAGACTTCCTTCGTAGGAGTGGGCTGGCATTGGCTTCGTCCTGGCACTTGGTCCAAGAGGTGGAGAGAGGTCAAAGGGTGAAGGGTTGGCCTTGCCTCCTTTCTTATTAGACATGATCTAAACAGTACATAGAACTCCCAATGGCCCCTGCTACCGGTCCAAGAACAGGAATTTACAGGTGTACTAGAAACTGACATGTAGTAATTTTGGGTGCCAGAGAAAGAAAATACAAGTGAAAATTCAGACACACCTCATTACACAAACTATATGTATGTGTGTATATATATACATATACATGTGTACACACATATATACATATACATACATACATACACATACATGATCTTTAGTCTGGAGTTCCAGAAGCAGCACTGGGCCTAGAACAAAAGCAGGATGGAAGTAAGAAGTGATGAGCGAGAGGGAGGCATGCAAGGTGGCAGGACTTGGGTTCTGTAGGATGTGGACATCACACATCCGCAGGCAAGATGGAGCTCAATGCCCTTCATCCACTTGGCAGCTATCTATATCAGAAGTACTTCTGGAAGTGGGCATAGGCTCTTGTAAGGGGAAGGGGGCCTCAGCAGCTTTCTAGAACTCAAGCACAGAAAGGCACAGAGGACCACCATTAAGGGCCACTTCCAATTATCAGTTGGACCCAATATCTCAAGGCATTATTTCCATTGCTGGACAGGGATCCAGGAAGCTACACCTTCCAAAGAAGCCGTGTTGTGATCCCTGTAAAATGATCTATCATGATCCACTAAAATGAAGTTGGTGTTAGCCCTCTGCTAGAGATCCTATTCTGGAAAATGTTTTTCAAGTCTCTGAAAAGTGGAAGGCCACAGGGTACATGGGCAAGGTTACACTAGCGTGAGTGGGACCAGACTGTAAGCCCGAGGAGGCAATGTGGAGGCTGAGGTGCACAGGGCCAGCCATGTGACTTTTGTGATGCTAGGAGCCATTGATGAGCAATGTTTCAGCTGACACCTGGAGCGGCTGAGGCCAGCACATGCACAGTGGTCTGAATTCCACACCACTGTGAGTAGCACTGGGAAAGTCATTGCCTAAAGATGTGGAGAGAGGAGGGCACATGACTAGTGATAGGCTCGATACTGGTGACTCAAAGATCATCACCAAGCCTGCATCTAAGCCCTAGAATCTGCTGGGGTCTCACTGTGATCACATCAAATCCCTGTGATGAACGCGTTCTGCCAGAGTTGCCTTTGAGCAGGCCAGGAAATGGTGCACATCGCCTAACTTCAGGCTGCTGTTGCTCAGTCTTGTGTGAGTTGGGAGGAGGAAAGTCTGATGGCCCCCTGCCCTCATTGTCACATGACAGGAAGTAGGTGAGGATATCTCTGATGATGATTCATAGCTCAGTGCTGTGGGGATTCCAAGAAGGTCAGATGGCATCTTTGTCTGCAAAATTAGAGGACCTTATCAAGGGAAGGCTAAGGCACAGCACCCCAAGATGATAGCTACTTCCAGATATAGAAAGTCTGGTCAGTCTTTGGCCTTCATGAGCTACCAGTGACTCTGCCCTCTGGCTTCTGCTGCAGGTTCAACAAAGACATCGAGTTCATGATCGGCCATAAGCCCAACATCTTCTGGCAAGTCACGTGGAGGGTGGTCAGTCCGCTGATCATGCTGGTCATCTTCCTCTTCTTTTTTGTGATTGAGGTCAACAAAAGGCTCATGTATAGCATCTGGGACCCTAACTATGTGAGTGCCCAGGCAGTGTCTGGATGGGGAGGAAGAACTGTTGTGGAAGAAGGCAGGAAGTGGGGTGGGAAGGCAGTAGAAGGGCTCCACTGGGAAACAAAAGGTGAGATCGTGGGGGTGGCAGGCCTTTTCCACATGCGTTACCTGTGGTTCTCTTCCCAGGATGAGTTCCCGAAATCTGAGAAGGTTCCATACCCCAACTGGGTGTATGCAGTCGTGGTCATTGTGGCTGGAGTGCCCTGCCTCACCATCCCCTGCTTTGCCATCTACAAGCTCATCAGAAATTGTTGCCAGAAGTCTGATGACCACCATGGGCTGGTCAATACGCTGTCCACAGCCTCTGTGAATGGGGATCTTAAGAACTGAATAGGCCTAGTATGCATAAGGCAGAAGATGGTATGTGGAGGAAGTAAGATGCAGGACCCATGGGGGGAAAAGTAGGCTGTAATATGTGTGAATGTGTGAGTACAGATACATGTATCATGTCACACAGATGTATACACAGGTGTTACACAAACATGTGGGACATATAGACATGCTTATGTGTATATAACAGTTTTACACATGTGTATATATAGATCACATGCGCCACATGTGAATGTAAGTGTATATGCATGTAACTGTGAGTTAATGTATACATTATGTGCATATTTTTGTGTATATATTCTGAGGAGGGCATATTTATGCACACATGTGTTATCTAGATGTATATATATGCTCACATGTTAACACATATCTGTGTACACATGTGTATACATATATTCATGAATGGAATCTACTGATATGTGTATATGGAATCTATGATATGTATGAACATGCAACTCATAAACTTATTATATATGTATGTCTGTATGTATGTGTGTATCTTCTCAAGTGAATTTTGTGTTGTATGTGTATGCACATGTTCATTTATATTTGTTCATTGCAAATAGGTATGTGTACATGCCTATGCCATTTTTGTACACATGGCACACACGTGAAAATATTTTTACATGCTCTTGATGGAAGTGCCTACCACTCTGGCCTACCACTCCACTTGCTCTCACTACAGGGCATGGACTACAGCCTGGGCACAGACAGCTTAGGACCTACCTTTCCCTGCAGAGAGCTAAAAGTGAATATGTGGAGGGCCCAGTCTGGTCTCCTTTCCTCTGAGTGGAAGGTAGGAGGTGAGTATGTGCTGCAGGCCTGGCTCCTGGTAATGCTGTCACTGCCCATTCCCAGGCAGCCCTCTGCCCCTTGCTATGATGGCTGGATTGAAGTTCTTCTGCTCTTTAAGAAGCACAGGAAGCTGGTGGACTGTCAAGGCTGAGAAGACTTGTCTCAGTCAGACCTGATACACCCTCACTTCCTGCATGCCTGCTTAATCATTGGTCACTGAGCAGGCTGCTGAGCAGCTAAGCTGACCTTCCCTTTTATTTTTTCTGAATCAGGGGCCACGCTGTACACTTCTGAAGAGGGAACGAGTCTGTAAATCTTTAGCCAAATGTTGGAAAAGGAGGGTTACAGGGTAACTCAGCTGTGGCCACGGCTGTTGAGAATACTCCAAAGGAAATGGGCACCCCAGTGACTGAAGCTTAGAAGTCTTCGGTCCTGTGGCAGTCAGTGAAGCCAGGGAGGGCCATGTCCGCTCCTCCCTACAACAGGCTGGTTGTTCCTGCGTTCACATCTACCCATCTACTTGGGACTCGGGGTTTCTGTTAAAAGCCGATGTCCTATTTTCATGGGAAAGCCCAAATTAAGTTGAATTTGACTTTCTGAGAATCCTCATAGAAAAGGGTAAGAAACTGTGGTGGGCCCTGATGCCAGTCATGTGCCTTCTACTTGGTGACACCAGCCACATCTCACCCACCAGAAAGCTGAGGCTCCTACTGCTGAATCACGGAGTCCTCTTACACCCTTCTATACACACTGATTCCCTGAGTACTATCACCTTAAGAACCATACAGAGGCATAAGAGGTTGGCCCTGGGAGAATATGAAGAGTCTCACACTAGTTATTTCAGGGGGTTCCTCCTCTGGGCCTCTGAAGCCTCAGCTGGAAAAATACTGCTGTTATGTACATAATGGAGATTCCTTTCTGGTCCTGTATGGTCTGGCTGGAGGCCAACCAAATTCTCTGATTTCTCTGGTCTACACCTTATGTTTAGGCCTCATGTCTCCATTGGGACAGAAATCCAGGTTGGTTGTTGAGTCTAAAATACATCTTTCTCAATAAAGTACTCCTATTTAACATCATTGGATTAAGATTTGTTGCTCAGGCATAGAAGAATGAGCCTGGCCCATGGCAGGCACCAAGAACTTGCAGGGATGACATGGTCAGCAAGTCCAGCCCTATGTCTCAGACAGCTCTGGATTGGGGGATTTCTCTGAAGAGGTTCCTATAGCCCAGAGGGGTAGACTAAGACCAAGGCAGTGGTAATGTAGTCTCATACATGCTGCTGCCTATTGGCAGGTGACCAGCAGGCCTTTGGACTTGGGATGTGGGGGCTGCATGGGAATAAGGTCAGATGGAAACAGAGGTGGAGACTTGAGGAAAGCAAGAGGACAGAGAATCACAGAAACGTGTCCAGCATATGGGTAATACCAAGGGGTGCCTCCTCTACCCAAGATCCTCCTCCATACTCTACACTTCCCTTCATCTCCCATCTCTTCTCAAGCCTCTACACACTTTTACCCTCACGCTCAAAATAGGATCTCCTATAGAGCTTCTGCAATGTACATATTTGGAATTGTGGCTGCATAGCTGACAGAGCAGTGTGCAGGAGGACGAGAATTATAGGTTCAAGGGCTTAAGATGCTCTTAGCCTGTCTCCAGGGAGAAGCATCACGAGGGGAGAGTCTCAGAATCTGGGGAACATCACAAACACACATGGTAGCATCACTCTGTCCTTCCCAGCTACCCCAGACAACAGTGAGGTCACTAGTACAGAGGATGAAGTTGGGAAGAAGCCCCTTAAATCCCTGTACATGAGGGAGAAGCTTTTTGTGCCCACCCCTCAAAACTCTTGTTCACAGATGGATATGGGCTATTCTCAGACAGGGTCTTCTGGGCTGTGCCAAGGGTCTGGAGCAGGTGTAGTCTGGGGGGTGCAGGAGGGGTTTTTCTTGACAAACTCAAACCATGGAGGTTTAGAACTAGCCACAAAACCCATAGACAGACACCTGAAAAATAAGTGTGCTTAAAGATTAAGCATATGGTAGACCCCTTCTGACTCCATGTCTCAGGGAAAGAAAGCATGTCCAACATCCATACAAAGCTAAGGTCAGCTCTTTATTGTGGCTGTACCTGTGACAGCCCAACAGGACTGGTGCAGTGGCTGTGTGGTTTGGACAGTAGTATACTCTCTGGGCACTATATACTGCTCAGTAGGAAAACCCAAAGAACTCCAGGCTGTACTGGGCAAAGGCAGCAGAGGTAGGCTGTATGCTCCAACTCCACTTACAGAGCCTTCATGGGAGAAGACTGCAGGCAGCTTGGGCTGCTGGGCCACTGGGGTAGATGAGCAACACGGGAAGAGCAGAAGATGGCCTGGCACGGTGTTTTGGACCATAACACACCATGTCCACATGTTGCCATGAGCTTCAAGGTATTATTACCTGGAGGAAGAGAACAGTTTGGGGAATGCTCAACTGACCCTTATGGAAAGTGAGCATATGCTACTTACAGCACAGGCTTAGTTACAGAATAAATAGTTATTAGTGGCCAACTGAACTTTCCATTCTGGGAGTCCTGTAGGTCCCAGGGAGCATCTGGCCTATATTGAGTGTGGTACTAGCAGGCTCTGTTACTCACTGACACATGGTACAGAAAACCACAGTTAGGCCGGTAGATGTGGGTGTTGAAGATGGACTCTGCAGTAGGCAGGAATTTGATGTCAGTTATCAATTAACTGGGCTCCTTTAAACAAATGGATAAATGCCTCAAGGAGGGCCTGACTGCTTCAGCTTTCAGAGGGCCTTCTGGACTAGTGTGCTGCAAAGTGCCCACTGTACACCCAGCCTTCCCAGCCCTACCCACGGTGACCATTCATCATGGCACAGGCCTCAGGGATGGACCCACTTGTGGACATCGAGGATGAAAGACCCAAGTGGGACAACAAACTCCAGTACCTCCTGAGCTGCATCGGTTTTGCCGTGGGGCTGGGGAACATATGGAGGTTCCCCTACCTGTGCCAGACCCACGGGGGAGGTAAGCTGCCTGCTTCACACCACGCCCTCTCAGAAGCATTTCCTGCCTTCTTGGAAATTATAATTTGCTTTTGTCCCGAGAATAGCTCAGTGTCTGTGAGTCCCATCCTGGTATCCAATCGTATGGGTTTTTGAGTAGGGGTAGAATGTTTCTACTTGTTGCCTGCTACACCATGCCTTTGTTCTAGTTGAAAACAGCAGCCTCTGGGTTTCCCACCCCCACCTCGGTGTCCTGCTGGACCCAGAGCTGGTTTCTTCCTGGTTCTTTGCATAATGTTATAGCTGCTGCTTGGCTCCACCAATGATTCATCCCAAGGCAGCAGCTCTTCCCGAGAGTGCAGAGCTTCTGCAGGACACCTAGTACTATGAATAGTTTTTTGTTGACCATTAAACTGTCTCCTTATGAGAGCCTAGTACTTAGTAAAGGAGCCAAGTCTCCCACCTCTCCACACACACACAGAGCCTCCCTCTATCAAGAACTTGTTTCCCTTCACATAGCCACAAACTCATGGTACTCACCCTGATATCTCCATACTGAGGGCACAGGAGGAGACAAATGGGCTGCTCTATCCTGAAAGCTAACATGGAGCATCTCCCAATCTTGTCCCTAGGTGTCATAGGACAGTTGTGACTTTGTGGGACCTGGCTGGGATACCACTCAGATTTCTCAGCTTCTCTAAGTTCTGGGGTCCCAGGCTGCACAGGTCTGTCTTCCTATTCCATGGTGTCTCTGCTTTGGTTTCAACAACTCGGAGAGCATAATTTTCAGGGACTATGGTTCTAAGCTCGCTGCCTGGAAGCAGACAGGGTTGTGAGCTTGTGGGTCTGCCTGCTCTGGCTGGGGATTAAGACAGCGAAAGCTGTGGTGAAAAAGTGTGTGCATGTGTGGGTGGAGCAGACCCTACCTCCCCAGGCCAAGAGCAGACAGAAGAGCAGACAGAGCCGTCCCATCTGATAACAAAGCTCTTCCAAGATTCATGGTGTGGTGATCCTTTTGAAATTCAGACAAGGGCTAGAGAGATGGCTCAGCGGGTAAGAGCACTGATTGCTCTTCCAGAGGTTCAATTCCCAGCAACCACATGGAGGCTCACAACCATCTGAAATGGGATCCGATGTCCTCTTCTGGTGTCTCTGAAGAGAGCAATGGTGTACTCATATACATAAAATAAATACATCTTTAAAAAAAAGAGATTTTCAGACAAACAGGACCAAAGAGAGGGTAGTAGGACTTCGGTCAATTCATTTCCATGGGACTGGGCTTGTGGCTAGGTACCTTGGCCTTGAATCTTCTCCAAACAGGCTTCCTAGGGCATTTCAGTAATGTCCTTGGAAGGCTGAGACAGGAACACTGTGAATTCCAGAGCTAGCCTGGGATACGTAGTATATATTGAATGTGTGTGAGTATGAATGTGAGTGTGTATGTGTGTATATCTGCACATTTGTGTAGGCCAACAGACAGCCCCAGCTGATGTTTTATTATTATTATTATTATTATTATTTAGATTTATTTTATTTATTATATGTAAGTACACTGTAGCTGTCTTCAGACACTCCAGAAGAGGGCGCCAGATCTCGTTACGGATGGTTGTGAGCCACCATGTGGATGCTGGGATTTGAACTTATCACCTTCGGAAGAGCAGTCGGGTGCTCTTACCTGCTGAGCCATCTCACCAGCCCCCCAGCTGATGTTTTGTTTACCTTATTTTTGACACACTACCTTTTAGTGACCTGAAATTAGACAAGGCAAATAGGTATTGCAGCTGTCCAGCAAACTACCAAGATCTGCCTATCTGTAATCTATCCCAGAGCTTAGATTACAAATGTGCACAACCATGACCAGCCTTTTTACATGGATTCTGGGAATTGAAATGAGATTCTCATGCTTGCAAGATGAGCACTTTAACAGCCAGGCTATATCCTCAGCTTGCAAGATACTAGCTTTAAAAAAATTAGCAACAAAGACCCTAATGTCAGGGTGGGATCCCCATGTCCCTCTTGAGGTCTCTGCTGCCCCTCTTTCTGGTAATGTTGTCAAGTACATGCTGGCAACATGCACTGCATTTAAACTGTTCTGAGCACAACCTAAATGTGTCATTTCATTAACCACACTGATTTGCTCTGGGCAGCCAGGAGCTATGCCCTTACCTTGTGTCTTTGCAGGGGCCTTCCTCATCCCCTATCTCATTGCCTTGGTCTTTGAGGGAATCCCACTTTTCTACATTGAGCTTGCCATTGGCCAGCGCCTACGGAGGGGAAGCATTGGAGTGTGGAAGACCATCTCCCCTTACCTCGGTGGTGTAGGTATGCTCCCTTTCCATACCATGCCATCTGCTTAGACCTCTTGGGGACCTCTTAATTGTGTTGGGGGGGCACACCTATGGTGAGAGACATGGCAGGCATAGGAGAACAGGGTGAAGGTTATTGGAAAGTCACAGAAGCTACAGTAGCAGGCCATACATAAAGGAAGGGTTCCACTCATTCCCTACCTGGTCCTGGATGCACTACCATGTCTGCAGGCCTGGGCTGCTTCTCAGTGTCCTTCCTGGTCAGTCTGTACTACAATACTGTTCTCCTGTGGGTCTTATGGTTCTTCCTCAACTCCTTCCAACACCCGCTGCCCTGGAGCACATGTCCGCTGGATCTCAACAAAACAGGTGAGAGTCCACTGGGGTGTGGAGGTTCTATGTGTGGCACTGGGACATATGCTGATCAAGCTACAGGGCACACCCTGAAGGGCACATTTGAAATCCAGCCCTTCACCTCCACTCTTGGCCTCTGACTACCTGCTGAGCCCGGAGCCATCTGGACAGATTGGTTCATAGAGGCACCTAGTCTCTTGCAGAGTTCTCCATCACAGCGTTGGGGCCCAAAAAGAATCAAGAAAGGGCTCCTGGAGACTGAAGCGATAAATTGGTTGGCAAAGCGCTTGCCTCAGAAGCATGAGGATCTGAGTTTGATCCCCAGAGTTCATGTTGTATGTTGTGGTGCATGCTTATATTCCCAGTACTGGAGATGTAGAGAAAGAAAGATTCCTGGGGTGCACTGGCCAGACAACCTACCCTAATTGGTGAATATCAGGACAATGAAAGACCCTATCTTAAAGATGGATGACATTTCTAAGGCTGATACCCAAATACCCAAAGTTATCCTTTACCCTCACACACACACACACACACACACACACACACACACACACACACGAGCGCACGTGGCTCCCGAACCCAAAAGGGAGGCAGTAAACACAGCCTTTCAAGGTAGGCCTTTCAAGGGCAGCTTTAGTGACAGGTCAGCTGTGAAGGGCCTGCCACGCTGGCACCTATAGTTCTTGGCTAATGCTTCGTTATGGTATGGACTGACCTCAAACCCTGTGGCTAGCCAGTGACAGTGCTCTTGGCTCCAGGATTTGTGCAGGAATGCCAGAGCAGTGGCACCGTGAGCTACTTCTGGTACCGGCAGACTCTGAATATCACATCTGACATCAGCAACACAGGCACTATCCAGTGGAAGCTGTTCCTCTGCCTGGTGGCCTGCTGGTCAACTGTGTACCTGTGTGTCATCAGAGGCATTGAGAGCACGGGGAAGGTGAGTGTGAGGAGCTTTGTGTACCAGAGGTGCTTTCTAGACTGACCCCTCTGTGGCCACTCAGTGCTTGCTTTGCCCAGTCCTGCTTGCACTGGAACTGACCTGTATTTGATGGGGATTGGCTTTCTTCTATACGTTGACACAGCATGTCCACCCTCTTCTGATTGTATCTGTTTCGGATGTGTGCTGTTGTTAAAAGCATCCTGTTGGGTCTCTTTCATCCCATTTTGACCACTTTTGCCAGTATAACCACTCACACCAATGTACGTGACTGGGACCAGCTTTTCTGTCAGCTTCTTTTCTGTGAGTTCCGGCACACCATTGTTCCTGTTGCTCTTTCTCTGAGGATTTAAGTCCCACTTGTTCTCTTGGGATTGCTACAGAGCTAGCCAAAAGCACTGACTGCTCCACTCCTATCCTGCCCCCACTCATCACCAGCTGACCCCACATATCCTGTGCCTTTAAGAACCTCCTCCTCTTTCTGTCCACCTCTTCCTCCTGGCTTGGTACTGCTTTTGCTTATAAAGTGTTAATAGTACAAGCATTGTCAGGCTCTGACTTTCAGAGATTGAGAAAAGAGGTACTTCTGTCTACATGGCTTCTCTGGAAAGAGAGGTTTTGGAAGTCTCTCATGTTGTCATGTGCAGGTTCTATTCAGGTGGCCATTTGGACCCTTACATCTGGGTTCTGCCTTTGACCAATGGCTGCAGAGATTCCGCACAGAGTCCATGCAGCCTGTCATGTTCTCAGCAAGCTCTTGAAAATGTGGCAGTAGATTCTGTGGTCTGTGTCACAGGGTTTAGGTATACACAAACATAATTCTCCCTCGCATGTCCTTTTCGCACGGACACTTAGTGAGTAGAAGCCTGAAAGACCAGCTGAAGACCGACCTATGCTGGGCCAGTGTAGGAGGGGAGAGTGTGGGCAGGAGGAGACAGGGACTAGCCCTGTGGCCATCGGGAGTATCAGGGGAAAGAGGATGAGATAGAGAGGGCCCTTATAACACAGCAAATGCCTGATGGGCTTAAGAGGGTTGGAGAGAATTTGAAGAGGAGTTCAGAAACAAGGCTGCCTAAGAAAGATCAAGTAAAGCCCACAGCTATTGCAAAAGAGGTATAAAAAGAGGAGGCTGGAAAGGGGGCGGGGTGTAGAGGAAGTGGCTGTGGGTTGTGGAAAGGGATGGGGGAATTGAAGAGGGGAGTCTGGGATATGAGAAGGAGGAGGCTGGGGAAGGGGAGCAAAGCCTGGGAATGAGGGAGAAGAGACTGGAGGATAAGAGGAAGGGCTGAGGGTGGGAAGGAAGGCTAGAGCAAATGCTAGGAAGAGGAGGCTGGTGACAGGGCACCACTTTTTGGAACCAGTCTTTGTTGTTGAGAGAAACCTGTGTGTCCTAGGACCTCAATGTTCACCTCAGCTGATCCACAGGGCTCAAATGTGAAAATGAAGGTATACCTGATCACCTGATGCTTGCTCATGAGCCCAAATCATGAACCTGACCTTGCCCTGACCTCACATTCCCAAGCACCCACTTCTAGCTTGGTCTCAGAAGAGTGCTGAGACACAGGCCCTGAATGTCTACCCAGCTGCTCCTACAAAGGCTTTCTTGTGACACATGCCAGGCCACATTTCATCCTTTGTTATCCTCAGGTGATCTACTTTACAGCCCTATTCCCTTACCTGGTGCTAACCATCTTCCTCATCAGAGGTCTCACCCTGCCTGGAGCAACAGAGGGCCTGACCTATCTGTTTACCCCCAATGTAAGTAGACCTTATGCCTCCGGGGATCATGGCCAGGGCATGTTGTAGGTAAGGGATGCCAAGGTAATGCAGGGTGAGGGCTCCCACAGGAACTAGGAGGGGTATCGTAGCATGCAATACTTTGATCCAGGACAAGTAGGTAACTGAGTGGGAAGCACATGAAGGAAGGGAGGGAGCAACTGAGTGCAGTGCAGGGAGGGGCTGACTGGGGACCATGTGTCCTACACCTGACTTCTGCCCTGCTTGCTCCCCATAACAGGGAGCCACAAGAGTCAGGATGCCTGTACCCATATATATAAGTTGTCCTTGCAGAAATATTCTTTGGTGGCCTTTGTGTGAGGTTGTGGTCCATGAGAGTCCCTGTAATAGTGACACACACACACACACACACACACACACACACACACACACACACACACATATCCTCATAAGGGAACATATATGTGTGAATATATATATATATGAATATATATTTATATGAACATAAATATTTGAACATATACAGACACACATATATGTATATATATATGCACACATATATATCTCATAAGGGAATATATATGTATATTTGAACACACATATATGAATATATATATATATATATATATATATATATATATATATTTGAACATAAATTTTTGAACATACACACACACCACACACATACACACATATATATTCTCATAATTGAACATATATATGTACATTTAAACACACACATATATGAATATATATATTTGAATGTAAGTATTTGAACACACACACATATATGTTTAAATATATATACACATATATGTATGTATGCATACACACACAGACACACACATATATATCCTGCTCCCAAGACCCCCTCAAGGCACTTCAAAGTCCTGGATCTTGCAAGTTCTTGAGTTAGAGGCTTGCCAGACTTACAACAGAACTGGGTCTGGTGCTACCCCCAGGCTTGCTCACTTCTGAGATTTTGGAACAAGCTACACCTTCCTGCTCATGAGTATGCCAAATATTTTGGATAGTCAGATGGACCAGCTTGTACAATCTGCCCTCTGCATAATGAGGCCACTCCCACCCCCGTTCATTCCAGATGAAGACTCTTCAGAATCCACGGGTGTGGTTGGATGCAGCCACCCAGATTTTCTTCTCCCTGTCCCTGGCCTTTGGAGGGCATATTGCTTTTGCAAGCTACAACCCGCCCAGGTATGCAGCCTATTTGTGGTGTGGGTGCCTATACAGTTCCAATCTTGAGCCAGCAAACCTGAGATAGACACAACCACTTGGAACCACACTGTTGGATAAAAGGACTCCTGTGAACTCCAAGCGAGAATTTCATTCTGAGTAGGGCTTTTGTTAAGACTTCCTGAGGTATTACTGAAGACAAGGCAGGGTGTCCTCTAAAGGTTGCCAGTTGGGCTTTGGTGGCAGTGCCTCAAGTCTACCAGAATACTCAGCTCACTCAAGGCTGGACAGAACTGTAAGTGTATGCTACAAAAGCAGCTAAGAATGCTTCAGGATTCTTGGCATTATCCATTTGGAAATGCAGAGCACTGCACTGGGAAGGCATGTACCATGTGACACAGTAGATCATGGTAGATCAACGGGACAGGGCAGACCATGGTCAGATCCAAAAGAAGGTTAGGATTTACAAGTTTTACACAGTGACCAATAAACAGTTGGAAGCTGATCAGACAGGATTAGTAGTTGTCCTTGCAGAACGATTCTTCGGTGGCCTCTGTGTGAGGTAGTGGTTAAGGAGAGCCCCTATATTAAGCAATTGTCCATGAACTTCCTTCTGTCATGACCTCTGTTTTTTTTCTTCTGTTATGGCTGATAGCTCCATTTTTAATGACTTATTTTAAATTATTTTTTATTAACATATTTTTTATGTGTATGAGTGTTTTGCCTAGCATGCACACATGTGTGCCTGGTGCCTGAGGAGGCCAGAAGAGTGTAAGATCTACTGGGACTAGAGTTATAGCTGTTTGTGTGTGCTGAGAATAGCACTTGTGTTCTTTGCAAGAGCATCACATATTCTTACCCACTGCTCTAGTAGTTCTCCAGCCCCAGCAACTTCACTTTTGATGACAGTGTTCACATGTCTTTCACACTGGGTAGGATGCTTACCCAAGTATATATGATATGTACATGTACCATAAAAGCATACCTGTAGCGTTAAGGTTACAAGTCTCTTGAAACAGCCAAGATGCTGACACATGCAGATGTTGCTGCCAGATAGTCTGTGCACAGCACCCAGGATGCATTGCTCTTAAGCTAAGCCAGTGGGTCACACTATGACAGACTAACAAGCCAACATTGTGTGGTCATCCACCTTTCTGTGGGATAGAGGAAGTTTCTGAGTGACTCTTCTCTACCAGCCTTTAGGGAAGGATATGTAATCTGGGATTTATTTTGGTTATATTTTACTGGCCTGAATTCACCAAAGTTCACCTAAATGCATTATGATTGGAAGATAGTCTTTAAAAAACCTTCATTTATCCTCACCACCCCATGATTTCCCAGGCCCTTAGTGGCCCTGAGCTGGTTTGTAGTGAAGGAGTATAGGGAGAGGCTGAAGTCATCCTGGGAGCATGAGATCAACCCCACCATCCTCCAGGTTCAGAGTGAGCACATCTCAGGCTATAGAGGTGCTAAGGAGGGAACCATTCCATTTCCTCCTATAGGAAACCTGGTTCTGACCCAGAAAGTTCCATGATGGCCATGTGCTTGTGTCCAGGAACAATTGTGAGAAGGACGCCGTGATTATTGCCCTGGTCAACAGCATGACCTCCCTGTATGCATCCATCACCATCTTCTCCATCATGGGGTTCAAGGCATCCAATGACTATGGGAGGTGCCTGGACAGGTGAGCATAGGTACTGAGATTTACAGGGCAAGGTTATCAGACAGATGCCTACAGTGGAGTCCACATATGCACAGAATGCATGGGCATGCCCCCTTTCTCTGGGGCAATGAGATGAGTAGTATCCTCTGAAGATTCCTGTCCACTGGCAGCCTCAGAATATGACTCTATTAGAAGTAGGTCTAAGAAGTAAGTCTACCTTTGATGGAAGAAAAGTTGGAACTGAGATGAAGTAATCCTGGAGCAGAGTGGTCCTAAAGCAATGATAGATGTCCTAATGGGACAGAAACAGACACAGAAGAAACAGCTGTGATAGAGAGGACAGAGTCTATGATGCAACTGAGCAAAGGCTATGGCCGCTGGGCTGTAGAAAAGGGATGCGTTGGTTGCTTTTCTTATCTGTGACAAAAAGTTACCTGGTGGAAATAACCTTCAAGGGGAATTATTTTCCTCATGGTTTTAGATTCTAAACTTTAGGGAGTTCAATTCATGCTTGCTTAGTCTCATATGGTCACATACACATCAGGAGGGTGTGTGTGTGTGTGTGTGTGTGTGTGTGTGTGTGTGTGTGTATGTGTGTGGAAATTCCTCAAATCATTGTGAACAGGAATAAAAGAAACAGAAAGGATCAAGAAACAAATTCTCTCAAAGATACATACACCTCCAGTCAGTGACTTCCTCCTTAAATCTCTAGGACCTTCAAACAGCACTTCACACATGACCTTTGTGGGATGCTTTCTGTCTCCACCACTACATTCCACCTCAGCCCCCAAGTCACATGGCTACTTCATAGTAAAAAAATGCATCCAGTCTTGTCCAAGTATCCTCAAAGTCAACAGTTGTAACATGGCTTGAAAGTCAAAGTTCAAAGTCTCCTCTGAGATTGACACAAATTCCTAGCTGTAAGCAACTGGAACATCAAGAAGGAAGAAATTTCAAGATAAAGTGGGAAACATTCTCATGTTACAAGGGAGGATCAGGAGAACAGCAAAGAAGGACCAAACCAAAGCAAGACCGAAAACTAAAAAAGACAGATGTGAAATCCCGCATCTCTGTGTCTGGTACCCAGGACACATGGTAGTGATATGAGTTCCAATAGCCTTGGCAGCTCCACTTCCATGGCCTTGTCAGCTGTAGCTGTGTGGCCTCTCTCTTGTACTGGCTCTTGTTGCCTGCAGCTTTCCTTAGCAGAAGTTCCAAGTATCTCCAGCATCGGGAGGCATCCACAGCAACTTAGGCTTCACCTTCACAGCTTTCCATGCTGACTTTTCAGTAGCTGCCTATAGGAACTGTGACCTCATCTCACCTCCTGGCTTCCCACACTTTCCTTAGAAATCTAGGCGGACATGCCCTATAACTCCTATATTGTACACGCTCATAAAAGCAGCATCAAGCGGACAATACCAAGGTTTGCTATCACCATACTGCCAGATCCCTTACTGATGTGGTGAGAATCTGCCTCCTTCTCACTAATGCCCACATAAAGGTGCCCCCATTCTTGGTCCACAGGTAGAAATTACTTCCCCTTTCTAATTATGGCCAAATACAGGTATCCATGAAACATCAAAGGATCCGGGAAAGTTCTCATTTGGGTGCTGCTATTTGTGCGAGAACTTTCCTGGAACACTGGAACATTTGCTGGAGTGTAGAGCATCCAGTTTCATCCTCACTGGTCTTTTTCCTGCTCCTGCAGAAATATCTTGAGCCTCATCAATGAGTTCGACCTTCCAGAGCTTAGCATCTCCAGGGATGAGTACCCATCTGTCCTCATGTACCTGAATGCCACTCAGGCTGAGAGGGTGGCCCGACTTCCCCTGAAGACCTGCCATCTGAAAGATTTTCTGGATAAGGTACTCACAGGGACAGGAAGGGAGGGATGTCCCTAGGAAACCAGGGCCACTTAGGGAGCATGCAGAGCTGCAAAAGGTTGGGGACATATCCCACAGGAAACTACAAAGAAAGCGCCTCAGCCCATCTGCATCTGGCAGACAGGATGACCTCAGAATGACAACATTGTTGATAGAGAACCCAGGAGGGAGTAGTCAGAGCCTGGTCATAGAGACCAGTGGATGCTGGGGACCCACAGGCACCAGGCTAGGGATGGTCACTCGAGGGAAGATTCTCAGGGCAGTAACTCCTGGTCTCTGACTCCAAGGTCATAGATTCTCTGTTCAACTATGCCATATTCCTTATTCAAAGAGAATCCTTCCTTCTCTCAGAGGTGTGCCTGTGGCATGTCTTCTCAGAAGGGCAGGGTAGCACTTCTGACACCAGAAGGGGTGTGTGTGTGTGTGTGTGTGTGTGTGTGTGTGTGTGTGTATGCTTAGGTCATGATGTAGAGTGTATACATGTCACAGTATGTGACACACATGTCATGGTGGATGAGAGGATGCACAAATGTGATGCTGTGGCTCAAGCACACGTCACAGTGCAGTGTGTACCTGTGTCATGGTGTGGGGCACATATAGAGTACAAACATGTCATAGTGTTTGTACCAGTATAGAGTACAAACATGTCATAGTGAAGCTATACATGTGGTAGGGGTGCATATTGTTATAGCATAAATGCACATGTGTCATAATGAGGGTGTGGAGCATATATGTCACCCTATAGGGTACATGTATCATGGTATGGGGTATGTACATGTTATGATGCTATATACATGTCTGTGTGTGTATGTGTGTACATATGTCACTGTGAGTGTGTACACCATTTCAGTAGAGCATTAACAGGTAATGGTGTGGACACACATGTATCATGATATGGGGTGTGTACATGTTACAGTGCTATACACACATGTTTGTGTGTGTGTGTGTGTGTGTGTGTGTATGTGTGTGTACATAATGTCACTGTATGTGCATGTTACAATGGAGCATTCACAGGTAATGGTATGAATGCACATGTATCATGATATGGGGTGTGTGCATGTTATGATGTGAGGTGTGTGCTGTGTACATGTCCACAGCACAGACTCTGTGTTGCAGAGTGCCTCGGGCCCAGGCCTGGCCTTCATCGTTTTCACAGAAGCTGTCCTGCACATGCCTGGTGCTTCGGTGTGGTCTGTGCTCTTCTTTGGGATGCTGTTTACCCTGGGTCTGTCCTCCATGTTTGGAAATATGGAGGGTGTCATTACACCACTGTTGGACATGGGGATCTTACCCAAAGATATTCCCAAGGAGGCCATGACTGGTGAGTAATTGCCTGGAGGGCCTGTCCTCACTGTCTACTTTGGCCTGTTGTCCATCCTGCTCACTGTTCAACAGCCCATCTGGAAGCAGATCTCTGGGGCCCATGTTCTTGGAGAAGGCTGTTCCAGGCTGACTTCTAGAGTCTGTGAAGCCCCAGTGCTCCCAGGTTGGGGAAATAGAAGAAAAGGATGGGGGGAGGAAGAAAGGAGTGGGAGTAAGGGAGAAGGAAGATCTGGGCTTTTCCTCTCCTATTCTTATGCAAGCTGAACCCCATTCCTAGCAGGTCCTCCCTGTTGCTTTGCACAGCACCTGATGGGGGTGGGAAGGATCAAGGGTTGAGGGCAAGGGTGCCCAGGGTCTCCTGGCCCTCCATCCCACTGTCTCTCACCCTACTTACCTTTGTCCCCAGGGGTGACCTGCCTTGCCTGTTTCCTCTCAGCCATTTGCTTCACACTGCAGTCTGGAAGCTACTGGTTAGAGATCTTTGACAGTTTTGCAGCTTCTCTGAATTTGATCATCTTTGCCTTCATGGAAGTGGTGGGAGTCATTCACGTTTATGGGATGAAACGGTGAGCTGTTCCCATGCCTCACCTCGGGGCATGGTAAGGGATGGTATTGTGGTGCATTGTATGTATGCACAGCTGTCTAGATCTTGGAGACACTCTGAGATAGTACCTGTTTTAGTTGGGGTTTCTATTCCTGCACAAACATCATGACCGAGAAGCAAATTGGGGAGGAAAGGGTTTATTCAGCTTACACTTCCACATTGCTGCTCATCACCAAGGAAGTCAGGACTGGAACTCAAGCAGGTCAGGAAGCAGGAGCTGGTGCAGAGGCCATGGAGGGATGTTACTTACTGGCTTGCTTCCCCTGGTTTGATCAGCTTGCTCTCTTATAGAACTCAAGAACCAGGGATTGCACCACCCACAATGGACCCCCCCCCTGATCACTAATTGAGAAAATGCCTTACAGAGGATCTCATGGAGGCATTTCCTCAAGGGAGGCTCTTTTCTCTGTGATAACTCCAGCTTGTGTCAAATCGACACACAAAACCAACCAGTACAGTTCCCTAAAATCCAGGGTGAGGTCAGGATGCCCACTGTTCTTGATTTTTAAGGATGAGCTGTTCAATGAGGCCATACAAGGAAGCCTGAGTCCAGTGTCTTCTGCAGGTTCTGTGATGACATTGAATGGATGACTGGGCGACGGCCCGGCCTCTACTGGCAGGTGACATGGAGGGTTGTGAGCCCTATGCTGCTGTTCGGAATCTTCCTGTCCTACATTATCCTTCTGATCCAGACACCGCCCAGCTACAAGGCCTGGAACCCCCAATATGTAGGTCCTTCCCACAGTGCTGTAGGGATCCCTCTGGCTTGACCTAGCACCCATGGTACTACCCACAGCTTAGATGACCTACACATGGCAGTGTGGTCTGACCACTTCTGGTAAAAGGGAAATTAGAGATGTAGATATGATGATTGGCTATGAGGCCTGGGGCTGCTGGCGTTTCAAGTCAAGGACTTTGGTAAGCAGAGAGTGGATCCCATGGTGTCTAGACTCTAGGGTAGCTGTTCTCAACCTGTAGGTCATGACCACTTGGAGGGAGGGGGTCTGAAAAACAATTTCACAGGGTCACCTAAGACCATTGGAAAACACAGATATTTACATTATGATTCAGAACAGTAGCAAAATTATAATGCAGTAACAAAGGTGAGTTTATGGTTGGGGTGACCACAATATGAGGAACTGTATTAGGTCACGGCATTAGGAAGGCCAAGAACCACTGCTCTTGGGACATCATAGGTCCCAGTAGCCTCCTTGTTAGGGACATGGCCTCATTTCACTGTCTCAGTGTGTCTAGGGACAAACAGCCAGAAAACTGCTCATTTTCTATCTGTGAGAAGACAAGTGATGAGCAGAGAGTGTTTTAGGATTAGCAATATGACCCCAGTCTGCCCAGTCTCCTAAGGTAGGGTAGTCTCTTTCAACTGTGAGTCCTGTCCTTTACCCAACTGCCTGGTCCTCAGAAGCACAAGTTCAGAATTTGACCTGCACCCATGCCTTATCTCCTTATCACGAGAGCAATCCTTTCCAAGTCATTCCTAAAGAAAGACCCCAGCAGGGACCTGCAAAGCAGGCTGTATACATGACAGGTTTTCTTGAGAACTGTCTCATTAGATTGTACCTTCTACTTGCCCACACAAACACACAAGAAACACCTGAAGTCGGGTGAGTAATGTTGCCATGTCACAGAGGAGAAAGTTGGGGACCCAGAGTGTACAGATCCAACTGGCCTCTTGGTGGTTCCCACCTTCAGGAGGGGCTGGGGTAGAGGAGATTCTGGCCAAACTTCTTTCATTTTTCTCAAGAATCCACGTGCTCACTGCTGTTACAGGAAGGGTGTGTGTGTGTGTGTGTGTGTGTGTGTGTGTATGTGTGAAGTGGCCACTTATGTTGGTGGTGACCAAGAATCTGCCTGACTCCACTTGGAGATGGGTGGTGTGGCCTCTGTCAGGACACATATCTGAGCATGCTCTTTTGTCCCCACAGGAACATTTTCCCTCAAGAGAGGAGAAGTTCTACCCAGGCTGGGTGCAGGTCATCTGTGTGCTCCTGTCCTTCCTGCCCTCACTGTGGGTACCCGGAGTTGCTCTGGCTCAGTTACTGTCCCAGTACAAACAGAGGTGGAAGGCTATGCATCTGGAAAGTGGTCTGAAGCTGCAGGAGAGCAGAGGCTGCTGAGGCGAAAAACTAGGGTAGATCAGGGTCGGGAGGAAGACCTATGTCCACTCAGATGCAGCCTCATTACACTCTGCCCGCTACTGAGACCACGTGATTATTGCTTTCCCAGATTTCTGTATGGTGGAAGACTCACAGATTCGGGGTAGCTGTGTGTTGCCTGGTGGGAGTCTGTGCGATGCCATTCCTCCAAAGCTAGGTCTCACAGGATGCACTCTGTGTGGACATGGCTTTTCCCTAGAATCCATGCTGAGTTGGGTAGCCCTGAGTGTACTTTGTTGGCATAGTGGCAAGACCGTGGAGTCCCTTTTCTCGGAGTGACTTCCACATTACAAATTTTAGAAATCCAGACCTAATGTTGATCTTCAAGGGAAAGCTGAGCTCAGGGGCGTGGGGAGCCTGACAGGCAGGAAACTTCTTCCTCCTCGCATATCATCCTGGTGTTACCACATCTATAAAGAGAGAGAGACCCACAGGTGCAGATACCAGACTATTAGAGGACTGAGTATCCCATGCCTACAATCATTGCTGCAAGGGAGAGGTGGTCACAGGTGAGGAGGGGCTGACTGTACCCTGTCTCACCAGACATATTGTCATTTTTATTTTTCAAGCTTGTCAAGAAGGTTCAAAATGGCTCCTGACAGTTAGATTCTACTCTCTCGGGAGTGATAAGCAGTTATTCACTCACATCTGGCCACTCACTGGCACTCTTCACCAGTGGGCCTCTTCAGCCTTGAAGTATAGCTACGGCTCCAAAGTCACTGCAGGGCCTCTGCAGCCTTGAAGTATAGCTACGGCTCCAAAGTCACTGCAGGGCCTCTGCAGCCTTGAAGTATAGCTACGGCTCCAGTCACTGCAGGGCCTCTGCAGCCTTGAAGTATAGCTACGGCTCCAGTCACTGCAGGGCTCAGAGAGACCCCTCCACCCTGTTCTGTTTTCTGCCCCTTCCATCAAGACTGTGAAACTAGGGTCATCTCTGAAACCTGGGGACTTGGGCAAGCATGTTCACTTCTTGCCATCTGTACCAAGCAGTGGCTTTGTGATGTCAGTAACTTCCCAGGCACAGCAGACCCTGGTGCCTTTGGGGGAGAGGGTGGGGAGGGGGAGAAGGACAGTGGTACTGTCCACAGTGATGAATTTTAGGCAAAAAAGGCTTATGTGTGTGCAAATGTGACTCTTACTGGAAACCACCCTTGTCAGGGTTAGCCCAGAATTCAAAGTAAACATGAAAGTCTCTGTTTATCCATCTGCATATCCATGAGCACTATACACAGAATGAACCCCAAGGTGCGCAACAGAAAGTACTTAAGTCTACAAAGGGTTAAAGCCTGCACTTGGTTCAGCATCCTGGACTATGACAACTGCCTATGTCCATCTATTCTGCCATTGATAAATACTCTTGATAAGCAGGAATATTAGAGGCACCTATCTTTATACAAGGTATTTTATGTCCATATCATGTTTCAAAATTGGTTTGTCATGGGACCTATTATCAGGGAAATACCTTCAGTGTTGGGAATCATAAAAGCAGGGTGGGCTCTGCCAGCACCTTGGAAGAATATGCCCTCTGCCAGGACTGAAATGGAAGCATGGACCCTAGAATTTGGAGTCCTGCTTAGCCACAGAGAACAAGGGCTTGGGTGCTAACCTCTTCAGAATAGTCCATTCTGCACACATTCTCGATACAGCTATGAAAATATCCAGGTAGAAGGAAAGATGGACAGGAGGCATGTCCAATGGGTGGCTTACCGATAGGCATATCAACATATGGGCAGTCCAAAACATCAGAGGTTCCACCTCTATCAAACAGGTTGACTGTTTGGAGCCCCTGATGAGTGCCTGGGATATAGGGGTGGCTCCCAAAGCACTATCCAGGATGAGGTGAACAAGGGGCTAGACTGCAGAACAAAGAATGACCTGAAACTGCATGACCAGACCTACATGCAAGGTATCCTCAAGTTGACCCTACCCTGAGAAAACCATGGGCAAGGCTCATGCAGCAAAAACCAGACCACAAAACCTGCAACCTGTTGGAACACACTACTTCTCAGGGCAACAGTGTCAACATAGAAATGAAGCTGCTATCAATATCCTGTGAACTCTAAGACGGACACAGTGTCCATGTCTTCCTCAACCACATGAAACTCAGACTTCTCCTCTCAGTATTCTTCTTTACCCTAGCTCTATCCTGTGACTAAGGTTAGGATTATACCTGGAGAGGTGTTCATCTATATTCTAGAGTAAGAGGTAATTCTGTATCCCAGGCAATCCTGAAAGCACAAATTCAGACAAGTCAACTTACTGTATGGGAAGCAGCCCCTCTTACATATGGGCAGCCCCTCTTACATATGGGTGGAGCTTGAACTCATTGTGAAAGACGTCCCCATTGTGACTAGAGAGTGAGTCTGTAAGTTTGTGGGTACCAGTTCTGGCTGGGCTACAGAAGTGTCTCTGTAGTCAGGAAAATGAGTTAGTTCCCTTTAGGTTCTTGGTCTCATTAGTAAAATAATTTTAAAAAATGGACTCAGAAGGCAGCTTGAGGACATTTTTTTAATTAAAATTTGAGAGACAAATAATACAAACAAGATGAAAATTCCAGCATTGCTAAAGGAGGGGAGATGGAGAAAAAGTTATACCTTTTAAACTAGACATGGATATAGAGAATTTGAAAAACCCCAGAATCTCAGGGAGACCATGTTTAGGAGTGCCAACCTGTAGATCTGTATTTTATTCTAGGATTGCTCCAATGATACATTGCTATAAATAGAAATACAGCTTACATTTTCAACAAATGGTGCTGGCACAACTGGCGGTTATCATGTAGAAGAAAGTGAATTGGTCCATTCTTGTCTCCTTGTACAAAGCTCAAGTCTAAGTGGATCAAAGACCTCCACATAAAACCAGAGACACTGAAATTTATAGAGGAGAAAGTGGGGGAAAGCCTAGAAGATATGGGCACAGGGGGAAAATTCCTGAACAGAACAGCAATGGCTTGTGCTGTAAGATCAACAATCGACAAATGGGGCCTCTTAAAATTGCAAAGCTTCTAGAAGGCAAAAGACACTGTCAATAAGACAAAAAGGCCACCAACAGATTAGGAAAGGATTTTTACCAATCCTAAATCTGATAGGGGACTAATATCTACTATATACAAAGAGCTCAAGAAGCTGGACTCCAGAAATTCAAATAACGCCATAAAAATGGGGTACAGAGCTAAACAAAGAATTCTCAACTGAGGAATGCCAAAGGGCTGAGAAGCACTTGAAAAAAATGTTCAACATCCTTAATCATCAGGGAAATGCAAATCAAAACAACCCTGAGATTCCACCTCACACCAGTCAGAATGGCTAAGATAAAAAATTTTGCAGATGACAGCAGATGCTGGCGAGGATGTGGAGAAAGAGGAACACTCCTCCATTGCTGGTGGAATTGTAAGCTTGTACAACCACTCTGGAAATCAGTCTGGCAGTTCCTCAGAAAATTGGACATAGTACTACCAGAAGATCCAGCAATACCTCTCCTGGGCATATACCCAGAAGATGTTCCAACTGGTAACAAGAACACATGTTCCACTATGTTCATAGCAGCCTCATTTATAATAGCCAGAAGCTGGAAAGAACCCAGATGTCCCTCAACAGAGGAATGGATACAGAAAATGTGGTACATTTACACAATGGAGTACTACTCAGCTATTAAAATATGAATTTATGAAATTCTTAGGCAAATGGATGTATCTGGGGGATATCATCCTGAGTGAGGTAACCCAATCACAAATGAAGTCACTCCATATGCACTCACTGATAAGTGGATATTATCCCAGAAACTTAGAATACCCAAGATACAATTTGCAAAACACAAGAAAATCAAGAAGAAAGACCAATGTGTGGATACTTCATTCCTCTTTAGAATAGGGAACAAAATACCCATGGAAGGAGTTACAGAGACAAATTTGGAGCTGAGACTAATGGATGGACCATCCAGAGACTACCCCACCTGGAGATCCATCCCATAATCAGCCACCAAATGCAGACACTGTTGCATATGCCAACAAGATTTTGCTGAAAGGACCCTGATATAGCTGTCTCGTATGAGGCTATGCCAGTGCCTGGAAAATACAGAAGTGGAAGCTCACAGTCATCTATTGGATGGAACACAGGGCCCCCAGTGGAGGAGCTAGAGAAAGTACTCAAGGAGCTGAAGGGGTCTTCAACCCTATAGGTGGAACAACAATATGAACTAACTAGTACCCCCAGAGCTCATGTCTCTAGCTGCATATGTAGCAGAAGATGGCCTAGTCGGCCATCATTGGGAAGAGAGGCCCCTTGGTCTTGCAAACTTTATATGCCTCAGTACAGGGGAATGCCAGGGCCAAGAAGTGGGAGTGGGCGGGTAGGGGAGCAGGGCGGGGGGGGGGGAGGGTATAGGGGACTTTCGGGATGGCATTTGAAAAATAAATGAAGAAAATATCTAATAAAAATTGAAAAAAAGTAATACATCTTACTAAGAAACAGAAAGTATCCCCAAGAATGAGACTATGTTTAGTAAGCTCGGGAAAGAACTCAAAGAACACTGAAGCAAGTGGTCCATCTTCCTTTATTGCACGATGTAACTAAGCTCACCTAAGTTTGTGTATTCCACTCATGTCTGGTACATGATTCATTCTTTAGAAAAAGTCCAGGTGAAGAATGACTCCACCCTTTCTCTGAAAAAAAAAAAAAAAAAGGCTTCTTTCCCATGTCAATCTCGATGTTTAAGTCCAGTCTCTGTGCCCTGCCACATATTCCCACACTGGTCCTCAGGAAACCAGAAGCTCATCCTAAATGTATGTGTACTCTTAACTGTTCTGGAGGCCCAGAGTGTGAATTGGATGGATATCACTGAGCCAGGACTGAGGCATGCTGGGCAGCACCTGTCCCTTGCTAGTGTCCTTTGGTAGTGCCCTCATTCCTGGGCTTGGCCCTTTCCTTGGACTCAAAGAGAACAGTAGTTATCTTAGTGTTTCTATAACCCAGCTCTACTTAGCCTTCCTTTTACCAACCCCTGTGATGATCTCAGGTCCATCCAGATAAACAGGATGAGCCATATCTACAGGTCAACAGACCAGCCCTCTTCACTCCATCTGTAACTTTACTCACACTTCATGATCAGGTAGCGTAGTCAGTTTCGAGGGGTGGAGGACCAACACATCTTTTTTTATCATTGTTCTGCTCACCACAAATGTGCTGGCTTGACACAAGCTAAAGCCATCTGAGAGGAGGGAACTTCAATTAAGAAAATTCATCCATAAGACGGGGCTGTACACCAACTTGTAGGGCATTTTCTTAGTGACGGATGTGAGAGGGTCAAGTTCATTATGGGTGGGTACACCCCCTGGGCTGGTGGTCTTGGTTCTATAAGAAAGCAGACTGAGCAAGCAGGGGAAGCAAGCAGGAAAGCAGCATTCCTCAAGGCCTCTGCACCAGCTCTTGTTTCCAGGTTCCTGCCCGATTTGAGGTCTTGTTCTGACTTCCTTTGATGATGAACGGTGATGAGAGTTGTTTTGGTCATGGTGCTTCATCACAGCAATAGTAACCCTAACCAAGACAATAAGCTCTTAGGGGTGAGGGGGACTTTGGAAAGTCCATCAAGTTTTGGGAACTTCCTTTAGTTCTATAATATCATTCACATGTCTTAGTTAGGGTTTTTATTGCTGTAAAGAGACACCATATCCAAGGCACCTCTTATAAAGGAAAACATTTATTTGGGACTGGCTTACAGTTCAGAAGTTTAGTTCATATCATCATGGCAGGAGGTGTTGCAGAGTGCAGGTAGACATGGTGCTAGAGACGGGGGTGAGAGTTCTACATCCGTATTCTCAGGCAATAAGAAGGAAGCTTTATACTGAGCCTGGTTTGAGCAGGAAAACTTAAAGCCAACCCAAAGTGACATACTTCCTCCAAGAAGGCCACTATACTCCAACAAGGCCACACCTCCTAATAGTGCCCCCTCTATGTGCCTATGGGACCATTTTCATTCAAACCACCACATAGATGAACGTCTAGGTGCCAAGATTTGAGCCCAGTTTGTGGGTGTCCAAAGAAGGGCAGAAAGGAACTCTTACCCTGCAGGAGAGCTCATGAGTGGCTCCATTGACCGGGCCACCTAGTGCTCAAATCCTTTTCATTGCTGTCCTTTGACTCTGTGCTTGTTTGTGAGGTCAGAGAACAAAGTGTCCTTTCTCAGAAGCTGTCTGTCTCAGGGTTTCTATTGCTGTGACAAAAACACCATGACTAAAAGCAAGTTGGGGAGGAAAGTGTTTACTCAGCTCACACTTCCAGATCATAGTCCATCAGTGGGAGAGGTCAGGACAGGAACTCAAGTAATGCTAGAATCCAAATGCCAGAGCTGATGCAGAGGCCATGGAGGGGTGCTTCTTACTGGCTTGCTCTTCAGGGCTTGCTCAGCCTGCTTTCTCACAGAACTCAGAATACCCAGCCATGACATCATGTGTCATGACCCTTCCCCCACTGATCACTAATTGAGAAAATGGCTTAGAGCTGGATCTTATGGAGGCGTTTTTCTTGACTGAGGTTCCTTCCTCTCTGATGTCTCTAACACATGTCAAGTTGACACATAAAACCATCTAGTACACCATCCATATTTTTAAAACTATTTGATTTGATCTTCAGACAGGGTCTCTCACTGGCCTGGAACTTACCAAGCAGGTGTTGCTAGAGGATTGAGGGAGTCCAAGGATTCACTTGTCTCCACTGAGATAGTTCTGGGATTGAAAGAGGGAGGAAGAGAGAGAGAGAGAGAGAGAGAGAGAGAGAGAGAGAGAGAGAGAGAGAGAGATTCAGCAGATCTAGGAGAACCCCCATAACTTGACTTTTTTTGTTTCACCCTGAGCAGATCTGACAGTCTCCATGGTAGTTGAAGAAAGAACTCAGTAATTAACTTAGTGATTTGGGCCCATCAGAACATGAACCTTTAGCCAATCCTTAACAATCTAGTAGGAATAAAAATGGTCTTGAGAGCTGGAACCAGATCAACAGGACTAGAGAAAAGATCCTGGCACCTCATGGGTTGGTCAATGACATGTTACTGGAGCCCCTGAGAGCCTGAGTATGCCCGGTCCAGGTGGAAGATTTCTAGTCTCGTGTTGAACTGTGACTTTGCTTTCTAGGATTTCCAAAACCTATTTTGATTCTGTTACTGAGTGTCCTCTGCCCTGGGGTGGGGTTGGCTCCAACAGGCTGGCTGCCAGGAGCTCCAAACATATACCCTCCATATGGAAGTTCCAGGAACCTGGGTGCATTTATGATCCAGTCCCTGGACTTGGCTCTGCTGTAAATGCCTTGGGCTTAGTCACTTGGGTACACTAAAAGGTGGCGGATGAGCAAGGCGATGCCACAAGGCCAGCTGAAGCCAGTTATGCTTCATCAGCATTGGGAGCTCTGTCCAAGGTCCAGGGGCCCCACCAGTGAGGTCCTGGAGTTTTCAGAATTGCTCAAAGCTGATTGGTGGTTAGTGAGACATGAGTGAATCCAGCTCAATCAGTCCCTTTGAAAGTGGAGGGCTGTTCTGTACACCCCTCTTCCCTTTATGTTGGTAATTGTCACTGACCCTCTCAAGTCCCTTGTCTGCGTGGGTGGAGTTCTCTTGAGCAAGTGGGCAAAGATTCAGCGAATGTGACAGAGACCACACGAGAGAGTGTAGTTCTGAGTATAATTGTGCATTAAAGCATCAGACTTTTATACAGTGGGGATATGAGAAACCAGGGGAGCTTCATCCACGGAGTTACAATGGTACAATACAATAGGAATGAATACATCAAAAGGACTTACAGGAACCAGGTATAATTACAGTAATTAGTAAGGCAGTTCTGATTAAGATTAGCCACTGATAAACAAGGATTATACACCTAGGTCACAATTTGTGTTTTTCCTTTGAGACTTATGAGAACTAGCCATTAGGGGGTTCCGTACTAGTGGGCCTTCTCATGAATAATGTATTAACCACAATCACCCTTGTTATCTAGGTCCAGGTAGATTCTAAAGAAAGTGTTTACCAGCTTGTTAATTATCTGCTAAGTAGTCTGTTTTCTACCTGGCTATAATGAGGATTTCCTCTGTTAATGGGAGATCTATTTGTTCCCTAAAACTATTAACAAAGTACACATTGAAGGAGTTACAGAGATCATGTATGAAGCTGAATCAAAAGGATGGACCAACCAGTGACTGCAGCTGCCAGGGATCCTTCCCATAATCAGCCACCAAAAATAAACACTATTGCATATGCAAGCAAGATAATGCTGAAAGGGCCTTGATATAGCTGTCTCGTGGGAGGCTATACCAGTGCCTGGCAAACATGGAAGTGGATGCTCACAGTCAGCTATTAGTTGGAACACAGGACTCCCAAGGAAGGAGCTAGAGAAAGTACCCAAGGAGCTGAAGGGGTCTTCAACCCTATAGGTGGAAGAATAACATGAACTAACTAGTTCCCCCTGTGCTCATGTCTCTAGCNGTCTTAGCTTATGTCAGGATTCATTCTATGCTTAATATAAAAATTCCCACTGAATGATCTATGCACCAGACTAAATTCAGGGATAAAACTGGTTGTGAGAATGTCTTCCCAGGAGAATGAGTTCCTTTTGAAACTCTTGTCTCATGAGCACCTGTAGGCTTTTGGGCCTGCCAAGTTCTGCACTGGGATGTCCATCACAGGTAATCCTGCTCCCCATGTTATTATCTGCAGGCTGTCTATTGAATGGCATTTGTCTAGCTTTACTAAGACCTCCTCTCCAGGGAGCTGCTGTGCTAATCTGTGGGGACAGGTGGTATCCCAGTAGAGTGGACAGGAGGGCCCTGACTGATGGATATCTCCTTGGGGGCATGGGGTTGTAGGAATGAGGACAAACCTATCCTAGGTGTTCCTACAAACTCTTCACAGTAAGGGCCCATGGCATAAAAGCAGGGGTGAGGACCAGAAGGCCAGATTCACCAGAGGCCCCCAGCAATTTCTACCCTTCAGCATATCCATGGCCTTGCTCATACCCTGGGTTATGTTCCTGTGGTCTTGTCCTCCTGTGTTTTCCCCAAACACCTGAACATTCCAACTTGACACTGAACAGAGCCTGTGACTGTCTGCTCCACCATGGGGCCAGAGCAAGGAAGAGCCATGTGTATTGGTGATGGTTTTGTTCAGGTCTTTTTAGGCAACCATGTTTAGGTACAATAGGTGCAGCTTCCCAGCTATCTCAAAAGGAAAAAGGTTTTCTGACCCTCTGGCTCTTACAATCTCCTTGTCCCTCAACCATCACACTCCTTCAGAGGTTGTGTTATAGATGAATCCATTGGGGCTGGGTCCTTGCTTTCAGTATTTTGTAGAGTTGCGGGTTTCTGTAATGTTACCTATGTATTGCAAACAAAAGCTTCTTTGATGAAGGATAAGGATTACACATAATATGGATATAAGGACACATATCTAGCCCTGCAGTTATAAATTAGACATCACTTTCAAATTTGGGTGCTAACTTCTACAAACTAACTTCACATTCATTTTGGGGGATTAATGATATGTAGTAAGGGTGTGTCTGTATTCCAGCCAGAGGGACTAAAGGTGTGAGCTAAGGGCTGAGCCACATCACACGTAGAAACAAGTTTTTACAGTAAACAGCACAATCTTGGGGTTCACAGTGTGATCAAATATCTTGCAACAGTCTATGGCTCTTGGAGGGAGCGGTCATTGCTCTCTCTCTCTCTCTCTCTCTCTCTCTGTCACACACACACAGAGGAATTCAGGTGTGGTTTTCTAAACACTACCAATGCAAACTGCAATCTTGTCATGTTTATTAGGTACAGCACAGGGGAAGCATTTGGCTAGCCTTAGTATGAGGTCTCTTCAGGCAGCCTTGGGCTTAAACATTTAGGAGGAAGTTACAGTCACTGATCTTAGTACTCAGTGATAATCTTCATAAACACTCATACTTGACATCCCGAGGCAAGCTTTGCTGTTACTCTTAAGCCTGGTCAATTTGGATAATGGCTTTGCTATGGGTCTGAGGCGTGGAACCCTCCATCACCATTGTCAAAACATATATTCTCTTAGAGCTTCTTCAACTCCCTACATCCCCCTCCCCATGGTGCCTTTTTACATTCCTGGTTTCTGCAGTTACTCCAGGTTATTCAGTAACATCTGAAGATTTTGAGCTAGGAATCACAGATGAGAAAGACCACGTGGCATTTGTCTTTCTGGATGTGAGTTACTATAGTACAACCAGTCTAAGCTTATCCCTGATTAGCTTACACATAAATGAGACTCAGACATTCGTTATTTTATTTGGCTTTGACAATGACTGGGGAGTAATCCCTAATACTTTTCTAATTTCTGGCCTTGCTACCTCCCCATTGGTGTACCCCAGATATTTGCTGTTTCTTCTAGCCACATGCTCATGGTCCATCTCCCCTCATGGTGGCTTCCTCCTCCTCCTCTCTCTTCTCCATCCCAACCAGGTAACTCAAAACCCACCTGCCTCTAATCCCTCCAGTGATTGGCTGTAGCCAATTTTATTTAACCAACCAGTAGTTTCAAATCAAGGAACAACAGGTACAGAACTTAGCATTACAATACATAGCAAAAGACCAACCTCAGCAAGTTATCACACTTGATATATTTTCTAGTTCTCTCCCTTTACCTCCAAATTTCACAATTTCTTTTTTTTCTTTACAGCCGAATAGTATTTCATTGTGTATATGTACCACATTTTCATTATCCATTCTTCTGTTCAAAGACATGTAGATCCTAATCTCCATTTCTTAGCTATGTGTAATAGACCAGTTGGCTGTGCAGGTATCTGTGAACAAGAATGCTGAATCCCTTGGGCATATGACAATCAGTGATATAAGTGGGTCATGTGTATGACAGATTTGTTTTTAGATTTTTGTTAATTTTCTATATTGATTTCTACAGTTGCTACACCGTTTATAACCTACAGCGAAAGCAGATGGTTTTGCCCACACCCTCACCAGCGTTTGTCATTGTTTACTGACCTTAGCTTTTTGACCAGGGTGAGATAAAATTTCAAAGTTGTTTTCATTTGCATTTTCTGAATTGCTAGGAATGATGAACATCTTTGGTTTTTAAAAGCCATTCTTAGTTCTTCTTTTGAGAACTCTGATCAGATCATATCCACAGCTCATATTCTGGATGGTTCATTTGTCTTCAGACTCTTTGGTTTTACAATTCTGTACATGGTGTGGGGAATTCATCCTGTTGGATGTATAACTAGAAGATCCCCCTCACTGTTGCCTTCCTTTCCTCATGACTGTTTCCTTAGCTCTGCAGAAGCAATATTAGTTTTATGAGGTCCCACCTGTCAGTTGTTCAGAAAGCCCTTGTCTACACATTTATCATGTAGAGTAGGGCCTATGTTTTTTTTTTTTCTAGCAGTTTCAGGTTTCATATTGAGGTTTTTGGATAGCCTTGGCTGTCCTGGAGCTCACTCTGTAGATCAGGCTGGTCTAAAACTCAGAGAGCTGCCTGCTTTTGCCTACCAAGTGCTAGGATTAAAGACTTTCAATACCACTGCCTTTTTTTTTTCTGTCTTCTATTTCTCTGAAGAATGTTATGGGGTTTTTATTAAACTCCCTTGTGCTGTATCTGTAGATGCCTCTGGTAAGATGGTTATATTATGATAATAGCAGTTTTATCAACCTGCTAACATGAGTTTTTCTTTCTAGTGTCTTCCTCAATCTATTAAGGGATTTAAAGTTTTCATAGTAGGGGTCTCTAATCTCTTTTTTTAGGTTGTTGTGGTTTGAAGGAGAATGGTTCTTATAGGTTCATATAATTGAATGTTTGGTCCCTAGTTAGCAGAACTGTTTGGGAAGAATTAGGAGGAATGGCTTTGTTGAAGGAGGTGGGTCACTAGGGATGGGGTTTTAAAAGCTCATGCCAGACCCCACCCCCCTGCCTGGTACTTGTGGGTCAGCTGTGAATGCTCTCAGCTACTGCTCCAATGCCATGTTTGCCTGTCATTGTGCTCCCTGACAAAATGTTCACGAACTAACCCTCTGAAACTGTAAACAAGACTGCCAATAAATGCTTTCCTTTATAAGTTGCCTTAATCATGGTTTTGTCACAAAAATAGAACAGTAATCAAGACAGAAGTCAGTACCAGGGACTGAGGTGTTGCTGTACATGCCTCTCCATTCTGTTGTCTGGAGAAATTTAAAGGACTTTGGACTAGAAAATCAGTTAAATGCTGTAAGTGTGGGTCAACAGGCTGTTCTAGTAGGAGCATGGAAGACGGTCGTGCTGAGAGCATCATGAATCCTGTAGGCTCAGCTCAAGAGGTTTCAGAGGGGGGAAATATTAGCAGCCAGGCTACAGAACATTCTTGTGACATATTGGAAAAGAAAGTGGCTGGTTTGTCCTTGCCCTAAAAATCTCCCTGAGGCTAAATTGAAGAATTTTTGAACTAGTGGAGATTTTTTCTTCCTTCCTTCCTTCCTTCCTTCCTTCCTTCCTTCCTTCCTTCCTTCCTTCCTTCCTTCCTTCAAGATTTATTTACTTATTTTATGTATATGAGTACACTGTAGCTGTACAGATGGTTGTGAACCAACATGTGGAGGCTGGGAATTGAACTCAGGACCTCTGCTTGCTCTGGCCCTGTTCACTCTGGCCCCAGTTGCTCCGGCCCTGCTCGCTCCAGCCCAAAGATTTATTATTATATGTAAGTACACTGTAGCTGTCTTCAGACACACCAGAAGAGGGTGTCAGATCTCATTATGGATGGTTGTGAGCCATCATGTGGTTGATGGGATTTGAACTCAGGACCTTTGGAAGAACAGTCAGTGCTTTTAACCGCTGAGCCATCTCTCCAGCATGGAGATCTCAAGACAACCTAGTACTGACTGTGTCACATGTCACATGGTTATTAGTGACAACTCTTATGCAGGGCTACAGTGAAAAAGAGCGAGAGGGGTAAAAACAAATATAAAGTTCGAGGCAATAAAGAGCACCAGGAGACAAGCCTTGGAGTCAGGCTTTGTGCTCAAAAAGAGGGGAAACACAGCTGGGTGTGGTGGCGCACACCTTTAGTCCCAGCACTCGGGAGGCAGAGGCAGGTGGATTTCTGAGTTCGAGGCCAGCCTGGTCTACAGTGTGAGTTCCAGGACAGCCAGGGCTCTACAGAGAAACCCTGTCTCGAAAAACCAAAAAAAAAAAAAAAAAAAAAAAAAAAAGAGGGGAAACTCTGACAATAAATGGGATAAAGGGAGTGGTACTGTCAGGGAGAGACTCCAACCTCTGAAAGGTAAAGGCTGAAGTCCACCTGTCCACCTAAAAACAAAAGTCACCAAGAGGTCTAAGCCTATGCAAATGCAAGTCATGGAGGGGCCCAGGTTTTAGCCCAAGCAAGCAGGCAGAAGAACTTGATAGCATCAGCCACAATGTTATCACTTTTTATCAAGGAAAATGTAGGTGAGAGGAGCTGTGGGACCATCTTCTGTGGTTAAGGAAAACAGAGGGGTGTGTGCCAGGGGAGCCTCTTCATGGAGACCTGGAGAAGCTATCACATGAAGCTGTGAAGGCAAAGTCTGAATTGCATTGGAGACCCCAAGATGTTGGAAATGCCAAAGCCACGGGGCACCTGGCAAGGAGAGCTGCAGCCAGCGTATGGAAGCAGCGTAAGGGAAAGAAGTGTGTTGCAATCAACAAAGCTGGAAGGAGTGGGGTATGGAGAGCTATCTGATAAGCTTTTTGAAAGTGGGCACAGAGATAGAGAATTTATAATTTGCCCTCCTGGTTTTTGGTTTTGAGTCCCTCACTGTGCCCCCTTTCCTCTGTTTTTAAAACAGTATATTCTGTGCCATTGTATGTTGGGAGTATATAATTTGCCTTTTGATTTTATAGAGGGATAAAATTAAGACATTGCCTTAAGTCTCAGAAGAAACTTTAGACTCTCCCAACCCCAGGCAAGAGTTTTCTGTATAGCCTTGGCTGTCCTCATATACTTGCCTCTATTTCCCAAGTGCTGGGATTAAAGGTGTATTATGCTACTACCACCCAGCAGGGACTTTAGAACTAAGGGGACTTTTGAGTTGGACTGAATGCATTTTACATTATGATGTGGCTACAAGTCTATATGGGTCAGGGAATGGAATGTGGTGGTATGAATGAAAATGGCCCCCCTTGGCTTATTTATTTGAATGTTTTGTTCCCAGTTGGTGGAACTGGATCAGGAGGTGTGGCCTCGTTGGTGGAACTGGATCTGGAGGTGTGGCCTCATTGGAGGAACTGTTCTACTGGGAGGAGGCTTTTCAGTTTCTAAAGACTCTCACCGATGCAAACTTGTATAGCCACTGTGGAAATCAATATGGCAGTTCCTTTGGAAACCAGGAATGATTCACTTGTATCACTGTTGGGTATATATCCAAAGGAAGCTTCATCTTACCACAATAACACTTGCTCAACCATGTTCATTACTGTTCTACTTAGAATAGCCTGAAACTGGAGACAACCCAGATGATCCTAGATAGAAGAATGGATAAACAAACTGTTGTAAATTTACACAATGGAGTATTACTCAGACATCAGAAAAAGAGACATCATAGAATTCACAGGTAAATGGATGGAACGATACTTCATCCTGGGTGAAGTATCCCAGACTCAGAAAGACAAATATGGTATGTAGCTACTTATATATGGATATGAGTTGTGAAGACCATGATAACCAAGCTGCAAACTAAAGAACACAGAGGTTAGGTATAGAGGATGGGACTAGGCGTGGGCACATGGATCTCCCTGGCTGGGGAGATAGAATCGATTTTATGGGAGGACTGGGGGCAGAAGAACAGGAGGATCAGGTGGGGTGGAGGAGAGGAGATAGAGTTGAGGGAGGGAACTCAGAGAGAGACAGCTGGAAATGATGGCCATTTGAGGGATGATATGGAAACCTAGCACAGCAGAAACTTCCTAAAATGTATGAAGATTGCCACGGACCACCGCAGTTGGGTATGGAGGTCCCTAGAATGAGGGTCCTCGAAGCTAGGTGGGTAAGGATTCGGCGGTGACAAACAGAAACAAACACAGAGGCAGTTGGAATATGAGTGTATTTTGCAGCTCTCAAGCAAGGGCTTTTATACATTAAAAACCAAACATTACATCTCTTAGAAACTGTATCCAGTGAAGCAATCACAAATATCAACAAACATCATTTGGCACAGAAAGCACAAAAATCATCCAAGCATTACAACTCTGAAACTATGTATTTAGTGGATCACAAAGAGAACAGGTAACATCATTATTAATATAAGTCATCAAAATACAACAATTCTAAGAGAATGTATTCAGTGGGGACCGTTGTCCAAGGCTAGTGGCAGATTTCCAAGAGCAGGTTAATAAATCTTTATGGTCAGTGCTCTGAACCGCTGAGCTAACTTTCCAGCCCCATATGGTCAATTATTATTTAATATCTAATGCCTGATTTTTTATCAATCTTCAATGCATAAATTTAAACTATTTTAATTCTTTCTAATTAAGGCTTTCTTTACCATATACCAAAATCCACCTCTGATGACACATGTGTAGCCATATGAAATTTTATTGTTGGGGAAGTTTTTAATCTATCATAATAGTTTTGTAAATGATTTAAAAAGTAAAGCGTTGGTTTCCCCGGGAATAAGGCCATGTTAGTAACCTCATCTCAAGGGATGGTTTCTTACCCATTATTCTTGCTTAAGATCTTGGCCTAGGCTACCAGGAACATGTAGAATAAGAAAAGGAATAAGAGAAAACAAAACAGATAAATTGCCATGAGAACCACGGCTTAATATTTTTTCTCCGGCGAAGAGTTCCACAACTGGTTCCAGGAGGCCTCCCCCTTTTTTGAGGTCAATCGCCTCAGTCTGTGAAATTTGTCACACAGATCCTACTGGAGGTGGTGTGGCAGAAGATGATCCTAATGAGATCTCCTAATAATGGGGGACACTGAGTCTCAACTAGCTATTAGTCATCAAATGGGGCTTCTAGTAAAGGAACTGGGGTGTATTCTTGAGTTGTTGTCCAAAATGTGAGTGTGTGTGTGTGTGTGTGTGTGTGTGTGTGTGTGTGTAGTTCCATAATCCCCAAACATCCCAGGGTTGTTGCTGAGGGAATAGGTTGTTTTCTGCACACTGACAGCAAGGTCCCGTTGCTGAGGTTAATACCCACACAAATCATAGGATATAGAGAAATCAAGCTGGCACCTATATGAAGCCTTCACAACTACTTTCTAGTGTCTTTGGTATGGGAGGGCACTCTGCAGGCTACCAAAAGAGAGATGTAAACATCAGCCCAGCCACAAAACCTCTGATCTTACAATCTGTCTTACCCATAAGTCATAGGGCAATGGTGGCACAGAACTTGCGGGAGTAGCCAACCAATGTCTGATTTGACTCAAGGCTCACGCCACACAATGAAACCCATAGCCAACACTGCTTGGGTCACCAAGAACCAGAGACAAGATAACTCAGAGAGCTAGAGAAAAACCTCTTCAATTCCCTCCCCCTCAGAACTCAGGGAAGCCCAAGGAAGAGGAGGCAGAGTGTTAAGAGGCAGAGGGATGGAGGACACCTGAAGAACCAGGCCCTCGGAATCAATAAGAACAGCTCATATGAACCCACAAAAAATGCACAGGGCCAACACAGATCAGTACTAGGTCCTCTCCATATATATGATAGCTCTCACTTATTATTTTATGGGATTCCTGAGTGTGTGAGCGATTGGCTCTCTGATTGTTGTGCCCACTCTTGGGGCTCTTTTCCTTCTGTTGGGTTGCCTTGTCCTGCCTTCATGTGATGGATTTTGTTTTTTCTTATTATATTTATTTTGCCATGTTTGGATGTTATCTCTTAGAAGCCTATTCTTTTCTAAGGAGACAGAAAGGGAGTGGATGTGGAGGAGAGGGGAGGTAGGGATAAACTGGGAGGAGGAGAGACTGTAATCAAGATATATTGTATGAGAAAAGAGGTGTTTTGTTTTGTTTTGTTTTGTTTTTTGAGACAGGGTTTCTCTGTGTAGCCCTGGCTGTCCTGGAACTCTCTCTGTAGACCAGGCTGGCCTCGAACTCAGAAATTTGCATGCCTCTGCCTCCCGAATGCTGGGATTAAAGGTATGTGCCACCACGCCTCGCTTGAAAAGAGGCATTTTTAATAAAAGGGTAAAAATGAGAAAAGAAAGGAAAGAAGGAAGAAAGGGAGGGAAGGAGGGGAGGAAGGAAGGGAGGAAGGAAGGAAGGGCAAAGCAAAAGGAAGGAGATAAGACCTCTATTGTGTGGGCTCAGCAAAGAGAATGGTTCAAAGATGGGAGACTCATAAAACTTGAGGAAAGAATCAGGTTAGAGTGGAAAACATTAGTTTATGCAAAAGATATGGACCAGCAGTTTGAATGGGGCTTCGTGCTGAAGGGTGAAAAACATGGAATCAATGGTTAGTAATTCAGGAGGCAGGCTGGGGAATAGTGGCACACACCTTTAACCCCAGATCTAGGGAGGCAGAGGCAGGTGAATCCAGGTGTGTTTGAGGCCAGCCCGGGGATCCATCCCATAATCAGCCACCAAATCCAGACACTATTGCATATGCCAGCAAGATTTTGATGAAAGGACCCTGATATAACTATCTCGAGTGAGGCTATGCTAGTGCCTGGCAAACACAGATGGGGATGCTCACATTCATCTATAGGATGGAACACAGAGCCCCCAATGGAGGAGCTAGAGAAATTACCCAAGGAGTTGAAGGGGTCTACAACCCTTTAGGTGGAACAACAATATGAACTAACCAGAACCCCCAGAGCTCATGTCTCTAGATGCATATGCAGCAGAAGATGGCCTAGTTGACCATCACTGGGAAGAGAGGCACCTTGGTCTTACAAACTTTATATGCCCCAGTACAGGGGAATGCCAGGGCCAGGAAGTGGGAGTGGGCAGGTGGGGGATCAGGGCGGGGGGAGGGTATAGGGAGCTTTCGGGATAGCATTTGAAATGTAAATAAAGAAAATATATAATAATTAAAAAAAACCAATCAAGATCTACAGAGGATGGGAAATCAGAAAACATATAAGAAGTCTTTTTGAGTGGTAGTTTGAATTAGTATGACAGACAATTCCTTTTTTTCCACAATTTTTATTAGATATTTTCTTCATTTACATTTTAAGTGCTATCTCATAAGTCCCCTATACCCTCCCCCCACCCTGCTCCCCTACCCACCCACTCCCATTTCTAGGCCCTTGCATTCCCCTGAACTGGGGCATATAAGGATTGCTAGACTAAGGGCCTTTCTTCCCAATAATGGCCAACTAGGCCATCTTCTAATACATATGCAGCTAGAGACATGAGCTCTGGGGGGTTCTGATTAGTTCATATTGTTGTTCCATCTATAGGGTTGCAGACCCCTACAGCTCTTGGGTACTCTCTCTAGCTCCTACATTGGGGAGCCTGTGTTCTGCCCTATAGATGATTGTGGGCATCCACTTCTGTATTTGTCAGGGACTGACAAAGCCTCACAGAAGACAGCTATATCAAGGTCCTTTCAGCAATATCCTGCTGGTGTATGCAGTAGTGTCTGCATTTGGTAGCTGATTATGTGTTGGACCACCTGGGTGGGGCATTCTCTGGATGGTCCATCCTTTCATCTTAGCTCCAAACTTTGTCTCTGCACCTCCTTCCATGTATATTTTATTCCCTATTCTAGGGAGGAATGAAGTATCCACGCGTTGGTCTTTTTTGATTTTCTTGTGTTTTGGAAATTGTATCTTGGGTATTCTAGGTTTCTGGGCTAATATCCACTTATCAGTGAGTGCATATCAAGTGACTTCTTTTGTGATTGGGTTACTTCATTCAGGATGATATCCTCCAGATACATCCATTTGCTCAAGAATTTCATAAATTCATTGTTTTTAATAGCTGAGTAGTACTCCATTGTGTAAATGTACCACATTTTCTGTATCCATTCCTCTGTTGAGGGACATCTGGGTTCTTTCCAGCTTCTGGCTATTATAAATAAGGCTGCTATGAACATAGTGGAACATGTGTCCTTGTTACCATTTAGAACATCTTCTGGGTATATGAACCAGTAGAGGTATTGCTGGATCTTTCAGTAGTGCTATATCCAGTTTTCTGAGGAACTGCCAGACTGATTTCCAGAGTGGTTGTACCAGCTTGCAATCCCACCAGCAATGAAGGAGTGTTCCTCTTTCTACACATCTTCCCCAGCATCTGCTGTCATCTGCTGAATTTTTTATCTTAGCCATTCTGACTGGTGTGAGGTGGAATCTCAGGGTTGTTTTGATTTGCATTTCTCTGATGATTAAGGATGTTGAACATTTTTTCAAGTGCTTCTCAGCCCTTTGGCATTCTTCAGTTGAGAATTCATTTTTTAGCCCTGTACCCCATTTTTTAATGGGGTTGTTTGAATTTCTAGAGTTCAGTTTCTTGAGGTCTTTGTAAATATTGGATATTAGCCTCCTATCAGATTTAGGATTGGTAAAAATTCTTTCCCAATCCGTTGGTGGCCTTTTTGTCTTACTGACAGTATCTTTTGCTCTACAGAAGCTTTGCAATTTTATAAGGTCCCATTTGTCAATATGTGATCTTACAGCACAGGCCATTGCTGTTCTGTTTAGGAATTTTACCCCTGTGCCCATATCTTCAAGGGTTTTCCCCACTTTCTCCCCTATAAATTTCAGTGTCTCTGGTTTAATGTGGAGGTCTTTAATCTACTTAGACTTGAACTTTGTACAAGGAGATAGGAATGGATCAATTCGCATTCTTCTACATGTTGACTGCCAGTTGTGCCAGCACCATTTGTTGAAAATGCTGTCTTTTTTCCACTGGATGGTTTTAGCTCCCTTGTCAAAGATAAGGTGACCAAAGGTGTGTGGGTTCATTTCTGGGTCTTCAATTCTATTCCATTGATCTATCTGTCTGTTGCTGTACCAGTACCATGCAGTTTTTATCACAAATGCTCTGTGGTACAGCTGATTTACTCTGTATTTGTACGTTTTTCCAGTTCAGTACAAATATGCTTCCCCCTATTTTATCTTTACAGTGATCTCAGTAGTTACCCACCATGGTTACTGTCAAATGCTGCCAAGGAATCTTAGCTTCAGAGAAGTCACAGAATGTCCCCAGTGCGGTCCCTGTGGGCTTCCCCACCCTTCACCTTCCTTAGTTATTTGTCAGACTATCCCAGATGGCTAGCTATCTAGCTCTCTCTCTCTCTCTCTCTCTCTCTCTCTCTCTCTGCCTTGTGCTTATGGATCAAGATGTAACCTCTCAGCTGCTGCTCCAGGAGGAAAATACTGATTTTATAAGTTGGCTTGATGTTTTACCACACAGCAGTAGAAAAGTAGCTGAGGCAGTCACATGAATTCAGAGTATATTCAGGCTGTAATTTAGGTCCCTGGCTCAATGTCCTTTTTCATCTCTGAGACACTCTGATGTACTCTGAGCACCCTCATGGTGCTGGTGCTAGTGGATCCCTGCCACCAAAAGGGATGGGATCTGCCTCCCTGAAGGCATTAGGAAAGAAATCAAGCCCATTACAGGAAACAAGGCACTGGGACAAACTCCCACACTACCACCCATGACACAGGTTTGGAGGGTGACCTAGCCGCACAATTGACCAGTCCCTCCTGTGATGTGCATCCAGGAGTGCTGAGGCCACAATGCCCATGTTCATCTAGCAGAAGGAGACAGGGTTAGTCCAAAATGGTCTGAAAGTCTGTGCTTAGGGCTGGGTCAGCTGCAGCCTTAAGGATGGTCATTGTTGCCTCTGGGAGCTTCCGGCACAGCAGTTTTTGAGCTACAACACAAGATATACTCAACTTTCATTCCAAAGAGGTGAGGTAGTTCCTTAGCCTGCCTGGGTCAAGTCCTGGCCATGTGTAGGCCAAGCATAAGCAAGAGTCCCACTCAGAAACACACCACCACCACCGCCATCACCATCAACACCACCACCACCACCACCACCACCACCACCACCACCACCACCACCACCACCACCACCACCACCACCACCACCACCATCACCACCACTACTAAAACCACCACCACCACCACCACCACCACCACAGTGGGCACACAAAGACCTCAAGCTTGACAATCCGGAAACAGAAGCAAGACAGGAACCTGAGGACCCCTACCCCCTGCATCTAGGAAGCAGCCAAGCAGAGGTGTGAAGAGACCAGGAAGGGATCTTGAGTGACACATGTCACCCCATGGGCCTCTTCTGAAATAAGAGTCAGAACAGAGGGAGCAGGAAGGAGGAGAAGGAAGCTATGGTCTAGAAGCCTAGCTCCACTCACCTGGGCTGCCTGAGTGGGCCCCTCTCCAGGAGATGGGCATGGAATCTACTGTCTAGCTTTGGGTTCACCTAGGCACTCACTGTTTGAGGGAAGGAGCTCACTCACCTGTCCTCAGAGGTCCCAGGAGACATTTGTAGATGACAGAATGAGCAGCCAGCTTGAGCAGAAAGGCTTGGTAGCAGAGCCAACGTGTGGCTTCAGGAGGAAAGGAGCCAGAGGCACCCTTGGCCTTTAGTGTCATTCCTGGGGGATCAGACAGAGGCTGAAGAACCCAGCTGCCCACAGACCCCCGTGACCTCCAAGGAGCTCTCAACAACCCCCTAACCTGGTAGGGCTGAGGCCCAGGAAGGATGGTTAGTTACACTAGCTCCTGAGTGAGTGCACGATGCCCACTGCCCCCTCTGAGAATGCTGGCCCTTGGCCATCTACGCACCTGGATTCTTGACCTTCAGGATAGCATAGCAGCAGGACGCTTGGCTGGAGATGATGCCCAGAAAGAATGTGAGGTTCTTCCTAACATTCTGGTCAAAGGGAAGGCGAATCACACATGCATGGAACCTGGGCGGGAGCCACAGTGGAGAGGAAGAGGCCCTGCTAAGTGTGCATACACACAAGAGCAAGCTCTTGTCTATGCATACATGTGAATTATAAACAGAGATTCATGTGCACCACATATTTGCATGTACAAATGGAATTAAAACTACAAGTGAACACACAAGCATGTGTGTGTGTATATGCACATGTCTTCATTCCTATATAATGTCATGAAACTAGTCCCTTCCCAGGTACCCTGTGCACCTGCTACATCATATCATACCGGGGGTAGATTGCCTGACACTGAAGTTGTGTCTTCTATAGCACAAGCTCTTCCCCACACCCAGCCCCAGTGACCAGGGAGGTTACTTAAGAGGCAGCCAGATCTCCAGTGGCATAAATCTGACCTGTGGTTGGTATGACCATCTGCCAACTCCCAGAAGAATGGTGCCCTCTGCTACAGCTCTGCAGGGCAGCTCTCCTTTCATGAATCAAGGGAAACCAATTCCATCCCTACAGGAAACCTCAGAAGAAAGGGCCTATGTATGCTGTGTGCCTTTGGTCATGTAGAGTAGTGACTGTGTAATGAATGAATGACATGGGTCTGGCCTAATGCACCTGACTTCAGATGCATAGAACTAAGGACAAGAATGTTCCAGAGGCATAAGCCAATGTGTAGGGCACCACGGTGGCCAGGCTGCTTTCAACTGGGTGCTTGTTGTGCCTTCTGGTGCGAGACTGGTGACACTATCAGCAATAGCTCTGGTTCTCTGCTTTCTGGGGCTCTGAATCCCCCTGCTTCCCTTTCCCATCAGATTCATTCTGCGGTGCTTTCTTGGGGGGGGGCTCCTTATGCCAACATCCCCTCCTGTCCCAAGACCACAGGCTCTGGTTAGCACATAAGGTTACATGTGAAGAGGTTCTTACCTTACAAATATGGGGTTGTGTGGAGACTCAACTAAATGCTGCCTTTTCCTGACTGCATTTCAGCATGCCACCCAAACAGGGGGAGCAAAGAGCAGCTCCGCCTTGAGCTTGAGAACCCCAGCAGACAGCATGGCTGGCATTTCTGGTCTGTGCCTCCCTCTAGTGGTGGCACAGCCCATGACTCACCTGTAGGCCTGAAGCAGGAAGATCTTGTATATATTGATGCAGACTGTCTGGAGGCTGTTCACCTGGAGTCCCAAGAGAAAGAGAACCATCAGCAATGTCCCTGAGATCACAAATGAACACTTTCTGTGTTGTTGTCAAATAGGATGAGAAAGCCACTTGTGGGGAAAACACCCCCCCCCCCAATAATCAAGCCAGGCCCCCATGAAGCAGGAGAGAGCTGAGGCCAAAGCCTCTCACAGTGGCCCCTGCTGGGCAGAGACCTCAGCAGTCATGGCCTCAGAGTCCAACGCCAAGGTCAGGATCCAGGGAACCTTTCTCCTTGTGGGAGCAGATGTCAGGATTGGAAAGTGATGGAGATGAGCAGGGTGAATGCTCAGGGATCCTCAGTACACATCCACTTTTCTCCATGTTCCTAACATACACGGTTTGCATCTGTACACACATGTGCATATCCATGAACCACCCCCCCCACACACACACAGAACAGGATCTATCCTAAGGTCCAACAGGTGAGGTAGCTTGCCTGTTTGCTCACCTGCAAGTCTAGAAATAGACCGTGACACTTCAACCGCAAGACTGACAGGAGCTTGTTCCGCATGGTCTTCCCAGCTTTGAAGACACTTGGGAAGGTGAGGCTCGTCGTAACTGAGGTCTGGGCATAACTGCAGCACAAAGGTGTTCTGTGTGATTCCCACACTTGCTCCTCCCGAGAGACCAACACCAGTGCCCTTCCACCTCTTGTCCCTCTCTGCCACACACGGCAGGCTTAGATGCGGTTGGACCTTTACTTACACATGGAACCCATTCCGGCTCTTGGGACTCGCTTACAGCACTGCCAGAAGCCCTGGACAGCCAAACCAGATGTAGTGAACAACACACATCTTATCTGGACATGGGATTACCAGACATCTTTGCTCATCGGCAGCAAGTAAGAGCTGCGAAAATTTAGTTCAGAAGGAATTGTGAATCTATAGGAAGTCACAACCCTGTGTGTGCTTCTTTAAGTGGATGTAGCCTGACAGAGCACCTTCACAAGGCTGTGATTGGAGCATATTATCTCCAGCCAGAGTTTGATGACAGCAAACAGTATGGGATTTGCCTACAGTGGTGTCCAACCACCTGCAGACTGCAGGATGCATCTTGGTCACTTTGGGACAACAGATGGGACATATCCAGGACAGGATGAAGTGGTGTTGCCTTCTTGTCATCCAGCGACTTTGCGTCATCCTCAAAGAGGAATACAGGTGACAGGTACAGTTACCTCTGTCAGGTTTCTTATTTTTATACGTGTGTGAATGCATGCCGGTGAGTGTGGGTGGAGGGCAGAGGAAGGGGGTGCCGTGCTCCGTGACACTCTGTGGTGTTTGGTCAGTTCTCATCACATTTTGGATGTGAGCTGTGGTTTGGAAAAAAGAAATTCCTATCACTGTACTTTCCCTTTAGGATGTTGCTAGTCACTCTGGCTGACCTCCAGACACGTCGTCCCTGGCTCAGACAGGAGGAAGAGCTGAGCTGATGCATCCACACTGAAGCCTCAGAGGGTGAGCTCACAGCTACTCTTTTTTTTTTTTTTTTTTTTTTTTTTTGGTTTTTTGAGACAGGGTTTCTCTGTATAGCCCTGGCTGTCCTGGAACTCGCTTTGTAGACCAGGCTGGCCTCGAACTCAGAAATCCGCCTGCCTCTGCCTCCCGAGTGCTGGGATTAAAGGCGTGCGCCACCACGCCCGGCTTCACAGCTACTCTTAACATGGACTCTGGAAGCAGGAACCTTATGGTCGACATATGGTCTCTCATGGCCCTTGTCCAAGGCCAGGCTGGCTTTCTAAGGGTGTGTTGTTTTCAGGCTCTAGCAGTATGCTCAAAGGGGAAATCCTTTGATTGATTTACCCATGACTCCATGACACTGAAGAGTGCCAGGGGCTGGAACAGGTAAGTTGGTGTGCTCAGCACTGAGCTGGGGGCTGGGGCAGCAAAAGTGGGCCTGGGAGGCAGAGGGTGAAGTCAAGAAGTTTGAGTTCAATCCCAGTGACTGGACTAATTCAGCATACAAAGGCAGGGAGGCTGAGGAGCCCAGGCCTGTGAGGGCACTGTACAGATGGCTTATCTGCACCCAACTTTTCCCTTACAATGTGACCCTCCAAAGAGCTCAATGGAGACTCGGAGTTTGGATCTGAGTTCAGAACAGACAGCTAGCTGTCAACACGGCGGGTTATCAGTCTCCTACTGGAAAGTCAGAATATTCATACTTTTCACTCATAAAAAGAAATGATCCAGCTCTTTACACCTGTGCCTATCTCAAATCTATCCTATCTACATTGAGACAACATCTGGGCTGTGAGCTCCTGGTAGGTGGAGACCAACTCCCATCCCCTCCCAGCCTCTATACTTCATACAGAGGAGGGCCTTGGTTCCATGGCCTGCAGGAGACTTGGGACAAGGCTGAAGATGCTCTCATATTGCCCATGCTCGTCTCCATGAAGCCTCTGTCACGTCAGGCCTCATGGTCACTGGTGTCTAGAAGTAGGAAACAGAGTGCAGTGCCCACAGTACTATCTGCTCCATGATCTCCTGGCTCCTGTGTGCTTACCCTGAGTAGTCACAGAACACCTCCAAAGTCTGAGTGTCCAGCAGCAAGCCACACCAGGGAAACAGGCAGTGAGCAGGCAGCTGGTGTGGAGCTGCCGCACCCAGGGCACCAGTCTCCACAGGGAAGTTCACCATTGTCTTCTTCAAGTTTACCATGCACCCATACTCGGGAACGCCATGGACCAGGGTGCTGAATAAAAGAGAAGGAACATGTTATGGGAGCCTGGAAGCACCGAGCATATGCCACAGAAGTTCTCAGAGGTGTTCTGGGACCAGAGAGAGCAAATGCTTGTGGGTATCCTGATGGAACACCAGGCACTCTTGCTCTGATGTGTAGCCTAGCTCCCGTCTTCTGTGTAAGCAATGGATCAATAAGGCCCTCTGGTCAGGCCTCAGACAAGTGGAAAGTTTCACATGACTCTGTGGGTCATATCTTAACATCTATGTATAAAGGAATCCTCTTCCTATGACCCCCAAAGCCTATTTTCTTGTAGCTACTTTGAGATGCTTGTACATGTGCATTGCTTCCCCTATCAGCAAATGCTAATTCATAGACTGTTTGCCTATGGATAGATCTTCCAGTAAATTGAAGGCAAAGGCGTATCCTCCTCCCCTATTCCCCAAGGTGAACTCACAGCAGCAGTCTGGCTCTTGTACCATGAGTGTGTCTACTTGATGTCATCCATTGCCTGTGAGCTCTACATCCTTGTGACTGGTCAGCCCCTGCAGTAAGTCTTTCCCTACAGGTGTCCATGGACAAGCCCACATAGCAGCCCCTTGTGGTTACCCTGACATTCATCCAGGGCATTCCGACATTGCGCTGACAAGGTCTTAGGGGCAAAATGGACTTCTGGAAATTCCCTCAACAGCAGCAGTGTCCTCTGTCCCCAGTGGCAGCAGCCTATGGGCCACTTAGCTCGTAAGTGCTTCAGATGTGGTGGGGCCTTCATTGGCGCTGGCTTACTGACCTTGACAAGCAAGGCCTATTGGGCTCTGAGATTCTGTGCTACAAGTATAGGCAGTCTGCACAGAGCACTGGAAACACCAGTATCTCAGTGGTGACAACTTCTTAGGCTCAGTTTCATGAACCACTTTCAGGTTTCTCATCTCTTGTCAATTATCCTAAGAAGAAGCCTACAAACGTCACGGTACCTGGAGGGAGCCTCTTCTGTAATAGCTGATCTGAAGAAAGCTCACTCTGCAGCACCTAAGGAATCTCAGCGTATGGCTCTGAAGCTAGGCTGCCGCTCTGAAGCTAGGCTGCTGCTCGGAAGCTAGGCTGCAGTACTTGATTCTAGTGTGAGCCACAGAAATTAACCAGATGTGCCCCAATCCCTGGGCTAACCTGTACATACAATAAACACAGCCTAGAATACACACTATAACCCACTAGTATGAATATTATGTAAGAGAAGAGATCACTCCTCTTGCAATAGCAGCGCCTCAATACACCAATGTTTAGTAAATCCAAATTCTCTAGTCTCTTCCTAACAATCCCATAAAGAAAAGTGACAGAACCTGTTCATCCAGTAATCATGGTGTGATGTGAAGTCTCCAAGTTGTCAGGAATGTTCTCTGGGACAACACATCTCCCAGGAGGGCTCAGTGCCTCAGGCCTTGGCAAACAGCCCTTCTGTGGACTCAGCTGGGAGGGATGGGAGTTAAAAAGCCTGTTGTCCTATTTGGAGACTTTTTAAATACTGACACTGACCGGGTCTCTAACTGCATGTTTGGTGAGACAAAGCTGGATCAGCTATGAGTATCAGACTCTCTTCCTTGGTGCTCCAGGTGTCCCATGCCTGGATGCACAGGTGAGGTGCCTCTGCCACTTGGTCTTGGTGACCATATGAGCTCCAGGCATGCAAAATTACTAACCAGTTAAATGTGCTGCCTTAGCACATTTTATATCTTATACAGATGTAAACACACACACACACACACACACACACACACACACACACACACACACACACACCTTGATAATACAGTAGAAACCCAGGCATGATGGTCCTTACCTGAGGAAGGCTTTTGCTTGGACCAAGTGAGGCGTCACCAACAGAAAGTCATCAACAAAACGTAAAAGCAACCTAAATAAAAGGCACATCAAGAGGTCTCACAGAGCATCCACCTTTAAGTGAGCCAATTTATAACGCTTTAAGTGAGCCAATTTATAACGCTTTAAGTATAGGAATGCACATAGACAAAACAACATGATTCTTCAAAAATGACAGTTTTACTGTCTTAACAAGAATGGCTCTGGGATGCTTCACAGCTTTTCGTGAAGCGAAGGTAATGGCCTTTGCATCTGGAACATAAACCAGCTGTGACATCCACTCAGTGACCCAGCCCCCAGGAACAGTTAAAGGAGAAAACATTTACCCATCCCGCTGCACCTCGGCAAACAGCTTGTTCTCCATGTCTCCGAAACACAGACTGCAGAGCAGGGTGGATAGGCTGGAGCCCTGGGGGATGCCCTGGCACTGCGTATAACACCTGGTGGTGGTGATGGTTATGGTCAGAAGCAGCAGCCGTGGTGGGTTTCATACTTGTATCTGACATCCCTCCCCATGTGTGCATGAATAAACAGACACCTTCAGTGAACCTGCCACATACACAAACAGTGGAATCTACCATTGTCAGCTGCTAAGACCTAAGAAGATAACAAATTAAGTACCACCCTTATCTCTTCCATTCCCCACTCTTGCTACAACCTGGGATGGTGCAGACCACATCCCTGTCCACCGACTCCGAGGCTATCCTAAGAATAACAAGCCATCAGCCTCCTGAATATTTATCTGGGACAATGCATAGCAGATTTATCAGTGAAGGAACATTCTTGGTGACAGCCGTGTGAAAAAAGTGAGTGCCTTCTCAGAGAACACAATGGAACCAAACATACATGCAGGTGCAGACACGCAGGTGCTGGCAGGGGTGGGTGTCACCAGATGGTCAGGACAAGGAGGTCACCCAGGGAGGCACCCCTCACATTCACTCAGATCTTCTCCACTAGAGTTAACAGTCAGGAAGCTCAGAGGCACTGTGCACATGGATTTGACTTTTAAGTGCATCAAGCAGAACTACCCGAGGAGTAGGTTAAGTTTCCTGCCATATGGACATAGACTCATGAGTTGTGCTCAGTGCTATCAGGACTCAGGCGCACCCTCGGCTGTGTTTGCGAGAAGACACTCAGTTGCAGACTGATAGCTTGTGGTGTCCCAGCATGCCCGTCTAACATTTCCAATTACCTTCCAATAAATATTGTGAATTTAGATAATCAGATATTCCTTGTCTTGCCTGACTTCACCTCTAATAACCTTGGAATTCTGTTCAGTATTGGTGCTCCTCTCAGCTCAGCAAAGAGGAGCCAAGTACTGTTGTATCAGTCTCACAGGTGGGGACTTTGGGTACAGAAGGTCCAACCAAATGCTCAAGCACTCAACCTCACATCAGATCCAACACACAAAACAGGCCTTTGCAGGTTGGTGGGCTGTTAGACAGCTCCAGCCTAGAGCCAGTCTGGGCTCTCTTTACCACAGCAGTGCTTTTTAAAGAGTACCTGTTTGTTGATTTTTTTTTTTCCTCCTTGAAAATGGGTTATAAATTGAATTATTTTACAGTGTGTTACATATTTAGCAAATGTCGCGTTACACAGCTTCTGAGTTCTATTGTCAAAAGCCTTTACTGAATCTATTGAGATGATTGTGTGATTTTTTTTTTATTTAATATTTAGGAGCAGCATTTGTGTCAGTATATGTGTTTATAGAAGTACACACGTCAAACCATTCTGTGCATCTGTAATAAAAAAAAAAAAAAAAAAAAAGAAGAGTGCCTGGCCTGGCTTGTAACTCATGGTAGTCTTGGGCAGATTCACTCTCTTCTTTGGTGCTCCGTGTGCCCCATGCCTGGCTGCACGGCTGAGGTGCCCCCTGACAAAGTGGTAACATGAGCTCGAGGTACACAAAATCATTAACTTCACTGGAGCCATACTTATCCAGGGGCCCCTAAAGCCCCATGGGTAGACAGCTCTGTGACCTAAAAGCCAGCAAGCAGAAGGCCAAGACAATTCTATGAGGAGGAGCAGGGAGGGAGGACTGAGGAGGAGGCAGACACTCAGAGTTCTAAGTGCTGTAGCCAGTCGGCAGGCACCTTGCTCAGCAGCCAGGAGAGCCTCTACCTACCTGCACCTGCCCTGCCTCTGCCCACCCTCTACCCACTTGCCCCATGCCTGTGCCCACCTGTCACCAATCTTTACGATACTGTGATGCAGGAAGTGCAGGAAGAAGTCAAACAGGCTGCTTCTGTTCTCATTCATAGAGATGCTCTAGAAAAGCATGTAGACAGACTGGCATGAGGATGCTGAATGTTGCACCAGGCTGCCACCAGATGCCCACTTCAGCCCAAGTATTTATGATAAAGTTGGGGTGGAGCCCAGGGTCAAGTGTCACTGAATGGCTAGGCTGAATTTGACTCAAGGTGTCAGTGTATGTAACTTACAAAGCAATGATGTAACCTTTTCTGTTCCCACAGACTAGGCCTGGAACCTTGAAGCTCACACAGTACCCCAACGAGCCAAATGGCAATCGTCTAAAAGTCTCAGTGAGTATGGCCATCCCAAAGGTAGAATATGTATCAAAGAAGGTTCTAAAGAACCACTGACTTGTGCATGGGGAGAGCTGTGTGTGGTTCATGGAAACACAGCTTCTGACATAATGGGCCAAGATGGAGACCACAGATCAACTTGTCCAACTTGTCCTCCAAGAGCAGGTGAACTGTCCCTTGATCGTGAGGTCCAAATTGAGGAAGGAGATATCTTTACCAGTTCAGCTTAGGTATGGGAGACAAGGGGGCACTTCAAAGCAGCTCTTAGTGTGCCCACCTAGGTTGGAGGGTTCTGGTTATGTCATGAGGACTGGTACCAGTTCTGCTACCCTTGTTCATGGGTCCCACTACCAAGGAGCATGTTGGTCACATTCCTGCACTAAGTAAATAGCCAAGTAAAGGTGGAAAGCTGCCCCCAGGTGTGGCCCATTAATAGGAAGCCCGAGGACCTGCTCGATGACAACGGAGTTCGTCAGTGCACTGGCATCCTGCAGATGCTTAAGGAACTGGCTCATGTATGGCTGGAAGTCAGAGAGGGTGGTGACCTGTAGCAAAAAAGAGGTGAATGCTTGAAGGGACCAGAGGGGCACATGGTTTCCTGGCCAGGACAGGCACAGCCCAACAACAGAACACCATGGGACCACGCCATTGCAGAGTCTTGTATGGGAAAGAGAGACTCCAGCACCCCAGCAGGAGGCACCACAGAAATAGCAGCCTTCACCACAGTCAGCTTTCCTCAGGCCAGGCATCTCCTTAATTGTGGTTACCAATGACCGCAACACAAGCATCACCCTTTCTCCAGAGACTATGTGTGGCCAGGAGGAAGAGCTGACAGGGGTAGGAAGGAGATGACTCGTTCATCTTCTGCAACGGACTCTCTAGGAGGCCTGACTTTTATCAAAGTGGCCACCAAGACCTGTGTCTGTGAGACAGGATGTTACCAGAAGGAATATAGCACCATCTACTATACAGCACAGGAGCAAGCCTAAGTATGCTAGGTGTGAGGTATTTAGAGGCGTGAACACTGCAGTCTCTATGTGGCCCTGGCTGTCCTCAAACTTACAATCCTTCTGCTTCATTCTCTCATAGGTTGAAATCACACATTGGCCTTGAACTTTAAAATTTCCCATGTTAGACTCCATGTGTGAATATGGTCAAAATGCATTATACACACTTATGAAGCTATCATAATGAAACTTATGTACCATTAACATGTGATAGCACAAAATAAACAAAAAATCCCATGTGCCAAGTGGGTTCGCAGCAGTGCCAGGAGTAAAGTCATAGCAGTTACAGCACAAGAATTAACCTGGAAAAGAGATACAAGATACACAGAAAATGCCTGCCCTTTCAAAATAACTAAGTAACATGCTTTTAAATAACCAAGAGGTTATCAAAACTTAAAATAAATGAAGATTTTGAACAGGATGATAAAGAACTGGCCACATGCCAGAATGTGCACGGCACGACTGAGAGCTCTTAAAGAGAAATGTGTAACTTCAGGTGTAACCTAAGGCTGGCACATCAAAGGCTCAGCGAGCAAAGACACCCATGGCGAAACCCAATGACTTAGTTCAATTCCCAGAATCCACATGGTAGATGGAGAAAACTAACTCCTGCCATGTTGTCCTCTAGCCCCTTCACAGGCGTGTGGTAGCTGCTCTGGCCGAGCCAGGGAAGGAATCTCCTGGGTGTAGTGATTATGGATATGCCCTTGGTGTAGAAGGCACATGGCCACTGCACACACATGCATAAGGTTTGCCTGTGAGCCTTGTATGTCCTACCTCAGGGAGAAGCAAAGGAAGTCACTTTGTGCCTCTCCCAGGCCTAAGTGCAAACTTTTCCATTTTTAAACCTGCAGACCCCATCTGCCTATTGAAGAGGTCACTGGATGCATAAATCATTAAGTTGCCCTAGAGACTGAGGATAGTTGCAGGTATCTCCTGGAAGGGGATGCTCCATTGGGAGTTCCCATAGATGGAGGCAGGCTGGGTCAGACAAATGATCACCGGCACCATGGACACAAGTGTGGATCTATCGCAGCCACACCAGTGTCACTGATAGATACTAGATATCCACGACATGAACAGGCCTGTGTCACCAACATGCTCACAGTATCGACAAGAGTCCACTATGGTCTTACCTGTCTCCTAAAGGACTTGTGGACTTGGCCTTGGCGATCTCTCTGGACCACTGCATACCGGCGGATACAGTATGTGCTCTCTGAGTGCATGATCATATTGGCAACAACCTCCACAAGCTTACCCTGGGGGATGGCATCATATGCCCTGGTCACATCTGCCTGTAGGATACATGTGAGTACCATTAAGCATGGCTGGATCCAGGGTCAGGGGTCCTGTTGGCTCTGTCCTTGGCGCCTGGGTTCCAAACTGCCCAAAGCAAACCTGCAGGGGATAGAGAGATGCAGGAGGATACTCCACGCTTCTCCACTATACTACCGCACATTCCCATCCCACGTTCCAGACAAAAGACCCTGGGGCATAGTGGGCCTATAGTCCTCTCTCTATCCTATTGCCCCAGATTGAGTACCCTAGGACAAGGAAAGCCTACATTATCCTTGAAGACCCTTGAGGCGTACAAGGGCCCCTGGCTAACCCAGATGCCGAAGCATCCAGGCCCTGGTGGTAGAGTCAGCTTTGGCTACTTCTCTGAATAGGACAACAGAGTGGAGACCAGAGAGGTTGGAATGTACTGTCCAGGGAACCCATATAGAGCTCAAGACTGTCCTGGGAGCTAGTTATCACACCCCCACCATGGGGTCTTCCTGATCCTGAGAGAACTGGGGGCCATAATATTTTTGGCCTGTATAGGGTAGCAGGCTAACACTCCCAATCACCAGCTTGAGGCTGCAACAGGGTTACCCAGTGTTGCCTACTCCAAGGAGGTCCCTAGAGCGCAGACCATGAGAGCAAATGCGATAGATGGGAGCCCAAATAACCACCTTAACAAAGTACATCCTGGGTGTCTGGTCCAGAGCACGCACGCGCAGCACGAAGGCCCGCCAGGTCCTGTAGATGTCATTCATACCCAGTACCGAAGACCCCATAAGGTGAGGATGTTTTGTCCGCTCATAGTTGAGCATGCTGAAGAAAGCCTTAAGTTGCTGGGTGAAATGCTGGGCCTGTTCCAGGACCATAGAGGACACATTAGAAAGGGACCTGGCAGACTGTTCCCTGACCACCCCGATTTCTCAGAATAGTCTCCTGTAGCTCAGCCAGAGCTCCTATAGAGGATCTATCTCACTAAGTCAATTGACTGTATTTGGGGCCTTCATCCAACTTGCCTCAACCTGTTCTCACCCACCTCCATGGGTAGTGCCTTCTAGAACATGCCTACTAGGCTAGAGTCAGGTTCAGGGTCACCTTCACTTACAGAGGTCCTCCAGCTGAGCTGAGGTATCAGTAGCTTCACATTGTCCTCAGGGGCATTACCAATGACCACACGGGCACTGGTAAGGGTCACAACTGTTACTGATATCTAGATATGGGGATTGGTGGCAGCTGCCCCCTGGTTACTTTTCCCCCCCTCCCGCCCCCAGCATAGAGGCCATATAGTGCCTATCCTACTTGGCAGGGTCCCTGAGGGATCTCCAGGGCTTATGTCCCAAGCTCTCTGGGTCTTGGGAGCATCTCCCATCTCTAAGGCCTTTTCCCATGCTGAGTTTTAGACTTAGGAACAGCAGGTTGCTTAGCTTCCCTCAGAACTTAGAGTATAGACTCAACCCAAGTCCAGTCACCTCCTGCTTTCTGCCAAAAGCTCTGGTACCCGTGCTATAACTCATGTTCACAATGGGCCGCAGACCGTTGGGCTTGGGGACGAAGCGTAGTCTGTAGATGGGCATGTCTAGCCAGGTGTCCTGGTGATACCTGACCTCCTCTTGTGACAGCTCCCGTAGCTGCACTCTCTCAAGGTGTTGCCTGTTACGGAGAGCACTGTGGAGTTATGACACGAGCATGCAGGAAGTTCATGAGACACGTCCCATCAGGGTGGTTGGGAACTTGGAGCACTTGACACCCAACCATGCTATGGGGCTATATCTAGGACCAGAACAACCCACACAACCCACACACCCCATAGAACTGTCTGGACAAGGTACATGACACAAAGCCTGGGTCAGCACCTGGGACATCTGGTCCCATAGTCTGCCCTTGGTGTTTCCTTCTTGAGGGTCCCATTGGCCAGGATACTTTTGAAGCAATCCACTGACTCTTATGGCTACCTTGGTTGAGACACAGGTATGAAAGCAAAAAGTGTCCCTGCCTGCCCCCAGGAAGCCCTGTGCTGGTTGCTAAGGATCCCATAAACACAATGGGTAGGTGATATATGATACATAGCTAAGGCTGGACCTCAAGAAAGCTAACATGGAGCTGGGTGGTGGTGGTACACACGTTTAATCTCAGCACCCAGGAGGCAGAGGTAGGTGGATCTCTGTGAGTTTGAAGACAGCCTGGTCTAGGGAACTGGTTTCAGGACAACCAGGACCACTCAAAGAAACCCTGACTTGAAAAACGAAAAGAAAACAAGAAACAAACAAATAAAAATAGAAAGTTAACACGGTAGTCTGCTCTTTGTAGTCAGGCCTTGCCTAGCTGCTCCACTGCCCTCTCAGCTTGGCCTCTGTACCTTCTGCTGAGACATCAAAACTCCAGCTCAATCCGCACAACTCAGCCACTCAGAGGCCTGCCACTTCTCAGGGTGGACCCTTGTGGTTTCCCAGTGAGGAGACACTTCCTTTCCTTCAGGGGTAGACATGAGGTGGAATCCATCAGTTCTGCTCCCGTTTGATAAACAGCTCTCCTACTTTAGGGATCTTATAGATGGTACAGATCCAACTTATGATTTCACAGGCAATAAAGCAGGGACTCCAGTCCACGCCCAGGCTAGCAGGTGCCACACTGTGCACCAGTGCCTCTGTGCATGCACACAGGAGACACTGATTCCTGAGAGATGCTGTGTGGTACCTGACTCCAATACTCTGCAGCTTGCTCCACACACTCTGACGGTAGAAGAAGAGCCTGTTCTTCTGGAATGTGGTCTCTGTGATGTAAAAGAATGACCTAAGCAGCTGTATCACGTATGTGTCCATCAGCCAGAACAGGAACATAGCCAGGATCCTCTCCCTCAGACGGTGCTCTGCAGCGGGGACACAGCCCTTCCCTGAAAGTAGTAGATACTCAATATCTGTGACTCACCTCAGATCCACAATGTCCAGCATGGAAGCCATAGGTCCCAAAATGAGCCCATTGGGTGTTGCTCTGGACATAGTGGGCTCTAATAAAATGTATTAATAAGCTAGTTTAACATTTGTGTGTGTGCTTTCTTTATGCTGTAAACTAAAGTTCCCTAACAAAGCCATGTCTGCAGGCCTACTGACTACAGATGAAATGCTGCTGACTGACAGGGAAATGTTCTTGAGGCATCCTTCATCCCCCAGTAGCAGCTTCTCACTACCAATCTCTGTATCTGACGTAGCATCACTGTGACAAACCGGTGAGTCTTTTAGGCTAGATTGACTTAGCAAACCCTAGCTTCTATCAGCCCTAAATCAAATTATATCTTCAGATAGGGGATAGGGACATGGCTCAGTTGGTAAAGTGCTTGCTGGAGGGGCATGAAAACTGAGTTCAGTTGTCAGAACCCATGTTTTAAAAGTCAGGAGTGGTGACATGTGCCTGTAATTCCAATACTATGGAGGCAAAGACAGATGAGCTCTAACCGAATCAGCAAGTTCCAGGTGATTAAAGAAGACACCGGGTGTCAACCTCAGACCTCCACACACATACACAGGCAAACCTCAGTGGCGGCTGGTACTGTACTACTGGGTCACTGACTACAGACACTCATTGTACTGAGCAGGGCAGTTCAGCGATGTCTAGAACAAAGTAGAGAACAGGCTGCTCCTACTGCCATGCTGGACGTGTGAGTTCCGTGCACCATAACAGCTGTATACACTCTGTGCATCTCTAGATACCACAGGGGCCTCTTTATCTAGGAAAAGGTGGGATTACCAGAAGTGATGAATATGAAGGAAACTTGTGAAGGAGAAGGGGGAATCCCAGGAGGAGGTACAAGCCAGAAGACAGAATGAACAAAGAAAGAAGGACACAGGGCTGGAGAGCTGGCTCAGTGGTCAAGAGCACTGGGTGCTGTTGCAGAGGTCCATGTGGGGGCTTACAACCTCCTGGAACTCTAGCTCCAGTCTGGTTAGCTCCAGCACCAGGCATGTCATGGTGTACATATATATATATATATATCCAGGCAAAACATTCATGCACATAAAATGATGATTAAAAATAAGTCAATATATGGAGGAAATGGTGTGGAAGGTTAAAACTTTATAAACAAGCAGTGACCTTAAAAAAAAAAATAAGAATGATGTTTAGTTTGGGAATAGAGAGGCTGAAGACAGACCTAAATCAGCAGAGGGGTAGGAGCTGGTAGAGAAGCTGATTGGAGTTCCAAGTCCACTAAGGCTCGAGTGTCAGCTGACTGCTGGCAGAGAACAGCGCACAGACGTTCTTACTGCTAGAAGGTAAAGACAGAATGAAAACATGTGCTGCAAGTTACTCAGACAGCAAGACACCAGAGGGAGCAAGAGTTAAGAGCAAACCGGCTGCCGGGCGTGGTGGCCTTTAATCCCAGCACTTGGCAGGCAGAGGCAGGTGGATTTCTGAGTTGGTAGAGGCCAGCCTGGTCTACAAAGTGAGTTCTAGGACAGCCAGGGCTATATACAGAGAAACCCTGTCTTGAAAACCAACAAAACAACCAACCAAACAACCAACCAACCAACCAAACAAAGAGCAAACCTGCTAAAGAAATGGCTCAGCTGTTAAGATACGGGCTGCTCTTTTCAGGGGACTGGAGTTCGATTCCCAGCATCCACATGGTGGCTCTCAAGCATCTGTAAGGCCAGTTCAGGGAGATCTGATGCTCTGTCTGGCTTCTGCAGCTACTAAGCATGCAAGAGGTGCACAGGTATATACATGCAAGCAAAACACACACACATAAAACTAATGAAAGCAAACTGGAAAAAGCAGCACATTCACACATTCTTAGGAAAAGAGGGAAGGAGGGAGGAGGAGAGAGAGAGAGGGAGGGAGAGAGGGAGGGAGAGGGAGGGAGAGAGAAGCTAAGCTTCTCAGCTAACTGACAACTATCAAACCGACAGGACAGTATATTAAAAAATTCACCTGCATACTGTGAAAAGATACATCTAAATTCTAAGAATTCAGAAATTAAAAAAATTTTAAAAATACTTATGCATATGAGTACACTGTAGCTGTCTTTAGACACACCAGAAGAGGGCATCAGATCCCATTGTACAGATGGCTGTGAGCCACCATGTGGTGTGTGGGAATTGAACTCAGGACCTCTGGTAGAACAGTCCGTGTTCTTACCCACTGAGCCATCTCTTCAGCTCCAGAATTCAGAAATCTTAGAAAAGACATAGCAGGGAAACAGCTGAGCAAGCCTGGTTCAGTCAGTGTGAGTAGATGAGAAACTGCAGGTTTACATACCTTTACTCCCAGCTTCCTCAAAAGCTGAGAGGAAAGAGGGTTGGTAGCAAATTTGAGGGCAGCTTGAGATATTTACAAAGAAACCTACCTAAACAACAACAACAAAAACAAAAACCTCTTTTACATTAAAAAAATTACATAATTAATACCCTAGTAATCAAAGATTCTCTAATCAGAAAGATAAAAATTCCAGCTGGGTGTGGTGGCTCATATCTTAAATCTCAGCACTTGGGAGGCATGGGCAAGCAGATCTCAGTGAGTTCAAGGTCAGTTATATCTACAAACAAGTCACAGGCCAGCTAGGGTTAGGACTGCATAGTAAAATTTTTTATTTTAATTTTTATTTTTTGGTTTTTTCAAGACAGGTTTCTCTGTGCAGTCCTGGCTGTCCTAGAACTCACTCTGTAGACCAGGCTGGCCTCAAACTCAGAAATCCACCTGCCTCTGCCTCTGCCTCCCAAGTGCTGGGATTAAAGGCGTGCGCCACCACTGCTTGGCACATAGTAAAATCTTGTCTCAAATAAATAAACATAAAATGAATAAAAAATCTGTAACTAAGCCGGGCGTGGTGGCGCACGCCTTTAATCCCAGCACTCGGGAGGCAGAGGCAGGCGGATTTCTGAGTTCGAGGCCAGCCTGGTCTTCTTATTTCATGACTGGAAGGGATGTGGGCTTTTCCTGTATATACTTGACATAGTGGACACACACACACACACACAATCTCAGGCTTCAGAAATACAGAGAACACTTAGAAAACCTGCCTGTGCAGAGGTACACGTTTGCAGCACCTTTGAATAACTGGTATCACGCAGACTTCTACACAGAAATAAGAATCAATTTCAAAGGAAAATTCAAAACATTTCACACATTTGGAATATATAGATGTCTCCAAAACAAAAATAAAAAAATCACTGATATCAAAATGGCCACGCAGGGAAGCACTAGGTGCAGCTAAGGAAGTATCCAGAAGGAAACGTGTAGCCAAATACCTATCATGTATGATGTTGGGGTGGTGGTGGGGTGGTAGTGGGGAGCCAGAATGAACCTGAAGAGACAGGAATAAAATTCAAAGGAAAATTCTAACAGAGAGCATGCTTAAGTTTCCACAGACAAACTGAAGGTCAAAGAGGTTCTTGGAGCAGAAAAGAGACAAGTTCAAACAAGTCTGGAAAAGCAATATAAAACTGGATGAAGCCTGGCGTGGTGGCGCACGCCTTTAATCCCAGCACTCGGGAGGCAGAAGCAGGCGGATTTCTGAGTTCGAGGCCAGCCTGGTCTACAAAGTGAGTTCCAGGACAGCCAGAGCTTCACAGAGAAACCCTGTCTCGAAAAACAAAAACAAAAACAACCCCCCCCCCCAAAACCAACAACAACAAAAAACTGGATGTAAACTGAAAGGACAGGCAAAGTCCAGTCTAAGCAGGAAGGAGCCTGTGTCCAGAATAAAGAGAGCTGAGGAGACAGGATGCTGAGGGGTTGCAGTATCTCCTTTCCTCCAGGGGCATCTCAGTAACCCTGGGCAACCGATACTGACAGCTGTGGGTAAGGGAGATAGACTTGAAGGAATGAGATGGCAGCACTCAGCAGGTGGGAAGACTTGCATTGGCCACACAGGCTTTGTGCTGCAGCTGCAGAGTCAGGAATGTTCTGTTTGTTTCAGGATAAGGTTTCTGAGTGTAGCCGGGGTTGTCTTAGAATTCACTCTGTAGACTAGGCTAGCTCCAAATTCTAGAGATCTGCCTGCCTCTGCCACCAGAGTGCTAGGATTAAAGGTGTGCCCTATCACCCCCAGGGCAGGTATGTTGTTTGTTTTTGAGATAGGGTTTCTCTGTTTAGCAGAACCCTGGCTGGCCTGAACTTGGTAGGCCAGGTGTCCTTGAACTTGGCAATCTACCTGCCTCTGCCTCTGAGTGCTGGGAGGATTGGGTGTCTGCCACAATACTCTGCCAGACCTGTACTTTTAAAAGCTTACTTCGGAGCTTCCCAAGATCATCCATGGTGGGTAAACATGGCTCTACCATCTTTTCCCCATAAGTTGTTAATATCCTAGGAATTTGGGGGAAGGGAGAACAGGATAGGGAGTTTGGTCCCTTCCATACATGCACAGGGTGTAACCGGAGGGTTGGCTGAAAGGGAAGGGGTCAAGTCGTGACTACAGAGGGCCAACCTCAACATTAAACCCAGAAAACCAGGCAAGGATCTGCAGCCTTCCAAGTAACACAAAGAATCCTCTTTTATGCACCAGGCTCCACTCCCCAGTCCCTTCTCATAGCTAAGATGGGGCAGCGATCTTCACTGTAGGAAACAGTTTTTTCATTTATCTTTCCTTCGTTCACCCTACCCTTTGTAGATGGAGCAGCTGCAACATTATAGCTTAAGCACGTATCTGCACACTGGGAGAACCAGAAGACCCTTTGAAACTCAGGCGCCCCACTTCCCACAAGGACAGTGGGTTCCTATGTTGGTCTGTCATTGTTATCAGTGAGGTACCGTTCTACAAGAGGATTATATATAACCTGGAGTAGTGAGACAGGCTGACTGACTCCTTAATAGGCTTCAAATTGGCGGTCTAGGAGAGCAGGCCTAAAAACTGAAGAAGTCCAGGCAAATAAGTTACTAGAAAACACACACACACATATACACACCCCAGGCTTTAGGCAGCTAGTCAGAAACTATCCTGCCATTAGAAGCTACCCAGCTACCTGGCCTGAAGCAAGGACAATGGGTGAGCAAGTTTCCAGACCTCCCCAGTAACAGTTTCCAACCTCCAACCTCATGCCCCAGTAATGGAATGCCCCTAGAAATGGAGTAAGATAAAGGCCACCTATCCCCTTTAAATCTAGCCTTCAAGCTTACTTGGTTGTCTCTCCATCTTGGAATGAGAGACACCCCCCCACCCCCCACCCCGCTTGATTTCTGCAGAATGAAACGCTCCTTGCTTCTGCATACTATTTGAGTCCTGGGTTATCATTTTTTGGTGAACCACAGGCCCTTACATTAGCTCTCACTAGCGCTTCCAGACTCTCTCTGGTGCACTGTGCCAGAACTCCCCATCTGCTTATCTGTTCACCACAATGTCCCCAGCACTGAGAACCTGCCCAGAGCTTGGACAAGAATTATAGTTTGTGCAAGGTGAGCTGGAGGGAGCTTGAAGTCAGAGACCAGAAGAACTCCAACCATTGACTGCATAAAGCCACCACACCATTGGGGACCTGGCTTACTACCACCTACTGTCTCCCTTTTCTGGGCCCCTAATGCATTCAGCTGGAGACCAGCCATGCTCACCTGGGCTGCTGCAGAGCCAGTGGCAATCCTCTACTTTCATCTTCCACATCAGTTCCTGTACTGACAGCTTGCCGTACTTCCCCAATGAGATGAACTTCTTTACGTTCTTAAAGAAGCGGCGCTCATTGTGCCTGGTACCCCAGAGACCAGCAGGCACCACCTTGCAGAGACAGGCCCGAAGAAAACCATATACCTGCCAGGGACTGCTGTGCAGGCAGAGCAAATCCATGATGTGCGGTGGGCTGGTGTTCAAGGCATCTGTCACCCGTTGGTTTACTGTTTGAAACCTGCAGTGTGACCTGAGGAGTCTGACATATTGGCACTCAGCATGGTTCACAAGCAGCTGTTGGAACAGGGGCCGCATCTGCCAGTATCGACGCGATAGACGGTGTGTCCTGCAGAGTGGTCCTGATGTCCTAGGCTTTGAGCCCAGAAAGATGATCTCCACCAGTCTCCTGGCCCCAGTCAAGCTAGGCTGGAGGTTGTTGAGTAAGAATGAGGAGTTTAGACCCTCTTGGCCATCTCCCCTGGAGTAAAGGAAATGTCTAGTCTCAGTAAATAGCCTGAGCTGAAAGGCATTTTGGGGGGGTGGTGACAGCAGGGATGTGGAGCGGGGCTCCTGTTTACAGCACACCGACCCAAAGAGACTCAGGTTAGACGCCTTTCCTTTAGAAGACAAATTCTTCTCTGCAGTAGGCACCTCAGGGGACTGAGCAGGACTTGGCACCCATGTTTTGCCTGATGGGGTTGGTACCACCTGCCTGTGGGGTCCCTCCTCCACTCTCAGGGCAGGATAGCATCTGGCCTTCTTAGCTGAAGGCACACTTGTACTGGTGAGACTCTGATGCCTCTTCGTACCCTGAGATGGCAAGGCCAGGGGTTTCGGTGCTTCCTGGTGACTACTGCTCTTGATCTGTTGTAAGAACCCAAGGTTAGTGAAATTCCTGCCTACGGGTCGAGTGGGCCTGTAACTGGAGGACACAGAGGGCCAGATATCCGTGGTGGCACAAATTTGGTACAGGGGAGCCCCACACACCTGGTAGGCACAGCTGGGGGGCACCAGAAGGTAAAGAGCACAGTGTGTCAGCAGGTAGACCAGCAGGTCGTCGCCCACTCGGCTCAACAGTAGCATCCATGCACCACTACTACGCAGGGTCTCAATAACAGTGTTGGGCAAGGAGGAGCCACGAATGCTACTAGTGAAGTCCATGGAAGGCCCGCCTCTGGCCTCATTAAGCAGCTCAAAGCCAAAAGCCAGCACGTTCCTCTCGTTGCGCTCGCAGAGTCTCTGTACAACCCTGGCCACCAGCTCTTTCAGGGATGACACCTGGTAAGGAGAAGAGGCTCTTGACACATGAGCTAGACGCACTATCCCACGTCCTCCCGGCTTTCGCCCCTGACCCACGGGGATCCCACCTGGAGGCCCACCTGGTGGAAGGAAAGGTCAGCAGGTGGAGGCTGTGAGCCCCAGGGCACGCACACTAGGCATTGGGCAACCAAAGTGCGGTAGATCTTCGGGTCCCCGGGTTGCACAAGCCGCCTGTCCTCAGGACCCAGGCGCCGCACAAAGGTTGCCAGCGGCCACACCTCCTGGTATCGGCTGCGCAGCAGAGAGCGCACCATGGGGCAACGAGGAGCGCGGGTCATTGTGCTCAAGGTCGGAATGGGCCTTCCACGTGCGGGAACCAAGATGCAGAGGTGTGCTTAGAAAACAGCCAGGATCGCGGCCACTGAGAGTCCACGACGGAAAAAGATGAGGCCGGGAACGGAGGAAGGGGCGGGCTTTAGGCGGACCAAGCGTTGTAGCGGAAGGGGCGGGGTCGCAGCAATAGTACTTTTCCGTAGATGGTCCCACCGCTGGTGCTTGAGGACTTCTGACCAAGTGTGCTCCCCAGCCAAGTTCAGTGGTTGCTAGAAGTGTTGGAGTAACGAAGGGGAGCGCACTCACGCAGGGTTTCGCTCTACAGAATGCTTCTCGGCCTCCCTTTTCGCCCGAGCTGGGAATCCCCAGGTGGTCTAGACTGGGGCGAGGTGGCAATCAAAGAAGCCTATCCTTGATATATTGAAGGTTAAGTAGGCAGAGGGACCTAAGGCGTTGCCTGTTCCTGAGCTGACCACTCCTGCCTGCTGTGGTCGACACAGACAGTGAGGTGGGTGGTGGCAATCTCAGTTCTTCATGATTACAGCTGGAATTCTACTGTACAGGTTAAGGCTTTATTGTGGTGCGACCATACGCTCAGTTCCCAAATATGTTCTGTAAACACCCACCACCAAAGGAAGGGGACTAGGTAAAGCCCTACGTTAGCTTTTTTCACTGTTCCAGCGGCCTTCATCTCAGGGTCCAGAGCATCATCTCAACTCACGCACCCATAGCAAGGCCAGGGCCATTGGGTGAGGCCGCTTGAGTGTGCACACAGCCAAAGCGGCGATCTCGACCTTAGGATGGCAGCCCTGCTAGGCTGGCAGCTGTGATAGTACTTGCAAGCCTGAGGCGTGGGGGTGGGATAGGGGTGGGGGTTGTTGTTGGAGCATATGTGATGACATGACAGACCCTGACCCATAGTTAGAGAGGGGCTGTTGAATTTTGAATCTCTGGGAAATAGGGAATCTGTGCTCTCTACTGTAGCTGAGTTTGGCAAACACTGAAATGCTAACAAATATAACCTTTGGTGCCTTGAGCTTTCTGAGGAAATTGCTTCTATCCACCGACCTAGCATTTGAACAGGCGCGTTTTCATATTTACTCCCTTATAGGAGGTCTGCCGCCTTGTAAATGCTCAGGATTACAGGAGCTATTTTAGAAGTCCGTTTAGTGGGCATCAGTCTTTTCGAGGGGTTTGTTTGAGATTTGCTTAGTTCTGCTACTTAGGAGATATGGGCCTGAACTGAGAAATTTATGCCAACAATGAAGCCACCTTAGTGTAGTTCCCCAAAGAAACCAGCATAGAAAACAGTTTCAAGAATAAGAATATAGCTGGGCATGGTGGTGCACACTTGTAAGCCCAACTCTTGGGGGGTAGAGGCAGGATGAGAAGGCATTCAAAACCAAGCCAGCTACATGCTGAGATTTAGGTGCACTTGGGCAAAATGAGACCCTGCCTCAAAAAAACAAAGAAGAGGAGGGAGGGGGAAGCACTTGCTGACTACACATGAGACCCTGGGTTCAAGCATCAGAATCAAATAAAAACAGACTAGAAGAAACTGAAGCGGAAAACAAGTAGAAGTTGTCCACCAGCAACGATGAAGCCAGTAAAAGGGAGCCTTCTTGTAACAGGCCTGCTTTAGAAAGCTGCTCTTAGAGACATGAGGCCAGGGAAGAGGCTTTTTTGGGAGGGGCTGCACCCCAGGAGCTATCCCAGAGACAGACAGTGGTAGAGGTAAAAACCCTGCAGGGAAGGAGGTAGAGGAGAGGACTTCAAGTATCCCTACCCATATAGGAAGCAGTGTCTGTGTAGGAAATCCTTGGGGACCTGTCATGCTCCAGCCTTCTACCCCAACATGCTGGCAGCAACTGACTCCCACTGGATTTTCCCGTCCAGAACCAGGGCAAGGCTCTGGATGGTGCTGCTGCTCTGCGGAAGCTTGCCATGTTTGGAGATCACTGGAACTGGTTTACTTCTTAGTGGTCAAGATGGAAACATGGAAACAATAATTCTCATTTACATAGCTTGAAACTGACACAACAGTTTCATACCCACTACTTCATCAACATCGAACAGGAAGTATGTAAGTGAATGCCACCATGCACTTTTATAGGTCCCAAGGCTGGTGACTCCCTGACTTCCCAAACAGCACTTAAGGAATATGTACTAGTTCTGGGCTTAGAAGTCCTGGCACTGACCAACTTGGCCTCTCCTTAGATAGGTTACCTAGTCCTGTTCTCTCAGTACCCCACCCCCACCCCGCCCCACCTGCCACCTTATCCATACTGCTACCACTCTCATCTCTGTTTGCTTCATCTTGCACATTAAACCATCTATGAAAACCAATAAAAAGTACTTAGGGCACAAAAATCTCTTTGAATGTCATTATTTAATCCTCATGGCTTGGCAAACAGAGCTCAGTTCCTTTTTTACATCTTTGGATTTTTGAGCCCTTGGAAGTTATTTGATGAGATATAAGGAAACAGTAAGATAAAATCATCCACTTGGGTCTCAGAAAGGTTGTATTTGCTTATGGAATTAAGTTTCTTAATTGTTCCTTTTGTAAGCACAGGGATGGCCAGCCTATGTGGTCCTTTCTCGGAAGATGGGGTATCTGTGAAACCCCTCAGAAGAGATGTTTCTTCCAAGTTGGGCAAATCATCAGATCCAATGTGAGCTGGTTGTAAACATGAGTAGCAAGGGAAGGAAGAGAGGTGTAAGATGAAGCCACTGGCTTCTGACTTGAGAAGACTGTTCAGCTTTTCAGTCCTTAAAGGTGACTGATACCCTCCTTAAAGAGGCAATTCTGCCACTGCTCAAGAGCAGAGGGCCTACCTAAGCCACTGTGAGGAGATGGCCTTGAGTCCTTCTGCGTGATCTGGTTACTACCACCTCTTCTCCTATACTTGACTTGTTTCCTATGCCATTTTCTACTTGACCCATCTACCCCTCCTTCATTTTACATCTGTCTCCTCTGGTGTTTGTTTTTGCCTTTTTGAAACAAAGTCTCATGCAGCCTCAACAGGCTTTAACCTTACATATAGATGAGGCTAACCTTGAATTCCTGGTCCCGTTTTTCAAAGGCTGGGATAATAGTTATGTGTGATTTGGGTTGAGTACTTATTGTTCTATGATGGCTTAACGGAAACACATGTGTTTGGTTTACAACTTTTAGGGTTTATAGTGTGTATCTTTTAAAGTATCCCAGTGTACCGTTGATTTGTCCTGCACGAGCTTAGTCATATTCGATTTGAGCTTCATTTGCAAAATGCTAAAAGATGCTTTGGTCATCACTGGACCACATATGTGATAGTTGTCTTATGGGACAACACTGCCTAGTGATATTGCAGCCAACTTAAGTTTGTAGAGCATACTGTTTATACAAAGACACACTCTCAGAACCTGTCTCTGCCATTGTGACTCATGATTCTATGTGGATCTAGCAATTGGGAAGTTACGCTGCCTTCTCTGCTAGTGTAGACATAATCTCCAAATGTTATGAACCTCAAAGCATTATTTAGCTTGATGTGGTTGCCAATTAAAATGATTTAAGCAACATGAAAGTACATTTTGTAATGTCCCCATATGAGCACTCCTTACTTCTCTGAATTCCTATCAGTGTGTCCCCCTTAGCCACTCCTGCTACTGTTTTGTGTTGATGAACTTTGTGAAACCCTTTTTGGATATGAACTATATTTGAACTGGGTAGCAAGTTCTAAGTTAGCAGAATGTATTCATTGCAGTGGCTTAGGTCTTCTCAAGTTGTTCCTACAAGACAGACTCAGCCTCGTTTTCTCTGTGCTTTATGTGTCACACACATTTTAGGCTACTTTAAGATTTCCTCTGTGGCTGCATCTCCGCAGTTTGATGAGTACTGTGATGACCTGGAGCTGTTTTATTTTTCCTTAGAGTTCTCTGGATCTACACCTCTTCCAATTTTCATGTTTGAGGTTTGCCCAGACATTACTTGTTCAGTACCCTCTCTACATTTTCTCTTCTTCGGAGCATCAATTCAGCTCTAACTGGTTTGCTGGAAGCTTGGCTCCACTAACTGCTGTTTTGTTTCTGTTTTTAGATGGGCATCTATGTTTCATAGGCTAGCCTAGAACTCCTGAGCCCAAGTGATCCTGCCTCAACTTCCTGAGTGTAATACAGGTATGTGTCATATCCAACAGTAATAGCACTACAAACACACGCTTATGGGAAAAACAGAAAAATAAAACAAAGCATTTCAGGGGCCATCCAAATTATCAAGGATGACACAAAAATGTGGTCAGTCACAGTGAAGTCTGAACTAGACCTCTTTACTATGCCCTTATTCTATGAAAATGTCAACACGATGCTTTTAGAAAAGTCGCCCTACAGAGCTGAGCGCTCATTAGCAGTCTGTTGTTGCTCCTCAGTCCATGAAAGAAAGATATGTGGACAAACTCCTCATCTCACCACAGTCCAAATGGGAACTTTTGAGTCTGTCTTCAAGGGTCAGTTTGGCTTGTGCATGCCTATGGGGGTGGGGTGAAACAATATCACAAGATTCTTCTTATCAAGGGGAGAACAAGAGGAAAGGATGAGGTTGGGCCAATGGGCTATATGCCATGAAATATAAGTTACAGCTTGAGAAATTGAAAAGGTAAGAAGGTTTCCATGCCCAGACCTGTCTCTCTTCAGAGTTAATCTACGGAGACCCATCTTACACTTGTTCTAAGCCATGGAGTGTAAGCTGACTTTATGTAGCACCCCAGAGTCCTTCCATGGTTGTGTCTCTAAGAGGTTACCATGCTGAAGCAGCTACTGAAGTTAGGATTGTCTCTCATTGTTGCTTTGGGAAGGAGAATGTTCTAATATTGGCATGTAGAGACCTTTATTCCCTTAGTGCTTAGAACTGGATATGCTATCACAGGCACAGGTGTGGGCAGCTGCACCCCTCCACACCCTGGCGACCTATCCTTACACACCCTAAGCAAGTCCTACTGTTTTTGACTTATGCTCTGCCTGGTAAGGAACCCCAATTCAGCTTCAAGCCTACCTCCTACCCCAGGACCCAGGTGTAATGAACCTCTGAATGCCATGTGCTTTGGACAACTGTATTGGGGGTACCTTTAAAGATCCTTGGGGATGTGTCCCCAGTATACATATCTGGGACTGTGTATCTGCATTAGCATTTTAATTGGAAATACTAAAGGATTATCTGAAACCAACGTGTGTCTTTTGAATCACTGAATCAGGTTGATACGGAGGCTTGGATTTCAGTTTCCTACCCTAGAATCTTATCTCATCCAGGTAGGTACAGATAAGGGTGAATGTGTCCCTCTTAGAGCATCCTTCCAGGTGACCAACTCTCAGAGAAGAGCTGGCACCAGGAAGAAGACGAATGCTATAGAGGAGCAAAAGAAACCATTTCCAACTACACACAAACCTTCAGGGATGCCAAGGCTCATGTTGCCAGAGCATACTTCAACTGTTCCCAACACATTCCTTTTGCCTTTGGAAGCACTTCTTTGTAGCCTACTCCTCTCCACAGCATTTCTCCTAAAATATGACCAGCTTGAATGCTGGCAACTATGACCAGCCATTAAATGACAACATGAGTTGGTAGGACATTTGTGGTTTCATAGCTGGGAAATACACTGGGCATCTGCTCCTTTCTTTTTTTTTTAAAAAAAGATTTATTTTATTTATGAGTACACTGTAGCTGTCTTCAGATACACCAGAAGAGGGCATTGGATCTCATTACAGAAGCCCATGGTTGTGAGCCACCATGTGGTTGTTGGGAATTGAACTCAGGACCTTTGGAAAAACACTCAATGCTCTTAACGGCTGAGCTATTTATCTAGGCCCTATTTGTTCCTTTCAATGCAGAAACAAACCTATCTTTTGCATTGATCCCTGAGAAAGGTTTAACGTATGATATCCGCAATATTTTCTATTATTAGAGGTTAAGAAAAAATGTCACAGCCAAAGAAATTTATTTTAAAATAGAAACATACATACATTAAGCTTTAAACAATCAAATTTTAAACAAAAGGGAAAAAGAGCCATTTGATCCCAGAGTCCGTACAGAACAACTTTTGTGTGTGTGAAATCCACATAAGGAGCACTTGGACAAGCTGACGTGGAAATCCACCATGCTCCCTACCCTTGCGTGCTCAGGTGTCCACTGGCTGCCATGGGACATTCATGCACTGAGAGCTACCCTTGGGTGACTGCCCATTGGCACCATCACCAAAACCCAAGTTCATGTGGGGTGTATGGTTCCTTCCGAAACATGAGAAGAGAGGGTGCTCAGGGATACTGAGAAATGCTCAGAGGGATTTGGCAACGCAGAAGATGTGTTAACTAGGAATTCTCCCGAAGCCCCCAGGAATACTCATGGCCCAACTGTGCTGTGCAGTACAGTGCCGCCTGGGAGCCTGGGCCGAGATGCTCAGTCTGGGTGGGGCTTCCGCTTGGGCTGCTCCTCATAAGACTCCCCAAATTCATTGACCCTGCTCTTATCCACAGGGTAAAGCCTGCAATGGTAGGGATGGATGACTATTAGCAAGGCAAGTCCTTATGTCCTTGAGAGAATACAGCTCCTCTGAAAACATCCCAGTATCTGGGCTACCTCAACATCTGGAACCTTCATAGGTCCTGGGGCTGCCTCCCATCTCTCATGTGCCCCATTCTGCAGGGTTAGGAAATGAGAGCTGGGCTAACCAGAGAAGGACAGCAGCTCCGCAGTAGGGTGGGGCCTTGAGAGGCCTCCATGTGTAGAACTCTGAAAAGTTCCAGATGCTTCCATGGCTTCAAGCACTTTGCCTGCAGTGGCTATGCTCTTCAATACTGAGACTTCCTTTCCCACTCTAGCAACACACCCTGCTTCTATGAAGACACCAAGGTAAGGAGGGATGTGCTGCTCACTGTTTGGAATTCTCCCTGGTGCCCCACAAACAACCAGACCTCAGCTTTAATAAACAAGCCCACTTTCACCAAAAGCTTTGGAGCTGGGTCTTGGAACCACTTCAAGGGCTCTGCTGGCTTGATATGGGACTCCTAAGAACAACCCTGCACTAGGTAAGTCAGGGTTCCCCACAAGCTTACTTCTGCCTTCAGCTGTGTCAGGGAACGAAGTATGGATATGAAAACGTAGGAACAAGACCTCATTCAGCATGTGGATATGGTACTGTGTTATGACAACATCCTTCTCAGACATACAAGTGCATGCAAACAGCCCTAGCCCAAGGACAAACAGCCCTAGCCCAAGAACATCTACAGGCAGCTGATGTAGCTTTGGGAAGACAGGCTCATCCTGTAGAAGAGGATGGCCACAGCTTAGGAAGCTAGAGGACAGAGCTGTCACCATATGGAGATTGGGGGTCGGGGGGTGGGGCAGCCTCTACTGCCAACTATTGGAGGAAGGAAGGTGAGGCGGCACCTCTCCATACAGAAGCCTTTTCCTCAACATAGACTCAAGCTCTGAGGTCAGAGGAGATGTGGAGCCTGAACCTCTGTCAATTTTAAGGTTTGTTTTAGGAAATCCCCAAACGCGGCCCCAGACACAGCCCACAGGCCAGGGCTGATGGAAAGGCCAGAGTCCAGCCCAGAGGGGAAAAGGAAAGGCCAGAGTCCAGCCCAGAGGGGAAAAGGGAGGACAGGTAAGCGTCTGCATTTTATTTTAGCATATATCCTAGAGGCTCTTCCTTGGCTAAGCTGGTAGCTTGGCTGTGCTGTTGGTCTGAGGTCCTGGTTGCTACTACCTACCGCTGCTAGGTGCAGTCCAGGCCTAGGTGAGGGAACCACTGACCTTTACCTGCAGGGAATGCAGCCTAAGAGAAGACCATACTACCTCATACTGGAGACCTATGCTTGAGGACTATTTGAACTCTCAAAACAACTGTGCTGAGAACAGTCCTGCACTGTGTTGTCACAAGACACAGCTGGAACCTATTTTGGGCAACAGAGAAAAGCCACCACCTGCCAAGTCTGCCCAAAAAGAGACAAGTGCAGGGCTCTACACTGAGGAGGTGCTGCATGTACACACTCACCACCGCTGGTAAAGGTAGACCAGGAAGACCACATCATCTCTAAAACAGGCCAGCCGATGGGATGTGGGCATGGTGATGATGAAGGCAAAGACATCGTCAATGAAGGTGTTAAAAGCCTACAAAGCAAGATGGAGCAGTGAAACTACCACAGTTTTATAACCCAAGTCAGTGAGCTGCCCCTCAGCATATGGTGGGACCTATAACTGTAATGTTTGCATCAAGTGAGTGAAGATCTAGTGCAGAGATACCAGAGCAGCACCAGCAGGACAGCAGGTTCCCAGGCCCACAAGGTTCTGCAGTTTTCTGTGCTGGGAGCCAAGAAGTTAGCTGGGAAAGACAAACAGAGCAGCACTGGGGCTGGCTCCTAAGAGAACTGATATTCCTTCCGACTAGCTCAGCCTCACCAACCCTTTATGAAGGGTTCTGGGCACTGCTGGGAAGATACAGGGGTCTGGTTTCAAACACTCAGTTACTGGGCCAAAACATATTTGCATTTTGACAATGCTGCCAAAAAAGGAACATGGCCTTTCACTCAAAATCCCCCCTTACTCTGACTATGAGAGCCTTTGTCCTGCATGGTTTGCGGCTCTTCAGAGTCTGAAACAATGTCTTAGTTTTTCAACAAAGTGGACAGGGCCCCAACTACTGTGTGTCTGTGTACATAGGTGAGCTCACATGAATATACCCCACAAAGAGTCTTCCGGCCACTCTTGGCACAGAACTGTGGCTTACCTTGTAGGTAAAGGCCTTCCAAGGCAGGTGTGCCACTGACTTCATCTGAAACAGGGAAGATGTCATAGGTCAGCCAGAGGCAACACAGAGAAGCTAGGGTACTGCCTTAGCGGAACTCCTTGGCCTTACCTTGTAATTAACAAAAAGCTGGGGCAACATGAAGAGGAAGCCAAAGGCATAGACACCTGTGGAAACACAAGACATCCATGGAAAAGAACCAAACATACATTCTGCTGGGGCAGCCAGCTTCCAAAAGAGCTCTGCTGGCCTTGTCACAGTGCAGCCTGCTGGCTAATAAACTCACCAAGAGCCAAGGACAGATCAGAAAAGCAGCACACTTTTTACTGATTGCTGTTGACTTTTGTCCCCAGGATCAAACAAGTACTGGGCACCAGGGTCATCAGAGGTGCCCTGGGAAAGGTGCCAGGATTAAGTCTGGGATTCATCCTTGGAAGCATGGCCACCAGAACTACCTGCTTACTGTGAGGCTGCCTGACCTTACTACAGCTCACAGGTACACCCCAAAGCACGAGAAAACAACCCTGTGACACTTAGCCATGGGACACACCCAGTATACAGAGACCATGTGCTGGAACCACACACAGAGCAGCAGGGCATCGACTAGCCTCCCAGCATGTCCATAAAAGGTAAATTAACATACTCTGGAAAATTCTATGGATGAAATATCAGATGGGATCTGAATGCTAGTGTTGCCTATTTTGGGGGAATGTAAGCAGACTATCCACTGGAGTATTTATTCAAGCTCAGGAATGGGTTTGTTTGATGCTCCGGCACCCAGTGCTGGGCACTGTATGCGTTCTAAAGGTAAGGGACTAACTAGTCTTTAATCCAAGAAACCTATCCCACAAGTGATGGAGAGGAACAGGGAAGGCAGCACCCACTGTAGACATTATCACCAAGGAGACGCATGTACTTACCATTCACAAAGCTGTTGATGAGCCAGGAGTACCAACTGAAATAGAAGTAAAGGAGTTGTAATCCTCAGAGGCCACAGGCATGTTGCTCAATGTTAAAATGAAAAGAAAGTACCCTCCTGAAAAGCTATTTTGACACCCAGGGTAGCTGGGATGCCAAGGCAGCCTGCAGATAGCACTCTGTGGAAGCCGACTCGTGTGGGGAGACACCACTCTGAATAAACAGATTTCATTCTGTACATTAATTGTACTTCAGAGATATGTGAACCTATGTACAGCATTCAACCCTGGGATCCTATCTGGCTCATGCTTCTTACCTATCCTATTATCAGTCTGACCCCAGAAACACACTGCCCACATCTCTCCACCCGACAGAGGGTCTTCTCCTAGTCCTTCTGACTCTTCCTGTCTAGCTGGAACTAGTGAGCCCAGCAGCAGTCTAGTGTTAGTTTTTCCTCTTTCAAACTGTCCAATCTCTGTACTCAAAAGTCAGTGATGAAGTAGGGGAAAGCTTGCACTTCCCAAATTGAAGATATGTATTCCTCTGTCTACCAGGCGGTCCCTATAGCCTTTGATTTCCTGAGACACATAAGGGCATGTCATTGTCTCTGTCTTCTTCACAACCCGGAGGAGATAAAGGCTTAGTACTGACTTTCAGAGCAACAGCAGATTCTGGCCTCTATCTGAGAAGAGTCCTGAGTTCCTGGCAGCCCTAGGATCCGGGGACTGGAGTTGGGGTGGGTTTCCAGGTGCAGATGCCCTGTGTTCAGAAATCAAACTAGGCTTTTAGCTGAGAAAATTGAGGGTGTGAATTGAATTCTGCAGCACCCACCTCTTATACTTGATATTCAGGAGTGAGTAGACAGCGCCCCCGACACAGAGAGGGTAGAGCAGGTAAGACAAGTACTTCATGGCCTGCGAGTAAAGGCAGCTTCCAGTTAAATACCCCAACCACCAACCACCAACCACCTCAGCAGATGCCCCATCTAACTTATGACAGGAGCAAGCAATAAAGATGGGCCCAAGGACATTTCAGGTCATAGCACAACTGTGTCTAATGGCCATGGAATGCTGCCAAGACCCCATAGCAAGACTCTGAATGCACACCATGGGCAGTAGTGACTGGGACGCACCAGATATGCTGCCTGCTTCAGAGTGGCAGACTCAGGCAGGAGAAGAAACCAAGGAAGCCTGCACATAGACCCGGGTGCACCTGCACCACTGCTTTGTGATTTGTTACCATCTCACTGAATCGAAAATGCAACTATCTGAGCTTCGAATTCAAACACCAAAACCACCCTGTACAGAGATCTCCTGTTAAATCCAACATGTCTCACTCCCTAGCAGCAGTGGAAAGCTACTAGAGTCTAGGTGCTAGAGGGCTTCCTGTGGCTTCTGTATGAATGCACAGAGAAGCCAGCTGGCTAGTAGAAATGATCTCCTAAGCAGCAGGAATTGTACAGGTAACAAACTGGGACCAGTGGCCTGGGAGCACTTCTTTCCCCGGAAGAGGGTACACCCACATGTTCACTCTTGGAACTGCTATTTAGGCTGGTTCCATTGCATTCCCAGGATAGGCTCCCCCAGATTACTACAAGAACCCAATACCTTCTGGTGTCACGGGCCCCCAATTGTTTACCTGAGCATCATACTTCTCAGTCTTCCTCTCAGATTCACTATGGGTGCCAAACTGTTGTAAAATTAATATAATGTCAGTTGACTCAGGAGACTATCACCACAGCAAAGCTGGCACTGGAGCAATAAACAGTGTAGGCCCACTGCACTACCCTCAGTGCCAATACTGTCTGTACCCAGCCTCTGGCCTAGGCACTGGCCACTCCTCCCCCTGTTCCACCATCACAAAGGCCCAGAGTCAGCCCAGTCTTCTGATGAATCAGGTGAAGAAAGAATTAGCAACTGGTTAGAAAGCTGATGGGAGCTCTATTAGTGAAGTCCTACAGCTAAGAACTACAAAGCCTGCCTCCCCTGTGTGAGGACCCTGCCCATCCAGTGGGGGAGCTCTAGCATGCATGTGCCTGTGTGCTGGGAAGCTCTGTACCAGGCAGCAAAGACAGGATAAAGTATCTTCAGAAGGTTCAGCACTAACTTGAAGAGGACTACAAAATGACAGCCTGGCCAGTCTGCTCAGGAAAAGCTGTATCTGGAGTAGTCACTACAAGTCTCACCTGAAACACAGGTCGCAAGCCCCTCCAGGCTACTGTAATTTTCAATGCCTTCTTCACTTTCCAAAGCTGAGGGACACAGGAAACGTACATTTAATTCTGAGATGTTGGATAAGGAAGACTGGCACCCTCACCCCTGGGCCCATTAGTCACTGATTCTCTTCCCTCCACCTCTCATGGCCATTAGTGGACTGGGCAAGCTCTGCACCACATTCACTCATGGCTGTCCACTAGGTGGAATGTGCAGTCACAGGTAAAACACAAGGAAACCAGTACTCACACCTGCTCTAAATCTAGCCAGTCTTCATCCTGGGCCCCACGTCTTTCCCTAGACTCACTAGGATCCATGGCCTCCTCAACATCCTCACTGTAATCTTGTGCCAGTAGCATTTACTAAGTCAGGTCTAGAACATTGCCTCCGAGATAGATTTTCATGCTGTCACTGTGACACCCATATCTTAATAAGCATTTACAAGGGCAGGTACTCAACAGAACCAACTCTGAGAACTAGACCTCTGGATCTGGCCCGCTTGGTGCCTTCCTTCCAGCCTGGGCCCCTATGGCTCCTTTCTACAAGCACCTCACAGCTGCACAGGTCACAAGGTGACAAGTGGCATTAACCACTGCCCACGTGACTGTTCCACTGCAACTTCCTATCAAACCAGGAGCTTCTTCAGTGTCATCCTTCTGTTTCACTCAGAGCTTATCAAACTTGTTAATACGGGTCTAACACGATCTACGGTTCCAAGATGTACCCTTAGATACCTTATCCAGCAGCTGCCTCTCTAAACCTGTTTCTCGGGGTGTGTAGGTCCTCGGATAGCCTGTTTCAGCACTCAGAGCAGCTGAGCAAGTGTTGAAGTTCACATACCACAGAAACCCCACTCCTTCTGACCCAGCATGGTTCTGTGAACTCACCTCAATGGCAGCTCCAACACCCGCAGGGATCAGCACCAGCAGGCTTGTCTGTTCATCCAGCAGGAAGAGGAAGATGACCACAGTGCTGAAGCAACGCCAGAGCACTGGGACAGAACAAAGGGGTGAGGGCAAATTGTATCTACCCCTTGCACATGCGTCTAACCACCTGTAAACCTATCTCCCCTCCCTTCCCCCTCTCCAGTCAGCCACAAACAGCTGTGCTGGAGGTGGAGCTTAGAGTAGGGCCTGTACCTAAGAGCGTACAGTCCCTAGGTTTTATGCCTAGCACCAGGGGAGACAGAAGGGATAACAGACAACCCTGCATCTCTTCAAAGCACTTTAATTACCAGAAGCCAGAATGGAGTAGAGGGTAGAGGGCATGGTCTAAGCAGGTACCAGATCTGAGTGACAGTCGAGACACTAATAAGCACAGATACTGGTTGGCTGCCCGGGCTGAGGGCTTCCATATTCTATACTCTCTTCTTTTGTACCATTCTAGGGTTTGTTTCTTTTATAAAGCTGTGCTTTTGCTCACAGGATGCTATAGTTACCAGATTCAGCAGGAAGCTTCTCCACAGCTGCCTGATGAGACACTGAACAGCTTCCCTGGAAGCCTTCTGTTTTACACTCACTGGGCCAGATCCTGACCGTCAAATCCAGCTCTTGCTGGAGCAGCCTCTCTATTCTATCTCTTACACTTGCACCTATATTTACCTCAAAGCCTGCTACCATCATGACAACTCTACCTACTAGCCATTGCCCCTTCTTTTATACAGCAAAACCATCATACTGAATCTTATTCAGTGAAATGATTCTGCAAAGTCAGGTCTCCCTGATGAGGACACTGCTCCAAGTACTGGTAATTTATTTTGAAAATGGACTCTAAAGCCAGCAGCCAGAGCCCTATTATAATGCAGGAGGAAGTTGGTTGATAGAAGGTCTGGTGCCGTACTGGAATCTATGAGCAACCAAGCTGCCCAACAGGGTCATGCACCTTATGCCTCCAGAGGCAGCCCAGCTCCTACCCTCATACAGAAGACTTGTGCCCTGTGGCCTATAGCATCAGTGGGATTCAGAGATGCTCACTGACTGCTGAGACTGGGTCTGGGGTTATGCTGCCTCTCATAGCCAAGCACAAATCCAGGACTGCTGAGGAGCAGGCAAGAGTTGCGAGCTTCACAGGGAGCCCCTGGGCAGGTGGACTGTTCCTGGGCCCTACCTGCTTTGGTAGACATTCCAATCATGCTCTTTTTCTTCTTCCAGAAACTGATGTCACTTTTAAATGCCAGGAAATCAAAAAGAAGCTGTAAAGAACAGACAGGACAGCAGCTTGCAGTCTAGTCACTTACAGCACTTTCACTGCCTGAGCAGGCAGTCTACAAGTATACTAGGCCCAAACGTCGGGTTTTACAAGACATGTTCACTGTCTACGGAACCCACCATACATGTTTCAAAGGCCAGAATTGTGGAACTTGGAGGGAGACATTAGTGGGACATTTTTCAAACACACATCTTTGACTCAAATCGCAGGGAGATTATATCTTGGGATGTGGCCAACCAGGTACCCAAACCTAGGCCTCACCCATTACTTGTAACAGTTAAGTTTCTCACTGTGTGACCTCTTACAGTCACCCTTGTAGACAGTGGCCTTATAAAGTTACATCTGCTTTGTAGTAACTAATGATTAGAAGGTCCACTATACCCCATGTCCCCCTACTTTGCACCCTGACTGCATCCGGCACACTGTCAGAGAGCTCTCTAGTTCCTCTGTGCATACACATGACACACAATACACATGATAGGACTGCTCACTTTCCTAGCTGGGCAATGCAGTTCTAGAGGTATTGGCACCTAGACAAGGAACAATAGGGACCAGAGACTGTGCAGAACCCAGGAACTAGGTTAAGTGACCCCAGCTATATGTGCCAGTGCCCAATGAACCACCCCAATGTTTGTCCCTATTCCCTGTGACAAGAACCCAGGGGACAGCTCACGTGAAAGGCTGCAACAAAGAAGGTCAATGCTAAGAGATATAAGTTGGTGTCTACGAAAATTCCCTTCAATTCATCTGCATCTTTTTCTGAAAACCCTGTAAGGAAAACACATTATAATTCAAGAAAAGCCATTTCAGTCTTATCTAATGTCACAAATACTCTTCTGACTGTAGAAAAGGTACATCTTGTCTATAGTAAAAGTCAAAAGAAATTGTAGCATTTAAAATTCTGTGTTCTGAATAAAGTCGATTTCAGTTCACTTCTACAGTCACATTCTAAGGGATAAAAGGAGCTGAAGCCTGCAAGCTCCTTGACCACAGGCCAAAGGTGACCACATAGATGACCCCTAGCAGGAAGTACAGCCGTGTGGGTCTGTGTCACCTGTTGAACAGGCAGTCACAGCAAGGCTTGGATTCACCAAACACCCCCTTCCACCCTGGCCTGGGGCCCTGGGCCACCCACCGAACTGCTGCAGGGAGTACACTGCATCCTGCATGTGGATCCAGAAGCGCAGCCGCCCCAAGGAGATCTTGTCGTAGGACACAGTGAGCGGCAGCTCAGTGGTAGATCGGTTTATCACCTGCCACCAAGAAATCCACAGGTGAAGGAGGGCTATCAAACATGGCCAGGACTCCGTGCAACACCCTGCAGCCATGCACCAGATCCTAATAGACGCTGATACCCCGACAGGTCCCTGAATAACCTTGTGCAGCTCCATGCCAGCCCCAGTGGGCCTTGCAGGGGTCAAGGTCTGATGGAAAGTCATTCTTCTTCCTAGGCTCTTTCATGTTCAGACTGAGCCTTTTCCACAGGATGGGAGCTCTGTCTGCCAGCTACTATCTCCAATCTGAACCACCCACTGACATCTCTGAGCACTCATCTTCTCACCATGGCTAGAAACCGATCAGCTTATTAGCTGAGCCAAGGGAAGGTAAGAATGCCTCGCTGAGGTGCCATGGCCCTGTCCTAGACGAGTGGAGACTGAACAAAAGAAGGGCATGTCTAAATGTTCTCAGGTGAACCATGAAGAAATAGTACTTCAACTAACACCCTGTAGCAGGTGAAATGTGGTCATGTTGATGGTGTGGGACATGTCAGAAGCTGACACACATCATCCATCTCCTCTTCCTGCCCCAACCTCCTGCCACGAACACCATTGGTGTCAAAGACATGGCAGTCACTCACAATGGTGCTAGTAACCTAAACTGTGTCAGGGTTAAGCAGCCACCAGGCTTAGGACTTGGTAGCTAGGTGCTGGGGATCTTCACAACACAGAAGCCTGCTTTACTGCAGGCAGCAGAGGCTTCTGAACACATCCTAAATGGCCAGACTTGTCCCAGAGATGACACTGTAAGATCCCATCAGACAGCTTGTTGGCTGGACCACCCTAGCAGACCAGGCTGTCCCATAAAGACAATATTCCTGAGAAATGTTTCATATGAGACAAAGCAAAAGATACAAAAATAGGCCCAAAGCAAAGCTAGTTGCCTACACGCTCGCTCACTCCTATGTCTAAGAAGGGTTTGCCAAAGGTACTGTAGTGCGTAAAGATTCCAACAAGAAGGACCACTAGAACACAATCTGCAGAGGTTGGCCTATAGCCTCTGCCTCTATCTACATATGGATACCTAGGCACAAAAATACAGTACTAGACACAATTTTTCAATTGCTTACAAGAAGTCTGCACTATTAGGTCTTGCAGTATGTATAGACAGCTCCACGTTTATAAAGTACAGCTTGTACATTTCACAGAACCCAGTGTTAGGAGCTTTAAACAAGGAGAAACCAAGTCAGAAAAGGGGGAAGAAGTCAGTCAGATCTCCTTACTACAGACTGCCCTGTCCCTAACCCACAGGTCATCCAGGTGCAGGTGACACCCCAGGAAAGTAGAGGACCCTGTACTAGGGACTGTGGGGGCTTGTCATACTGAGCCACAGCTAGAATAAGCCCAGGCAGGCTCTGGGGAGAATCCTGTGGTAAGCTCCCTGCTCTCTAAGCCTTGATTCTGTTCAAGAGGAGATCTAGGCTGGCTGTTAGGGAACACTAACAAATGACAGTGGGAGAGGCACACAGGTACTCACTTATAATCTTCACTCACCTGTGACCCCAGTCAAAGCTCTCCTTTCCTATCCCAACTGATTTCTACTGTAAAGAACACTGACACAGCCGGGCGTGGTGGCGCTCGCCTTTAATCCCAGCACTCGGGAGGCAGAGGCAGGCGGATTTCTGAGTTCGAGACCAGCCTGGTCTACAGAGTGAGTTCCAGGACAGCCAGGGCTATACAGAGAAACACTGTCTGGGGGTGGGGGGGGGACCCAAAACACTGACAGAGCTCCTGGCAGCAACTACTACAACAAACATGAGATACTAAGCACGGTACTTGATGCGGTGTTAACCACTGTTATTCTCCTTATAATGCAAAGCCAAAATTCAGCCACATTTCTGCTACTCCCAAAACACTCTTGTTCTCTTTGGAAAAATAGCATCTTTCTTGCCTATAACAAGAGCATCAGAGTAGGCATTTCTCCACAGGACACTAGCATTGCTCGTGGTTATACTAAGAGTTGTGGCTCCCTCCGAGGCTTGGTTCAGATATGAATCTCTGGTCCCACAGCAGGACTATCCCTACGGGCAAGAAGCTGTGCAAGAAGCTATGTAGCATCATAAGCCTCACATACCAGGAGCAGGCATGCAGGCCTTTCTGGTGGAGCTCTGTGGGACTACCACCTAAGATCCTGATGAACACCCTAATAGTCTATCACCAGAAGGAGACCCCACAGCAGCTACCACAAGAACTAGAGCCCAACCAGGTACTGAGAGCTCTCTGTGGGCCCAGCATGTGCTAAGAGGCATCACCCCACTCTGAAGGAAGCTCTGTGCTGTATCCAGAGCAAGGCACTGAGAGCATGGCTCACCATCAGGTCTTTCACGCGGTTGCTCAGCTGGTCAATAAACAGGATGGGGAGGTAGTGCACTGTCTTCCCAAGTTGAATCCTGGGGGTTTGAAGCACAACAACCTGCAATCAGTGTCAGATTTATCTCCTTGGGTCACTAAGTACATTGAGAAACTAGGAGTATCCCACCCAGCATCACTGGTGGCTGCATCTTGGCTACTGGTATCTTGGGAACTTTCCAAACAGAAGCAAGAGATGGTAGCATCCCACAACATCAGGTATAGCCACCAAGTAGAAAGACCCACACACCTCCCTCTAAGTGAATGAATGGTAGGGCACTAGCTATGATATAGGAAGAAAGCAACCCAGACACTGTAGGAGGGTATCTGAGAGGAAGGCTGGAGACAAGGTCAGAGCTGGCCCTTTCTCTACCAAATGCTTAAAATCTGGAGCATGTACACAAATCAGAATTTATATAAAAAAAATTGAGGGTTGAGGATTTAGCTCAGTGGCAGAGGAGTTCTTGTTTAACAGGTACAATGTCCTGTATGAAATCTTTGACAATACCAGAGAAATCATCTGTTGTGAATAGAGGTGACTCTCAGCCAGCCACTGTCAGAAGCTACATGGCACCATGAGGGCACACTGATGGGTCTCGGTTCTGGGTCCTGAACACCATCACAGGTACACACAACTAAGGATGGTAAGCAATATTTAGGCCACACAACCTAGAGATGAAATCTTTAAGTGAGTCCAGCTACATGGCCCAGGTAGCAGGAGGACATAACAAAGGCCAAAGAATGTACAGTAGTCACAGCTAACTTATGCTTTTAGTTTCAGTGCAGGTGGGACACTTTCCTAGACTAAAGGGTAAGATGTACCAGCTGGATTTTCACTCTTTCTCTCAATCTTGTCAGTCACCTTGATTATCATAACCTCCAGGTGGTTAAGCAAAGAGCTGGATGGGTTCTGTGGAGGGCAGCTCACTCACAGGCAGGGTCCAGAACTCAGTATGGCATACTCTATTTGGGTTCACCAAACTGCTGCCTGCTCTGCCGTCAGCTCTAAGAGTAGCTTCCCTCCCTGGATTCCACTTGAGACTTACATCTTCATGTACCGATGCACATCTGCAGGCAGGGAGGAACCATCAAAGACAAAGTCATCCACCATCACATTCAGGGTCAGTCTGGGTCGCCAGTGAGAGACAGGTTCATCTAGAGCGTTTGATGGCTTCTTCTCTGCTTCTATCTGTTGCTATAGGATAGAAATTGAGGCTATACTACCTGAGACCAGCCTGTAGCAACAGAGTGGTCTTGGCCTCCATCTGAGAAGTCACTGGCTCCCTAGACTGGCAAAAGTGGGAAAGGAGGCCTACTTGGCTGTTCTAGCGACCCTGGGCTATCAGTCTCAGAGCACTTTCTCCTTCCTCCTACCTGGTTCTGTGAGACCATGAGGAGGCAGTATTAAGGGATCATTGACTAGGGCTCTAACAGGTGGCTTGCATTCCTGTCAGCTGGGGAAAGACTACCAAGACATAATACTAAAGCAGGTGTCAGTGAATACAGTGCAGTCTTGGAATGAGATGAGAGGATCAGGCATCTGTTCTAGATAAAACTAGACCCAGGGAGAAAACTCTGGCAAATCAAACCCGGATGACTCAGCTAGGAAGCAGCGCTACCCTATTTCCTCCTGAACAACAGCTCTCACACAGCATCAACGGCCACAGCCTGCATTTAATGGTTCCAGAAGCTCCATATCCATCACAAACAAGATACCAGCCTTTTCCCAACACTACCATCATGAAGCCCCCTCCACCCGCCCCCAAGGAGACAGTGGAGCACCACAAATAGGAGGAGGATTTTAAAATATGCTCCCACCCCTAGACTGTGGCTGCTTCCTGCAAAGCTGCCATCATTCTTATTTTGTGACTTGTCTTAGCTTCTACTCAATATGGACCCAGACAGTGAAGATCTGTTTTCTGCCATGGGCCCATCAATGATTCCCTTGCTTCTAACAGTCTTTGTCTATAGCTCAGACTGGTCTGGAACCTATGGCAACCTTCCTGTCTCAGTCTCAAGCACCAGGGTATCAGGAATGAGCCATCTTGCTTGGCTGAACAACCACTTTTATGAGTAAAATTTCCTTTGCATACCGTTTTCTACAGGTGAACAAAATATAAATAGTACCTATACCCTTCCTATAATTTTGAATTATAAGCATAAATGCCCAGACATGCAGTCCTATACTGTGTGTGTGCATGCATGTGCCTGTGTATACATGGCGACTGTCACCTGAAAGTACAGGTGAACTCTGAAGAATAACTGCCCTTCCAAGAAGGCGTATACACTCACCCAAAGATGCAGAAGGCCTGAGCCAGAGAGGGAGTCTGCTAGAGTGCTATGAATCACCACTCATCACTAACCTCATGTACTCTATCTACAAATCCATGGGGTACAATTCAAATGAAAGGTAATTAATTCAAATTTCTTTAAGCTGTCATTATAAGACATGCACACAAACTCTGAACAAGAGACACAAGCCTGCTACAGTGACCTGTTACGACTCTTACCTGTGTAGCAGACTCCCCAGTGAGCAAGTTAATTTCTTCTGGTTTGGGGACCATGTAGGTAGTCAGAGTACTGACCACGTGGACCTGTTTCCCATCTTGCCAGGGCAGAATCCCAGCATGATGTAGGAAAATATATGCATACAGCGTCCCATTGTTTCTTGTTTTCTTTGGTACAGAAACATTAACTGTCCTAAAACAGAAGAGTCATTTTAAACATGCATATGTTTAGGTTCCATGTTTAGTACATAGCCCAGACAGTCCTCAAACTCAAAGTTCTTCCTGTCCCAGCTTCCCAAGGAGCTGGGATTAAAGGTGTGCACCACCATCCTGTTTTACATTGTTTATACACATGTCAGCTAATCATCTCTTTAGATTTACACAATCTAATTTTAGTTCAGAACTGCTAAAAATGAAACCCACCTGCCTTGTGACTTTACTGACGTCAGAACACTACTGTGTCCTAAGCACTATGAAAGTTTCAGCACTCCCCACCTCCGTTAGAGCCTCAGAAGGGACTACAACATGCTTTAAAAGGCATGGCGGGAACTGCTACAGAAGCACACAGGGTGTGGACTCCTCTAAAGCTTCTAAAAAGAGTTGTCTCCACTAGGGAACTGAGAGGGCTCTGAATCCACAGGTGCTGACTACAGACTGCTATGCTGTGGTGTTTCTGGCAGGTACAAACAGATGTGGAGCTCAGGACCAGGACCACTCATGCTTCTTCAACTTCTTCCAGGCTCCAAAATGAATGTTTCACTATCTATCCTGGCACAGGGTGATGATTAGGAAGCAGAACTTGCTCCTATAAGACTAGTGAACGGCACCAGGACGGACATGGGTAGTTAATAACTACCTAGGGCCACAGGCTAATAGGCCTGGACAATAATGCACTGGGTGGGAGCTGAAGACTGGTCGGCTAGTGAGCTTGATACCTGTTGGGCAGAACAGGATCTTGATTTGATGAGCAATTTTACAAATTTTATTTGAACTTTTACATGTTAAAATTATATGTCAAATGCTAAGTCATGTTAATTCTCAAAAGTTACTGTACATAGCTGAGCATTGAGGTTTATATTCTAATGCCAAAGGTCATTTACTTCTAAGTAACGAGTGAACTACTCCTTCTAGGTAGGTCAATGTATCATTCCTTGGGAGACTACATGGGCTGTAGTAAACCACACTGCCCTCAGATTGCAGTAAAAGCTACTTGCTAAATGACCTGTTACTTTCAGCTTGACTGTTTACACAGACCCTAGACAGGAGTGCTTCTATAGGATGTCCTCACTCTACACACAATGCTATCCATGACATCCTGGAACCCATCTCTGGCAATCTGTCCCACATCCACACCTTTCAAATTTGGACTCCACATCAAAGTCTTCCACGTTCAAGACCAGGTCCACATTGTTCTCTGCACCAAGGCTGGACCGTGTGGTGGTGTAAACACTCAGCTGGAAAGAGTGAGCAAGAATGAATAGCCAAAAGGTCCTGATAGAAAACATGTTAACTATTGTGAGAGGGTGAGCTTGGGCAAGGTGGCCTTTGTGACACTGCCGTGAACAAGGAAACTAACTGTAGAGCTGACCTGTCCGGAATTCCCACTAGAACCAGGAAGTGACACAGGTGATGAGAGGGAAGAGCTAGCAGCCTGACTCCCTTATGGCTGGAGATCAGATCTCCTGGTAACTTCCACTGGGGTCCCGTTAGGAAACACGTGTAGGGCAACTCGATCTCAGCTATAATCGGGGCAGAGCAGGGCACCAAGGGGTAACAAGAGAGCAGCAGAGAACAGAGAAGTGTCAACTCCAGCTCTCACTGCCACCTAACCAGAACATTGGACAGTGACATCCGTGATAAAGGGGCAAAGCTGGTAGCCCGCAACCCATCTCTGACCAGTGCCAGTAGGGGTGGGTGGTAGCACCCCGCCGGGAGGCGCCTTCTTAGGGCTCCCCGACGCTCACCTGCAGTTTGGGCCGCAGGGCCAGATAGGGCTGGATGCAGTTGGAGTCACCTGAGCACGGACGGGTATAGACGATACCGTACATGACCCAGCAGGTATGCACCACGTACACCAGGAACACGCCCACCACCAAGCTGGTAAAAGAGCTGCGGCCGCTCCACATGGCGCCGCAACCTGCGGGCCGAGCGCCGCCGCCGCCCGCCGCTCACGGGAGAGCCGCTACGCGCCGCCGTCGCCGCCGCGGGGAAACCAACGCGCCTCGCGCGGGCCGCCGGCCGCCCCGCATGCTCCCGATACCCACACCCGGCGCCGAGGGATTCGCCGGATTCGCCGGCCGCCGCTTCCGGGAACCGAGCAGCTGGCGGAAGTGGGCGCGCACGGCCCTCTGGGAGCCAGACGCTCCGCCACGCACTCGCGACCTCACGACGACCGCACCACTGGCGCGCGTGCGTGACGTCAGCCTCTTGCGCCGTACTCCCGGCATGCCTGTGGGAGCCCAGGTCGGCATCCGGTTCTTGGAAACATTTTCTGTGCGTTGCTCTTCTTCTTAAGGCCCTCTGCAGCCTTACGGCGGCGCCCCGGGATGATAGCGGGGACCCTAATGCTGGCTCTTCAAAGTCTAGGGGAGCGTCCAAAAGTTAAGAAAACACGGAGGAGACTCAGGAAACTCAAATACCGATTTCTCGGGTGTGAGGTTACTGTGTTGATAGCATGCAGTTTAAGATGGCCAGAAAAGGTCAAAAAGAGTTTTTACAGGTCACTTGCCCCTTTTGTCAGAAAAATAAGTTCCTTTGCGGTAATATAAATATTGATCCTGACTAACATGCAGAGGTAGGTTATATCTCAAGGAGATCTTTTTTTCCGGACTTCTCATTACCCATTCAGATAAAACCATCTGGATTATTTAATTTATTCTTTTTACATCCCGATGTCAGCCCCTACTCTCCTCTTATCCTCTCCCCCCTCCCCACTTCCCTTCTCATCTGAGAAGTGGGGAGGCCACTCAGATAAAACCATCAGGGTCCATTAATTGTTCACTTTACGTCCTGATGCCAGCCCCCACTCTCTTCTCTACCCTCTCTCCTCTTCTCTGAGAAGGGGGGATTCCACTGGGTACCAACCCACCCCTGACATATCAAGTCACTGCAGGACTGGCCCCATCCTCTCCCACTGAGGCCAGACAAGGCAGCCTAGTTAGGGGAACGGGAACCACAGGTAGGCAACACAGGGACAGACCCGGGTCTATTTGTTGGGGAACTTGAATGAAGACCAAGCTGCACATCTGCTATATATGTGTTGGGGTGTGGTGTGGGGTGTAGGTCCAGTCCATGTTTGCTCTTTGGTTGGTGGTTCAGTCTTTGGGAGACCCCAAGGGCCCAGGTTAGTTGACTCTCTTGGTCTTGTGGACTCCTGTCCCCTCCAGGTCTCAATTCTTGCTCCAACTCTTCTACAGGACTCCTCAAGCTCTGTCTGTTTAGCTGTGAGTCTCTGAATCTGTTTCAGTCAGCTGCTGGGTAGAGCCATAAGAGGACAGTTATGCTAGGCTCCTGTCTGCAAGAATAACAGACTATCAGGGATTGGTTCTTCTGGTATTCATTTTAATCTTCTTAAATATTTCTTGGTTTATGGTATACACAATTTCTAGAGTGAAGTGGCCAGTGCTGTGACAGCCCAGGATGGTGGCCTGCAGAGATCAAGGGAGAAGGAAAAATGATTTTTCCTGTTTTCAGAAGCTCATTGGCTGTTGGTGCTTTTCCTTAGTGACCAGCTCCTTACCCTATGGTGGCCTCACAAACTTAAGTTTTGGAGCTCATTGTTCCCATAGGCATGCTCTGTATGGCATTCTCATGTTTCTCACACATGCAATCAGAAGTGTGATTGGGCATTTTCTAAAAATGGTGCTTTTAAATTGAAGGTTTCAGAAATGGAGCACCTATTTCAGCATGAGGGTATCTTAGGGTTTCTATTGCTTTGACGAACACCATAACTGAAAGAAATTTGGAGAGGAAAGGGTTTATTATGCTTATATATCCACATCACTAAAGGATATCAAGGAAGGTTCTGAAGCAGAAGCCATGGAGGAATGCTGCCTACTAGCTAACTCCCATAGCTTGCTCAGCTTGTTTTTCTATAGCACCCAGGATCAACAGCCCAGGGGTGGCACTGCCACATTAGTCATCAATCAAGATGTACCACAGACCAATCTGGTGGGAACATTTTCTTAGTTGAGGTTCCCTCTTCCCAAAAGACTCTCAACTTGTGTCAGACTGACACCAAACCTTCTAGCACAGGGCTTGGGAGGAATCACAGGGAAACTGGCTTTGTCTGAACAGGTGGGGACAGGGTTTGTGGTTACAAAGACAGGGGTGGTACTTGGTCACAAACTCCTATGGGGCTGGAGTAGGATCATTGGATCCATCTGAGACTCCTTATACCCCTACTCCTTCGTCAAATGAATCTCCTCTTCAGAGTCATTTATTCCTATGGTTTTGTCAGCTTTGCAGTCACATTTGACAGTCCTATGTCTCTGGCCTTCCCTCCAGTTGATCTCAGTGACATAACATTAATGAACACGAAGCCTTCCAGCTCTTTGTAAAATTGTCTTGCTCACAGGATACTCTTCCTATTCCCGTCAGCCTATGGATGAGCCTATGATCTTAGTAGACTGGTGGAGTAGGGCTCTTGGCAATTACAAATGCTAGGATGCAGGGAGGCCTCAGAATTGAGTTTCAGAACCTAGGAGCTCTGGGAATTCCCACTATTTCCCAAATGCCTAATTTTTTGGTCAGGTTCCAGGTCTATTTTATAGCTGAAACGGGCTTGGTGGCACCTTGGTCACTCTCCATTTGTGTTGTCATCCTTTCTGGCTTCAAGAGTGGGCCATATGCCATTTGGAGTCTCACAGAGAAAGAGTCTTTATTACAACTTCACGGATTTCCTAAGGGATTTGCTATTATGGATCCCTCGTGGGGCCTGGTCAAGTGTTTTTACACACACCCTACCCCCACTCAGGTCCTGAACAGGAGGGAACTCCAGCTGAAGTTGGCACCCTTTGTCAAGCACCAGTTCCAGCAGGGCCCCTTGAATTTAGCTTGTCTCTCAACATTCTTCACAGGGTAGAAACTTCTTGTTCAAATCCCAGAAACCAGTGTTTCTACCTTTGCTGGACTCCTGCCCTCATAGCACATCCAGTCTCGGATACCCTGGACAACTAGGTGTAATTGAAGTCTGTCTGTTCAGACATTAGGGATAATCCCCATTTCTAGCACCGACTTCAGTTTCATGAACACTGACTACACACACACAAACCACACAGAGGGGGTTGGAGAGAGAAAATAAATATTTTAAAATGAGTACTGGAGAGTCAAAGTAGTAAAATTGAGACAGATTTATTTTTGGTTCTGCAGAAGCCAGAGATCAGCCCAGACAAAATGTCTGGCATGCCAATTCCATGCAAAGCAGTGGTTTTTATGTTCATAATCACATTCTTTTTTTTTTTTTTTTTTTTTTGGTTTTTTCGAGACAGGGTTTCTCTGTATAGCCCTGGCTGTCCTGGAACTCACTTTGTAGACCAGGCTGGCCTCGAACTCAGAAATCCGCCTGCCTCTGCCTCCCGAGTGCTGGGATTAAAGGTGTGCACCACCACGCCCTGCTCAATCACATTCTTTTTAAAAAAAGATTTATTAATTTTATGTATATGAGTACACTGTAGCTGTCCTCAGACATATCAGAAGAGGGCTTCAGATCCCACTACAGATGGCTGTGAGTCACCATGTGGTTGCTGGGAATTGAACTCATGGCCTCTGAAGGAGAATCCAGTGCTCTTAACCACTGAGCCATCTCCCCAGCCCCCCTAATCACATTCTTATTACCCCAGAATTTCTCATTGAGTGCTTCATGGAGATATGACATGGTATCTAGTATCGTCCCCTCTCCAAGTTCCTCATTTTGTTGGTTCAGAACCCAAAGCCTTATCTAATGTATCTCCTGTGCCTCAAGTTAGCTCCTTTTCTCAGTCATGTAATATACTGCCGGAGACATTTCAACCCATAGATGAACAATCTCACAGAGAAGAGAAGATACTATATATCATGGATATGTAAGAGCATGTACTGCTCTTGCAGAGGATCTGAGGTAAATTCTCAGCAATCACAGCCCTCTCCCTCCCAGTCCCCCCTCACACATGCATGTGCGTGTGTGTGTGTGCATGTATACACACACACATACACACACACACACACACACACACACACACACACACACACACACACACATATATATATATATATATATATATATATATATATATATATATATATATATGCATGTATGCTATATCCATGTTAGCAGGTGATACATTTAACTTTTAAATGTCTTATCAATACTATTACTTAGGGTCCCTTAGAACATTCCAGAAAACATGTTCAGAAAAAAACATTACCTGAACCTTTTTGTTTGTGTTCAGTGTGAACATTATCACAGTGACACAGTGATAATGCAGGATGATCGGGAAGTGCAAACTCAAGACACTTGTCCCTTTGTAAAATCCTGGGGCATGGTCAGAACACAGAGGGAGCAGGGATGGCTTTCCCATGCTGCACTGTCCATTCAGTCTTGGGTAAGGGAGAAAAGATACAGGAGACTAGGTGGTAGGGCAGGCTCTTGGCTTTGCATGGTGGACACAGCCTGATTTGGCTCGACTGACTCAGGACTGGGACTAAATATCAGCTATTTGGGTAAAGAAGGCATGAAACCCCCTGCTTCATGTTCACCCAGGGCTTGCATTTCAGACTGCAGGCTGGCAGGTGCATTCGGTCATGTTTAATTATAGTCTTCTGTTTGTGGCTCAGGACTCCTCAGTCCTCTGTATAGTCCTGGGGATGATCCCCTCCCAATGCTATAAGTCAGAAGCTTCTATCTTCTTAATTGGGTTGGGGGTCACTAGAGTTAGGGGGGTGGGTGACGGTGGTAGGCAGTAGAGTCAGGCTTCTAAACATGAAGATTTGGATTTCTTGATTCCACCGATGCAAACTGAGGTGGTGTGGACATTGCTGGTCCTCTGGGGTCATTACCCTCATTGATGGTCCAATTCTACGGAAGGACAATCAATGGGGTTGCCAGTGTCAGCTGTAAAACACAGCCCTGTCATTATCGTACACAGAGCCAGGCTAGCCTCCCACAGAGCTGTCAGTGTGATTCAAGTCTGAGGTTTATAGTTACCTCAAGAAATCTGGTTTTGAGCAAATAATAGATTATATTCTCTGGAGCTCATGGGGAGCTAAACAGCTTCTGACAGCCAACAAGCTCATGGAGATGGCTCTTTTCATGGCAGACAGGAGGCTGCATCTGTTGTCTCATCAGGCCTTCAAGCTCCAAGCTAATGCCTTTGCTAAGCACTGAATTGTCCCTGGCTGTGTCTGTAATTGCCCCCTTGACAAGTGCCATAATGACAGCTCTGGATCTACTACCTCAAGACCTAGTGCTAGGGCACAGAGCCTTTCCTGAGTCAGGGAAAATTACCACAAATACAGAAGATAATGGGTTCCTAAGACATAGATGCAGGCATCTAATTGTTTAGGCACATCATAGAGAACACCTCATTACAAGGCACACCCATAGAACCCATCAAGAATCAATGTCAAGTGGGCAAGGAAAGATAAGTATATGTGACAGCTTCTTGCTGAAACTGGTTCCCACAGTAACTCAGTTCACACACTGTTCCCAAGTTGGGATCCAAAAGTCATACTGTATAGATGAGGAAACTGAGCCAAGAAAGGAGTATTTCCTCTAGCTATTTGAGGCATCCCTTTACAGGGGGCATCTTCATTAGGTTGAATCAGGATGATCTACCCTAAATGAGGATGGCCCATTCCTTGGCCCTGGAGTCTGGACTTTATAAAAAGAAAAATGTAAGCTGAACATGGTATTCATCTCTCTTTGCTTCCTGACTGCTAATGAAGCTTGACCAGTGGCCATAATCAATTGTCTGTTACCAGGACTTCCCATTGTGATGAACTGGATCCTTGAACTGTAAGCCAGAGTCAACTATTTCTCCTTTAAGTTGCTTTTTCAGGGTATTTTTATAACAACAACAAGAAAAGTACCTAAAACCCACGGGCATTGTCTGGCTTCCACTTGAGAGGACACAATTATTTAAGTAACAGCAATAAAACCAGTGGAGAAGACCTACATTTCTTACCCATGTAGATAGATGTTCAGTTGCCCTGGCATTGCATCCTTGACACATCCAATGGACATCTGCAACTGTCTGTTCAAGTGTATTCCTCATAATAAGTCAGGACATATAGGAAAAATTATCTTGAATTCTTTGAGCCACTCTAGGAAGTTATTGAACCCAATGTTGGGGAAAGGAATGTTGTAGTCAATGTGGGTAGCAATGTGAACCCTGAGGATTGGAATCTCCTTGGGACTGGAAGGTGAAGTGGGGGTCTTTATGATGCTGAGCCCTTATCCTGTAGGCTCTATACTGAACCAGGTCTTTGATTCCAGAGTGGATTAAAAGGTAACATACCCAGTTATTGCCCACAGAATGCTTAGGTAAGAAACACATGTACATTTCAGGTGAGATGGACTATGCATGCTTTTCTACTTACAAAAGAAAAAAAAATAAGTTTCCATTCTTGTTTCCTTAGTGAATCCCCACACTCTTAGTGTACATCCTAGTTCTTATCCTCATGGTGTGGATGATGACACATTAGAGACATCTTTCCCCTTGACTTTCTCAGCATTTCTATCTTAGTTACAAAAGCTCACACTGGTTTTTACCAGGCAGGCTTCCATGAACACAGTGATTGACCTGGCTCTTCATAATGAAAAGAAAATCAGTTGCAGTTCAGACACAAGACAGCCTGTGAACCTGCAAACTTCTTGAGCCACAGACCAAGGCAGCTGTGAGTCTACTCACAGGTGAAGATGTCTGGCAGGTCACCCCACCCCAGGCTAGGCCCTACTGAAGGTCTGCTGAGGAAACCAGAAACTCCTAAGGGGCTTTCAGGACTTGTCCGATGAGTGTGTTGGCCTGCTGGTATTGGATGTTGGACTCCTAAAAGACATATGTGGGATTGGTCTCATGACACTTAGGTTTGCCAGGCATGGAGAAACCTGAGCTGAGTACTAGCTGGCATACAGAGACTCATCATTTCTTCTTCTTTTTCTTTTTTTCCTTGTTCTGGTCAACCCCGCTCGCTCTGCTCGACCCTGCTCGCTCCGGCCAGCCCCACTTGCTCCCGGCCGCCCCCGTACGGCCTCTGCTTGTTCCAGCCAGCCCCGCTCCGCTTGCTCCGGTTTGGCCCCGCTCGTTCCGGCAGTCCCCGTTCGGCCCCACTCGCTCCGGCCCTGCTAGCTCCGGCGTCTCCGCTTGCTCCGGCCATCCCCGTTCGGCTCCGCTCGCTCCGGACAGCCTGGCTTGCTCCGGTTGGTCTCTCCGGTCCAAGGATTCATTTCTTATTATTCTTCATTTCTTATTATTCTTCATAAGTACGCTGTAGCTGACTTCAGACGCACCAGAGGAGGGCGTCAGATCTTGTTACGGGTGGTTGTAAGCCACCATGTGGTTGCTGGGATTTGAACTCATCACCTTCGGAAGAGCAGTCGGGTGCTCTAACCTGCTGAGCCATCTCACCAGCCCCCGAGACTCATCATTTCTAATGATTCCACTATATGTTGACTTTTCCAGGAACTTAGCACAAATCACATGCAATGATGGCAGCTTGGGTTTGTTTAGAATGTTCCAGTATTTAATTATTCCCTGTGCTCACTTGTGGGTTATCTGCATTAGCCATGGACTCATGGCTTGCATCCAAGAGGGATGATGGCTCTATGCGTGACGTCAGAACACCAGAGCTCCCAGGAGTGCTATCCTTGGCCAGATTACTCAAAGTGCACTAGTTTGAAATACTGTGAAGATGGGGAAAGATGAATTCTTGAATATTAGTTTTCATGGGACAATTGTACAGACACTTAGGAGAAGATACATTTGAGCCATTACTTCCTGCTCAGTGCCCATGCTCAATTCCAGAACGACTCCAAAGTGCCAAGGATCTAAGCATGGAAAACATGAGCTTGCCTAAGAATTACACTGCAGGTGCCTTGTGGGAAGGGAGCCATGAAAGCAGAATAACAAAATGCTAAGACATTCCACCATTTTAAAATCAGTTCATCCAAACAGATCACTGCAAGGCACCACAGAGCTATATCCACAGACTGCTTCTACAGACCTAGAGTGGTCAGTGTAGAGCTAGGAGAAGTAGAACAAGGTAGGAAGCTGGCAAGACTAACATGAGTACTGCATTCCTTACTTTACCAAAGTACCTGAGAATACCTTAAAAAGAAGAATTGCTTATTTTGTACAGTTTATGTCAATCATGGTGGTGGGGGCAGTCTATATCAATAGTTAGGAAGCAGGAAAAGGAAGTAGAAGGAACGATAGCAAGATACAGGCTGGAGGACACTCTCAGTGACCTGCTTTCTCCATGTCAGCCCTACCTACCTTTCACTACCACCCAGTGGTACCATCACACTGTCAATCTATTGAAGGGTTAGCATGCTGAACAGGTCAGTGCCCTCCTGATCTGTGTTGGGAAATGTGCCCCCTCATACCCAGATGTGTGTCACTAATGTCCTAGGTGCTTCTCAGTTAAGTTGACAGGATGAACCATCATTTCATGACCTGTTGGGCAGCTGCAGTAAGCAAGATGTTTTGGTACCAGTGAAGGAGCAGGCAGATGTAACAGCAGAGTAGAGAGAATTCAAAACTTGGACCATGAGCATAGTCAATTTACTTTTCACTTGGGAGAACCACTGGAAGGAAGATAGGTCTTTCAATAAAAGGCAGGGAACAGCAGTTAGCTACGTATAAAAACACAAATTAACTTCAGGTGTTTGAGACCAAAAGCTAAAATGAAGAATGACAAAGTTCCTGGAAGATAATATGAAGGAAAAAAACCCCCAGGTTTCACAGATGTATTTTCTACACAACATCAAAGGCACAGCACAGAGAAGAGAAACAAGCTGGACAAATGTGCTACATACTGTGTGGGGCAGTGATGGAAAAGGCTCGGACTCTAGGGGAGAGGGGAATGTAGGAAGTCTTCACCTTCTCAGTTTTTCTGTGAGCCCAAACTTTTCCAGAAACATGTTTATTTTAAGAAAACTAATGTTAAGATGTACAAAAATTATGTTACCATCAAATCAAAAGCAGACATCTCCTGGATCAGCTGAGACATGGGGCAAGGGCTGGATGCCTACCCTGGCCCAGTGAAGGAAAGAAGTTCAGAAGGAATGCAGATCATAGCCTTCTGGCTTTCTATGAGTGCAGCTGGTGAGTACGAGGCCACAGCCAGGGTATCGCGTAGGGCCTGAATCCTGCTTTGTCATTCTTACAGCATCGAGTGGATGTGGCTCCCTCAAAAACAGCAGAGTAATTGAAAGGTTGGAAGGCAAGGCAAACCCTGTGGAAGACCCACACATATCACAATAGGACCAGGCTGTTGGACCAAAGTAATAAGAATGAGGCTTTTCCACGTTGGAAGCTGCAAGCCTGAGATCATAGTGTCTTCAGCTCCTACTTGTCTGAGAATTGACTCTTCCCCAACTTTCTGGGCTTCTTAGGCTGATGGAAAGAGGTTGAGTTCCTTAGCTCATGGGCACATCATCCAATACCTGCAGCATTCCACATGATCTCTTGAGGTCTCTTCTTATAAAGACATGTGAGTTCTTAGATTTAGGTTCCATCTCAATCTGATATATCTCATCTTAACTAGCACATCTGCAAAGATCTCATTTCTAAGCCATATATCATTCTAAGGTCTTTGGGGGACTTGAATTTGTGGGACACAAGTTCCCCAGTCTATCGAATGCCATGGGGCAGGGGCGGATCTCAAATGATTTTGAACACAGCTCTCACACTAGGTATCTTGACCAGATCTACTCTAAGGAGTACTCTTTAACTTTTTAGTAATTTTAAAATAGTTTACCGAAGTTTTCAATATAGTGCAGAGAATTCCAACACATTCCTTATCACTTCCCCCAAGGCCAACAGTTTACATAAACTTAGTACAGGGTTCACAGTTAGGATGCTGATTCCAGTATGGTGCTGTGAACTGTGCAGACCTCATGTACATGTCGTGGCCCAGTGTCCAATCCAGGACCTCTCACTGCACCTCAACTTCTCCCTTCAGTAACCTTGGCAGGGGACCCTATGCTCTAGGATTGGTGGTTGTCATTGGGCACTCAGATGCTGGGCTGCCATCTTGTCTGTTGTGTATTGTTGAGCTGGAGCTTGTGAAGCAGTGCCCAGGCCTCTCCATGGTGCAGACACCACTTGTTCTTTCCTTGGGGTAAGACTTGGTGCTAAGTGACAGGTCACTACTTATCTTATTTCTAAGTACTTAATGTCCTTTGATGGCTCTGGCCACATTACTGTGCTGTTTGGTGGATGACCATTCCTGGTTCCCATCACTCTGGGGTCTGGACTTTCATGCTTTTCAGGTCAGCTCTGCCCTCTTGGCACATCACTTTGGAAATATGCCTTACTTGTGAGGAACTGGTGCTCTCATTGGTCCCCACAATGCCCCCGACTGGAAAAAGGTGTCAAAAAGTATTCAGGTGGAAGTATTCAGGGGCACTGGGTATCCCTGTGTCAGGTTTTTTGGGAGGCAGATGAGACACATGTTGTGGTGCCAACATCTATGCTGTGTTCCATCTGCACATGACAGCTGGCTGTGTGTCCGTGTGCCACTTAAGTCCAATTCCACAGCTCAACCTGCTGCTTCTCCCCATCCTGATCATTTCCATTCACAGCTTGTCTTTCCAGAGCAACCCTTGCTGTCCATATGATAGCTTCTAGCTACGTCTTGTTGTGACATCGTGTGTGTGTGTGTGTGTGTGTGTGTGTGTGGTCCAGGACCATTCATGTGCTGGACAAACAAGTGCTCCACCCCTGAGCTCCATCCACAGCCCGGTTGTTTTGAGCAGGGTCTAACTATGCTGCCCAGGATGACTTCTCAAGTGCTGAAGTGAAAAGATGTGACCTCCCCATCCCCAGCTCCTGAGCTCTCAGTGCATTCTGGGTAAGGGCTCTGAATTCACCTTTTGCATTAATTCCCACAAATTATGTCACTTATTCTGATTACCCATAATATGTTTGTTTGTTCCCAGTTCTGGAACACACACAGTGATTTCAGAATTGCTATGTCTCATCTCTGTGTAGACCAGCTTCACAAATGAGGGCAGTGCACAGCTTCTTCTGCTCTTCATCTGCTAAAACTCTACTTCCACAAGTGCACTCAGAGAAGTTCACTGACTTCTCAGAGCCACCTTGGGGCTGGATAATATAAACCATGTTTCTTATGAGGGCCTGGTGCATTTCTGTGTCCCCCCAGACAGAATACCAAGTCCTTTGCAGCAACTAGCATCTACTCCTTTATGTAAAAGATCTCTGTTTTGTTCTCTCCCCTAATCCTCTTACCTTTGCAAGGAGTGGAGATGATCTTGAAAGGAGAAGGATAGCAGAGTTGCATAGAAGTAAGGGTACCTATAGGTTCTGCCTGGCCTGGTGCAGGGTACCCAATGAGTGGTACACTCAGATATGAACACACATGGATCCACCCATACATGCATCCCTATGTAAAAGCAAACACAAATTCACTCCACACCCCCACACATAGACACTTACACATATGCCTTGCACACACATGTTACCAACTTTCTGGGGCTACAGAAGTGCTGCTGACGCTGGGGATGTATAGCTCTCTTCCTTGCACTGCAGGGTGCTATGCAATGGTCATGGCCTCTCCATCCCACAGAGTAAGAGGCTAGTAGCTCAGCTGAGCTTACCTTGACTGTGTCATGTAGGTTGTAGAGGGTTGTAATGCAGGCACAATATAAAGATGTATGAGCTCAGGGCTAGAGAGATGGCTCAGAGCACTGACTGCTTTTCCAGAGGTCCTGAGTTCAATTCCCAACAACCACATGGTGGCTCACAACCATCTGCAGCGGGATCTGATGCCCTCTTCTGGTGTATCTGAAGAGAGCAATGGTGTACTCATATATATATATATATATATATATATATATATATATATATATATATATATATATATATATATATAAAATAAATCTTTAAAAAGTGGGGGGCCTGGCGAGATAGCACCGACTGCTCTTCCGAAGGTCCCAAGTTCAAATCCCAGCCACCTCATGGTGGCTCAAAACCATCCGTAACGGAATCTAATGCCCTCTTCTGGAGTGTTTGAAGACAGCTACAGTGTACTTACAAATAATAAATTAAAAAAAAAAAGCATGAGCTCAAGATGGGAATGCTTGACAGCCCTGCCTGCAACTCTGTCCTGATTATGACAGTAAATTTTTCAGGTGTATTAATTTACTTTCTCATTGCTATGACCAAATAGATGACAAGAAACAACATAGAAAGAAAGGATTTATTTTGGATCATGGTTTGAGGGTACCCATAGTTATGGAGAAAGCATGATGGTTGAAGTGGCTCATAGCTATGATGGCAGGAGCATGAGGCTGCTTCCTTATCTTAGGAGGCCAAGAAACAGGTGGTGGGGCTGGAGCCAAAACCAGGGCAAGTCTTGTGACCACACAGGGCCTTCCTGTGACCCACTTCCTCCTAAAGGCCTCTACCTCCTAAGGGTTTCACAACCTCCCAAAACAGTGCTATCATTTGAGAAGCAATTGCTCCATTATAGGAGCATGTTGTGTACAATTTGCATTCAAAGCGTAACAACAGAGGTCTAACCCCACTCAGATATAGAACCCAAGTACTCCTGAGCCTCCTGGCAGCCAATCTGAAAGGGATTATATGCAGTATGGTAAGTTTTATGAGGGTCCTTGTCAGATAGAAGCTAGGCAGACATTCCCTCTTGTCTTAGTTAGGGTTTACTGCTGTGAACAGACACCATGACCAAGGCAAGTCTTATAAGGACAACATTTAATTGGAGCTGGCTTATAGGTCCAGAGGTTCAGTCTAGTGTCATCAAGACAGAGGAGCATGGCAGCATCCAGGTAGACATGGTACAGAAGGAGCTGAGAGTTCTACATCTTCATCTGAAGGTTGCTAGTGGAAGGCTGACTTCCAGGCAGCTAGGGTGCGGGTCTTATAGCCCACACCCACAGTGACATACCCACGCCAACAGGGCTACACCTGTTGTAGGGCCAATAGTGTCACTCTCTGGGACAAGCATATACAAACCATCACACCTCTCAAGGCTTGCTGCTGCATCTGGTTTGCTCTATGGACATGCCTCTGAGTCCAGGGTTGACCCCTCCAGGTGACAAATGACCAGGTTGACTTCTCTAGTGTGTTATTTCTGATGATTCTCCTGGGGTCCACACTGATCTTCCCTTACCCTTTGAGAACAAAGACAACAGAAGTGGCTTCTGGAGTCTAGTGTGTCTGGGCAAAGCCAGACAAAAGGACAGTGGCTTTCCTGAGCCTTTGCTACCTAGCCTGCATTGGCATTTGCACTCAAGTGTGTGCTCCAGCTGCTCCTACCACCAGTGCTGCACCAGAAGTCAAGATAGTCTTGGCCTATCCCCAGCCTCCAATGAGGCTGTAGGGTCACCAGCCAGTCTGTGAGAACTGACAATCAGTAGTAATCTAGGGCCACATGGATTCAGGACATGCCTCACTCCCTTGTAAGCACTTGCTCCATTTAATGCCTCCAGTCCTTTCAACAACCAACTGGGCTGTATCACAGGCTCCCCATGAACAGATAAGAAACTCGAGGCTCAGCAGTTTGGAACCTTGTTTAGGGAGAAAGGAGTACTTGGGCTGTATAGCCCCAAGCCCGCCTGCCTGCCTTCCTTCCTTCCTTCCTTCCTTCCTTCCTTCCTTCCTTCCTTCCTTCCTTCCTTCCTTCCTTCTTCCTTCCTTCCTTCCTGTGCATCTCAAGAAGAACAACCATGCAGGGGAACCAAGAAGTGGGAATGGTCTAGAGCAAGCAGCTGTTTGCTGCCCTTGGTCATGGATCATAAGTGGTTGATTTTCCCCTCTCTCACTAAGCTTTAAAATTAGTACTTTTTGGATGATAGAACTTTTTAAGATTTTAGATTTTATATCTCTGAGTCCACAAAGCTTCCAGGATATCTGCATACCCAGGGGCTGATGACCACAGTCCAAATGTCAACCTCAAGCCCAGAGCCAGACATGGGCTTAACCATGGACCTACAGGACTTGGTTGATGCAGTGTACAGCTGACGGGCCCATTGAGGCCAAAGGCATGATTTTAAAAGGGCATTTCTGCCTCACTGATACTGTGTAAATATGTACACCATCCAAATGTAATCAAATAAAATGTCCTGTCTGATGGAAGCCTTCGTCTATATGGTAAATAATTCCAAGGAAAAGGGAGCTTAGCTCCTGGAATAAGTAAAATTATTTAAATTCTAGACAAACACCCTTGGCGTTTAATACATTCAACATTGATTCTGTGTATGAAGTTTAGTTATGAGTGGAATCTTTTGCATTTGCTCAGGAGAACAGCATTTTAAAGCAAGTTCAGTTGGGGGATTTTTTTTTCTTGCATACCATTCTCCTCTGGTGTTTGACACCCATCTTGGGGACTTCCTGGGCTAGCAGCTCTAAGGGATTGGGTCTCCAGGACATGCTGTGCTTGGGGTATACTTTTTCAGAGCATGGTGATTTATTCTCTATTATTTTAGCCTTTTGAGGCAAGACAGGAAAGAGCAGAAGCATGGGGGTGAGCCTGAACTTGGTATGAGATCCTGTGGGATACATATGCTTGTGTCTTTGCTTTTCATTTATTAGTTATTTGGAGATTTCATACAATGGGTTTAGATTATATTCACTCCTACTCCAACTCTTTCCATCCACCCAGATTTGTGTCTGTTTCAAAATAACCATCAAAACCAACTTGTTCTTCCCAAGTATTTTCAGATATACGTCCTTCCTCTGGAGTGTGGTCAACCTATCAGGAGGAGAAAACTCTTTTCCCTTCTCAGCAGCTAACAATTGTCAATAGTCCCACGGTGCTAGTAACACACTGAGGACCACCTGGGCTACTGCCTTACAAGGATGGCATGCCCAGATTCCCCCCCCCCCTTTTTTTTTTTTTTGGTTTTTTTGAGACAGGGTTTCTCTGTATAGGCCTGGCTGTCCTGGAACTCACTTTGAAGACCAGGCTGGCCTTGAACTCAGAAATCCTCCTGCCTCTGCCTCCCGAGTACTGGGATTAAAGGCATGCGCCACCACGCCTGGCTTCCAGATCCCCTTTTAATACCTGGATTTGTTCTGGCTTGGGCTTGCTCAGGTCCTATACACAGTTACAACTACTGTGAGTTCATATGTTTAGGTGTCTTGCTGTATCTAGAAGACAGTGTTTCCATGTAATCATGCACTGCCTCTGGCTCTTACACTGTTTCTGCTCCTTGTTCTGCAACAATCCCTGAGCCTTGGGAAGAGGGGTGGTTCTGCTGGCAGAAAGCTTGGAGGAAGGTACAGCTTCTGGAAGTTTGGTTCACACTTTGCTTACTGAATGCTGGGACACCCAGGAGATCCACAGCCTAACTCTGCCACTCCTATACTTGGGGCTCCATGGCTTTTATAAAACTTCCCTCTCTGAGACCTCGGTACTCCTGAACTCAGGGCATTGATGCTAAGGCTGGAAGTGACTCCTGAAGCCTGGGAAGACTGGAATAGCTGGTCACCCCACCTGGGTGAGGGCATCCAAACTTTGAATCTTCTTGTGGCACTGTGAAGTTTTTAGGCAGACTCTCTTTATCACTCTGCCACCCACAAAGGTTCACAGGAGGACCCATCTCACTATCAATACAACCTGACATTTGCATCTTGTGTAATGACCTCTGAACTGTTTTCTGTGTGACTTGTGTCACAGTAGGAAGCTACAGGTTAGGCCCTGGCCCTACCCACCCCCGGCCAGTAAGAAACAGGCTACAGAAGGCAGGGGGTCCATTTCCTATTTTTCTGGCTCCCTGATAACTTGGTGTAGGGTCTTCTGGGAAAGCCTGAGGCTTTTAAACCCCCAAACACTGAGAATCAGTTGGGTATCATAGCTGCAGTGTCAGATTGGCTGTGATTGGGACCTGGTACCCTGGGAAGAGGGAAAGCAAATGGGCCCAACTGAGGTCAGGTATCCTGTGTTCTCCGAAGGACCAGGAACACAAACAAGATTTGCTAATTAGTCATTTTTTCAAAGATGGAACCATTTTTCTGCAGTCAGTAATCAGGGAGTAGGTAGATGCTGTGACCTTTGGGCAGGGCCAGTCAGACAAATCTACAGAGACTGAAGGAGGATCACAGGGAAAAAAGCCAAACAGAAATCTGTTTACCCTTTAAGCCAGGTATTTCACTGTTGCAGAGCCTTTATTAAAATGCTTCTCTCAGAGGAATCACGTGGCTTTTCTGGGCTTGAATACTCAGACTTTGTGTCTAAAGGTCAGTCAGCAAAGAGCTCAAATCCAATGGTAAAGAGCAGAGGGGGTGGTAAGGTCCTACTGAGCATAAGAAAGCAGTACAGTGGCCCTCCCCTCTGAGAGCTCAGCCTCAGCACCCAGTTACTTCAAGAAGAGAATTCTACTTCATATATCTCAAAGTTAAAACAACAGTTCAGGCTCTCTTTAGAGAACAAATGCCAAATATGGCATCCACATGTCCAGTCCTACAGGAGAAATGGATTAGACCAGACTTGTGGATGTAATACAAGAACACCTATTCACCCACCCACCCATCTATACATTGGTCTATCCATGTACCCATCAATCTACATACCCATCCATCTACATATTCACCCACCTATCAACCCAACTCATTTATCCGTGATCCCTCCACTTACCAATCTACCCACCCATCCACATATCTACTCATCCACCTAGCTATCTTCTACCTATCTACTCATCAGACCACCACATTCCCTCATCCATCTATCCATCCACATATCCATCCATCCATCCATCCACTCACCCACTTACAATTCCCCATATATATATGAACATATTCAGTGTCACTATCTGTTGTGTGACAGGTCTATTGAAGACACCATTGGAAATGAATGAAAACAAGTCAGCATCTGTTCCCAGCCAAACTTGGAAGGAAGAGGCAGGGCAAGCATCATGCAAAATAACACCTGCTGGAGAGCCTGAGGAGAATGGTGGGTTCAAGGAGTACGGACCATGGGGCAGATCCTAGAAGCCTGGGTCAGTCTGACTCCTAGGAGTGATCGCTAAAGGAACCTGGGCTGAGGTTGAGGTTGGAGAGTGGTGGATGGGGTTGGAAAAAACATTTTTTTTTTCAAATGAAGGGACCAAGTGGATGGCATAGGACAGGGAGTGTGAAGCTGGACAAGTACCATATGGCTTTGTACCCTCAGGTCCCAGATTCTCACTCTGGTGACTTGATTTCTTCAGCACCTATAAACCCACACCCTGGGACTTTCTGGGGGCTTCTGTGATGGTTCATTTACCAATACATGTGTATTTAACATGGAGATCTTGAAGACTTGAAAAATTTGGAAAAACTCCCATTGTTTCTCACAGATGACTGAGACAGATGCAGATACCCACAGACAAACATTGGGTAGATTGGCAACCTCTGGAAGAGTTAGAGGAAGGATTGTAGGCCCTCAAGGAGATGGTAACCCCACAGAAAGACTAACAGTGTCAACCAACTTAGACCCCTGGGAGCTTCCAGAAACTGAGCCACCAGTCAAAGAGCATACATGGACTTATCTGAGCCCCCACCCTGCCCCAGAACATATGCAGAGGGCTACCTTGTCTAGCCTCAGTAGGACAGGATGTGCCTAATCCTGCAGAGACTTGATGTACCAGGGTTGGGGGGATACCTTATCAGAGGTGAAGGAGAGGGAGTATAGGGAGTAACTTTGCAAGGAAGGACCTGGAGGAGGCAGAATTTGGGATATGAATAAATAAATAAATAATATTAGCAAAATTAAGAAAAAATGAACTATACCATAAGTACAGTAATTGGGTATAAAATGATTTACTACTAAAAGATATATGGTATCACAATGATAGGCTGCTAACAAAAACCCAGTGCCAGCTGTGGTCTTCTTCCCCTCAACTTGTTGATTAGGAATTTTCTGGAGCTCCCCAAAATAGTACAGACTATTGCCGCTCTCTTGTCTTACCATCAGAACTGGTAAGCCCTTATTGCTAAAGATACTATACATACTGCTCACAGGTCACGGGAAAATCAAATTGATGCTGATGAGGGAACTTCTGCTCTACTGGTTAGCTTTCATAGTACTGGAAGGTGCCATGAAGGCTGCTGGGAAAGAGAAGTCATCAATAGTCTTACACAGCTGAGAACTTGTAAGCTAAACTATTGATCAGAGTGATAAACTTGAATGCTACAGTGTCATAGTGTTATGGTACAGAGTGATGAGAGATGCATGTATGCAGCTGTGTCACAGTGTTATGGAGATGCATGTATGCAACAGTTGCACGGTGCCAGCGTGATGAGAGATGCATGCATGCAGCAGTGTCACAGTGTTATGGAGATGCATGTATTGCACAGTGCCAGCATGATGAGAGATGCATGCATGCAGCTGGGTCACAGTGTTACCGTACTAACTAATCTCTCTATGACTGGATTTAGGGCCCACTCCACAGGATGAAGTGTATGCCTGGTATTTTAAATCCGGCCAACAACCTATGTTTTCGGAGTTGATAGGCCCCAGGGGGTGAATCTACTAAATATTATTTTGCTAAATGGGCATAGTATCCAATTTCCTTCTAAATAATTCCAATTTCTGTACTTATGGATTAGCAAAGTCCTTAGACCCGTTTTGAATCTCTTTCTCATTTTTTAAATTTTTAAACACTTTAATTGAAATAGAATTGCATTATTTCCCCTGCTCTACTCTCTCCTCCAGTCCCTCCCAGTTACTCTCTCTGGAATCCTTTTCATGGCATGCACTGTGAAGCTGATAGACTGTTTCTCACTGGTTAGATTTGTTACACACACACACACACACACACACACACACACACACACACTACTGAGCCTGATTTTGTTTCCTGTTTGTATATGGTTTTAAAGCTAACCACTCTGCATTGGACAACTAAAAAAGAGGTTCTTTCTCCAGGAAGTCAGGAGTTTCATAAAGTGGGCTTAAGTGGGAGGCCTTAGGACTGGAATTGAAGAATACAAATGATATGGCATGGGAAATGGAATAATAGAGAGGGTCTCAACTGGGAGGAGTAAAGGAGGTCAGTACAGTAGAAGATTTCAGGATAAGGGACAAATAACACTAAGGCTGTTTAATAAAGCCTCAAGGAATCAAATTATTATATATTTACCTAAAATCACACACACACACACACACACACACACACACACACACAAACAAACACACTCTCTAAAGGAAGTTAAGTCATGTGGATTGACAGTGCTCCCCACAAGAACCACAAACTAACAAAAATCCAAGTGCCCGGCATGAGAAATCTCCATTTGAAGGGTTGGTTAGGATAATCTATGTAACTCCCCAAACAATATAGAATATTGATGTAGTCCTTGGTTGCCTCTTAGGGGTTGAGGGCAGGAGGATCCTATTGTTGAAGACATCGCACACTTGGGAATCATGACTCAAAAGATTTGAGTTGGATCTGACCTGAAAAAAAGTTCTTTTCTGCAGTTCTAGCTTTCATGGTTCCAAAAAAGATTATACAAACTGCCTGGGAGGGAAACAATTAAACATCCCTATTCACCTGTAACACCTATGAACCGTGACAATTACCAACCTGGCAAGATATGCATAAAGGTGCAAGAAGCTTCACTCTTGAGAGCAAAGAGGAATGCATTGGAAGACTGGGAGTGGGGAAGGAAATGATGTAATCATATTATAATATCAAAGAATAAATAAAATAATTACAAAAAAGAGGTAACACTCACATGTCGGTGGCAGTCAACAGCTGTCTAATTCGACTTGAGGTCTATTCAGCAGGAAGGAGATCATGTCTGGTACTGGACACCTAGCCATCTTCCCTGTGATAGTGAAGTTACAGAGTTTAGAAAATAATCCATTACTGCCGCTAGTTTGTTAGATCAGCACAACTCCTTACTACATTCTAAATGTTATCCTTATAACTACAGATAAGTGTATCTACCACCTCTCAGCAAAGAGCTTCTCTTTTTTTCCAGATCCCAAACCAAGATTTACTTATTTATTTTTGTTTATTTTTGTTTTTTTTGTTTTTGCTTTTTCTTTTTTTTTTAATTAGATGGTTTCTTTATTTACACATTTCAAATGTTATCCCCTTTCCTAGTTTCCCCTCTGAAAAATCCCCTATCCCCTCCCCCCTTCCTCTGCTCCCCAACCTACCCACTCCCATTTCTGGCCCTGGCATTCCCTTGTACTGGGGCATCATGCCTTCACAGGACCAAGGGCCTCTCCTCCCATTGATGACCAACTAGACCATCCTCTGCTACATATGCAGCTGGAGCCATGAGTCCCACCATGTGTTTTCTTTGATTAATGGTATAGTTCCAAGGAGCTCTAGGGTACTGGTTAGTTCATATTTATGTTCCTTCTATGGGGCTTCAGTCCCCTTCCAGATCCCTGGGTATTTCTCTGGCTCCTTCACTGGGGAACCTTGTGTTCTGTCCAATGGATGACTGTGAGCATCCACTTCTGTATTTGCCAGGCACTGGCAGAGCCTCACAGGAGACAGCTATATCAGGCTCCTGTCAGCAGACTCTTGTTGGCATCTGCCTAGTGTCTGGGTTTGGTGGTTGTTTATGGGGTGGATATCCAAGTGGGGCAGTCTCTGGATGGTCATTCCTTCAGGCTCTGCTACAAACTTTGTCTCTGTAACTCCTTCCATGGGTATTTTGTTCCCCATTCTAAGAAGGAACAAAGTACCCACACTTTAGCCCCCCTTCTTCTTGAGTTTCATGTGCTTTGCAAATTGTATCTTGGGTATTCTAAATTTCTGGACTAACATCCTCTTATCAGTGAGTGCATATCAAGTGACTTCTTTTGTGATTGGGTTACCTCACTCAGGATGATATCCTCCAGATACAACCATTTGCCTCAGAATTTCATAAATTCATTGTTTTTAATAGCTGAGTAGTACTCCATTGTGTAAATGTACCATATTTTCTGTATCCATTCTTATATTGAGAGATATCTGGGTTCTTTCCAGCTTCTGGCTATTATAAATAAGGCTGCTATGAACATAGTGGAGCAAGTTGGAACATCTTCTTGGTATATGTCCAGGAGAGGTATTGCTGAATCTTCCAGTAGTACTATGTCCAATGCAAGTAGAGGCCATCACAGAAAACCACAAATGTACACATGCAGAGATCAATGGGTTGTGGGGAGCCCTGATGGATACATCTACATCATGGTTGGCTATGGCTCAGGGAACAGGAAAGATAGGGCAGAAAGACTCTAAAAGCCAGAATTCAAGAAAGTCTTCTGCAAAACAAAAACAAAAACAAAAACACAAACACTCTTGTAGAAATGGCTGCATAAACAAGTCTGGAACAATAGCATTATCAATGGATATACTAATGTGCAAGGGGGGTAATTTTGTGGAGTCTCACCTCTAAACAAAGAACTATGGCTTTAAAACATTAGAACAGTTTCTTTGTGAAGTTTATAACTGCTAATGTAGAAATTCAGAATTGTTAAAAATGCTGAGAAAAACTATATGCAGGCTGACTAGCCATGAATGTGACGCCTATATCATGCACCCTACTAATGCCCAGGGACCATCATGGAAGGGCAGCCAGGGGTTGGAAAGCATCAGAGCAGAACAGTATGTTATACACTTGTCAGGACTACTGCACTCACAAATCCACAGTAATGTAGTTGCCTGTACAAGATCAACTCAGTATTCCAGCATGGGTGCGAAGGGGCTCATAAGTCCCCACTCCTAACTGAGGAGCTACTGATAGTTGATATCTTTTGAGGAAGAGTCAGTTTTCTTTTAAGTCCCTGGTAGGTCCACCATACTTCAGTGGGTGACCCCACAAACATGAGTTTATGGGCAGTACAAAATGGAATTTGTACTGTCAAACACACACACACACACACACACACACACACACACGGACAGGAAGTTGAGAGGGTTTGGAGAGCTGGGGTTTAATCTGGGAAGAGTGTGAGTTGAGTATGTTCTGTACACATTATATGCATATTTGAGAATATCAAAGGGTATTAATAAAAATATGGTTAAAAGTTATGAAACATGGGGCTGGAGATATGACTCAGCAGTTAAGAGTACTGGCTGCTCTTCCAGAGGACCAGAGTTCAGTTCTTGGCACCCACCAAGCAGCTCACAACTGTATGGTACTCCAGTTCCAGGGGATCTGACACCCTCACACAGATACATGTAGGCAAAATACCAATGTACATCAAATACCAATGCACATCTTTGCCTCCATGTCTGTGTCCCATGACATCCTTTCCTTATGTCATGGAGTCTTTCTCTTTCCTCATAAGGACTCTAGTCACATTGGCTTTAGGACAATTCACAACAATATCTGTGGTAACTCTATCTTCTGTTTAAATCACTTTGGGGTAAGCAAGATGACTAAGCAGGTGGAGGTACCAATCCTGATGGTCTGAATGCTGTCTTTGAGAATCTTATGGTAGAAGGAGAAAATAATTTCCTTCAGGTTGTTCTCTGACACCAAGATGCATGGTATGGTGTGTTTATTTGAATGCATGAGAACATAGATAATAAGTTTATAAAATGTGTTTAAAATAATCTTCATATGTAGTAGGGAGTAAGATTTCTTCAGATATGCAGGAGCCATTTAACCTATAGTTCAATCTATTGCTCTACCCCATAGGTCAGTCACTAAAGGTTCTTCCTTACACCAAGCAGGAATGTGTTACTTAACATCAGCTGTACCCAATTTGGACTTTTATGAACACTCATCTCTCTCTCTCTCTCTCTCTCTCTCTCTCTCTCTCTCTCTCTCTCTCTCTCTCTCCCTGTGTGTGTGTGTGTGTGTACTCTTGTACATTGTAGATGTGCTCAGGTTGGGCACATGATATCTGTTGGGTTGGGTACAAAATGAGAGACTGTGGGGCTTGGGTTTGACATGTGATTCTTAGTGGACACACTGAGGTAGACTACAGGCTTGGATGGACGCATATCTGAGGTTGGAACTCCTGAAAATTCCTGGGCAGAATTCATGTGCCCTCACTCCATGGTGGAGCTCTTGTAAGAAAATGAGAAGGGGTTAAGCAAATAGGGTAAGGAAGGGAAGGAGTTAGGAGCAAGCACAGTTTCAGGTGAAGTCCGATTCATCCTGGTCACAAAGGGATGTCAGGTCATGTTGGCTTGGTGATGGGATAGGTCTGGGGCAGGCCCTGGAGACAGTCCACAGTGTAGGCTAGTGTAGCACCACTACAGAATGTAGGAGTTCCACAGTTGATGGAGAAGGTAAACCTACACACAGGGAAAGGCTCCATCAACACCTAGAACTAGAATGTCACACCCTCCCCAAGCCACCATACTGATGTCTGCTTCTACCCACAATGCACCAGTGATCTTGTTCCACCTAGACAAGTTGTCAGACATTTTAGGGTTTTCATATGGTTCTTTGATAATGAGTAAGTACCCCTTTCCCTAGATTATGACCAGTTAGCCACCTTCCTTTGGAGTAAATTTACTAAAGTTCAGTTTTAGAATATATTCAAATGTACCTTTGTGCTAAAGGCTTGGTCTCTAGTTTGGCATTGTTAGGAGGTAGTTTATTTTTTAGGAAGCAGAGCCTAGTGGAGGGGTTTGGTCAGTGGGGAAATGCTCTTGAAGAAGCCTATAGTACTATAACAGCTTATAACTCCACTCTTTCATGTCCCATCCCATTAGGGATCCACTTTGCTACTCATTGTCATGACGATTGAAGCTGCTGTGACCCAAGCCAATAGGACCAACCAGTCATGGGCAGGGAATCTCCAAAACCACAAGTGAACAAACCCCTTTCTCGTTATGAGTCGTTCAGGTACGTGTTATGGTAAGAAAAGATGAAGGACTCAGTACTCGCCCATGATTTTTGTCAAAGAACCATCATTTTATTGACTTGTGAGAGCTCTTTACATGTTCAGGGAATACACCTCCCATGCCCCTGCTCCCTAGGACATTTTCTGAATCACATGTAGTGAGCACTAGACAAGTCTCTAGCTGCTGATGTTCTGCATAGCTCCTCCTAGGTTTGGATGCCTATAAAGCTTTGGAGAGCAGTTAATGGTTCTAGGAACATGGTGTGGTGGTTGTCTCACTGGAGGCCTCATCTGCATTGGGGTCCAGGGTTTCTTCAAGGTATTTGTCCATAGCACTCAGCTCTGAGAGCTTTGACTCCCACTTAGCCCTATGCCTTCTCCTCCTCTGTGCATTGTATGAACAGTCGAAAGCTAGAGGCTGGGAAAGGTGGAATGGCAAGTAGCCCCAGCCCTGTGTATGTCCTGAGCCACAGATTTTGGCTAGTGCACCCCTCCCCCAAAACCCCTGAGCAAGCACAGCTATATGTATAGCCGCAGAGTGGCTTGCACTAGAAAGTAGCTGCAATCAATAGGAGCTGCACTAGGGACATGGTTACACATTACACAGTGCATAGCGACATCACTGTACAGTGTTGCTATGGCCAGCATCCTGGAATTCACAGGCAGTGGGCCCTGGCAGTGAGACCTTTGCTCATTATGTGGATTTGGTGGATTCTCCAATCATTTTTTTCAGAAATGATTGTGAAAGAAAGTGAGGTTGTTGAGACCTGGTAGTGGCTATCATGTGGGTGGGGGTCCCATTCTATCATGGGTCATAGGGAGACTGTTGCATTGTCACAGTGTTGACGACTACATGACTCATTATAGATCCCACTAAGGATATTACACTAAACCAGCAGTTCTCAACCTGTGGGTCATGACCCTGTTGGGGAGTGGGGGGTGTCAAACAACCCTTTCACAGGGGTCATATATCAGATATCCTGACTATCAGGTATTTACATTATGATTCATAACAACAACAAAATTACAGTTATGAAGTAGCAATGAGATAATTTTATGGTTGGGGTAGTCACGACAACATGAGGAACTATATTAAAGGGTTGCAGCATTAGGAAGTTGAGAAACACCGCACTAAACCAAGTCTAAGTAGACCCATGGAGCTTTTCTTTATGTGTGGCTTAGTTTCACCAATATCCACCAATCATAAAGTAGAATAGAAAACCTAGAGGCCCATTCAGAAGATCTTGGGGTGTGTCTCTGGAAGGAGATCTCAGTCAGCTATGGTGGTGGTTGGGCTGAGAGTCTGAGTCTGGATGTAGAGGGAGCACATAGGATGCTGTTGGGAAGAGGAGAGCTGGAGGAAGATGAACAGGTGGGCATTGGGCCCTTCTGAAACGAGAAAGTGCAGTACAAAGTGAGTGTCATACACATCACAGGCATATGGACCTGGGGCAGGGTCAGTACACTGACAAGGGAGTTCCAAGGATGAACTTGATCCAGGAGAAGCAAGTGTGGAGATGCATGGGGGATGGAGAGTGAGGTAGGGCACAGGCTGAGAAGTACAGGGATGAAAGAAAAAGTTCTCTCTAGGGGAGCTGGACCCACCCCTTCCCCCACATATGAGCCAGTGAGTTGGATGTTGTACATGATAATAGAGCCGAGAAACACATGGCAGCATGGATGACCCTGATTCCAACATATATTTCTTTTATTGTTTATAAGGACCCACAACAAGGTACTGGCTATAGACATAAATAACAGATGCTGACAACACCTGGATTTATACATGGAGCTACTCCTCTGAGAGGAGATAGTAAACCTGATCCTTCTCAGCCTCACTGCTGTCTCAGAGCCAACAGGCCTGCATTTTCACCCTGGTAGCACATTCAAGATCCTCATGCCAATGTCTACTTGCAGAGTATACCTAAGGTTGGCTTTCTCAGACAGACACATGGTGCACATTCTTTGGCTAGGCCAAAGTTCACAATTATTAGCTCAAGGAAAATCATGACACCCACTTTTCACTTTAGAGGTCAAAGCCAGCTCTCCAGGGGAAGGTATTTTTGGCATACCTTCTTCTTATGCTAACTACTCTTCAGCAAATGGATTTGAACAAACTAACCTTACATTTTGAGAATAATTTTGATTCACACATAAATATGGTTTTAAAAAGCCATTTATAACATGGATAATGTCCATGGGTATGACAGGAGCCAGTCAGAAATCAAACCCAAGAGTGGGTGTCTTTCCCCGAAGCCCAGGCAGAGCTCCAGGCCAAGAATATGATCTTCAGGTTGCACCTGTGAAGATCAGGTGTCCAGGAGGCAGGGACACACTGGCTAGGAGAAGTACACTTTCTCAGTGGTCTACAAGTCCATACTAAAGTGACTGCAAGCTGACCAGGCCTTCCAGGGGCCAGGAGGAGGGCTTGTCTCCTAATCTGAATTTATGAATTTTATTTATCTCATCTATAAAGGAAAAAAACTAATATCTGATCACCTGCACCAAGTCCCTTGTCCTCCGTGGCTCAGAACAGACCCTGTGTGTGTGTAATGTGTGAACAGGATGCTCGGAGCCAAGCACCAGGAAAGGACTTGGCATGTATTAACTGTCTTTTCTACCAAGAGCAAAATAGGATACTTGACATTGTAAATTTAAGCAAAAGAAATGATCTAGGCAACTACCGTGAGCACAGGATTCTGGCACAGTGTATATACAGGTACCAAAGTCCCTCTCCTAGAATGCAGGGAACAGTATGACCTGTTCTTCCAGGGTGACCACAGATGGGGGAGTCAGCCTTGCAGGGACAGGATACCAGCGAGGGGGTTCCCACCCATTAGGGACAGGTACATGGTTGACTTCACTGTATAGAGGTGTGTGTTTTTATAGCCACACACAGACAGAGGCTTCTTTGTGGCGTGTGAACAGTCAAAGATTGAAGCCCATGCTTGGGTTATTTTTCCATACGGCAAGGGGGACTGTGGAAGTGGCCCTCCTTTCTTGACGCGTTGGTTTCCTTTGTGATTTCCCTGTCCCCGCTGTTGTGAGATGGCCCAGCTGGCAGCTGTCTCCTTCCACTTTACACCAACAGCCAGTGGCGCAGCTGGAAAGAAAGCATCATTTATTTACGAGTGAGAAGCAGAGTTTAGAATCACAGCTTATGGGCCACTGACTCTATGATGAAATCAGGATCGAATCAACAGGTGGTACTACTTGCCCATGGGGGAGGTTACCAATGATGGATACCACTCTTGAGGGGCACCATTGGCTAAAGACCTCGTGGAAACTTTTAAGTACTTGAATTACTTGACGAAGAAGGGACCTGTAAACTTGGTAGAGCAGCTAATGTCTGTAATCATGATCTCAAGAGGCTAGCAGATATGGGTTTGAGGCCAGCCTGGACTACAGTAAGATTGTCTCAGGAAAAAAAAGGCAGAATAAAGCAAAACAAACCATAACCAACAAATAACCAAGCCTTGTGGAGCCCAGGTGCTTAGAAGGCCAACGTTCTTTCTGCCCAGCATATTAGTGATCAGTAGCTGAGGTGAGATATGCAGAACATCTTTAGATGCAGGACTGGCTCCATATTGTTCTCCTACTGATTTGTGAATGGTTCAGAAGTGTCTGTCCTTCTGCATGTTGAAATTCTCTTAGGTCCGTCCCCAGGAGTACTGGACTCTGAAGCCTGCTTTGCCAGGTGTGATCCAGGTACAAAAGTCAGGAGCAGCACCTGGGTAGCTCAGGGATAGAGAGCAGCAGCCTGCTGCCCTGTTGCTTGCTTGCTTATTTCTGATCATGAGGCATTTGTTGGCACTGACTGGTGAGATCTGTGCCACTAAACGTTTTGAAAACAATACTCATACTATTGCCTGGTTCAAACATTGAACCAGAGATAGAAGAGAGGCCACAACCATTGCCTCCATACGACTCTCTTTGGTTTCCTCACAAGTGGCACTTTGCAGCTTTTTCATTGCTGGTTAAGATATGCCACAGCATGGCTCAGGGTGGGCATAGTCTAAGGCAGTCTCTAGATAAGGCCACCACAGGCACTGACCAAGTATGGCATGGGGTGCAGGGAAGAAGCAGAATTCTTGTTGAAGGTATACAGAGGAGGGACAGAACCTAGAATACTGTCCAATTGCAGCAGCAATAAGGACAGCCCTACATACTCTGTCCTTGTCACCAATAGAAGCATATGATTAAGGCTGCAGGGCAACTTAAATCTCAAAGACTGGGAACACATAGCTCTGAGCAAGGACCATCAGGAACTGGAACCTAGAACCCAGAGCCTAGAGTGCAGAGTTCAGGACCAGAGATGTTGCAACTGGTGCAGTTTAACACAGATATGTGTGGGGTACTAGAAAAAAGTGAGTGTGAGTCTTGAGATGTGTGTTTTAGTGGACAAAATGAGGCTTGAAATGTAGCTACTAGAGGAGTGGATATGATTAGGGAGACAGGGACACATTATGGGCTGTTGACATAATATAATATTACTGAGCAGGCAAAATGGATGGTCTAGAGGCACACCCATATTTCCGATCAAAGGGGAATAACAAGGCTGAATTTACTCTACCATCTGAAACAACCCCAAGTAAACACCATGTGTGTCCATGAAGTTTGCAAGACACTGGACATCAGGTGATCATGGTCAAGTGATACCTCTAGAAGAAGGAATGAGGCAGTCACCCAGCCTGCTGCTTTGAGGGCCTCTGGATTTCGGAGTGGGGGGGTGAGAGCCCAGAGAACTCTCTGGAATTCAAGGGCACATGTGGTTCTAGCTTTCAGGACAGAGCAGAAGAGAACAGTTGCAGAGTTGGGCTGAGCCTTGAGCAGCATTCGTGACACCAAGGACAGCTTTACAATAGACGGGTATGGGAAGTGGCACTGAGGGACCTGTGGGCTGGAACAGTGCCTGCCCCTGTTGGAAACCCTCCTTACTCAAACTGCAACAGAGAGACAGATCTGTGGCAATGCCTCTTGGGACCCACCCAATAGATCTAAGAAGATCCAAGGAGCACCAAGAACATTTAAAGTCCCTGAAAAAAGATCCAGGCAGGTGAGGTGACACATTCCTTAAATACCAACACTCTGAAGGCTGAATCAAGTGTGTCTGTGAGTCAGAGGCTAGCCTGGTCTGCACAGTAAGTTCCAGACTCCCCAGAGTTACATAGTGAAACTCTGTTTAAAATAAAAACAATTAAAAAGAAATCCAATATATAGGGGCTAGGAGAGGGCCAGGTTGGTAAAGTTGTTGCGTTGATAGCATGAGGACCTGAGTTCCACCCTAGGGAATTTGTGTGGAAGTCATGGTGGCTTGTGTGTATAGTCTTAATGTTAGGGAGGGAGTACCAGATGGATCTCTGAGGTTTGCGTCAGCAACCCTAGCCTACTCAGCGAGCTTCAGGTTAAAGAGAGACCCTGTCTCAAATGAAGTAGTAGATGGCATTCTATTTCTGTGAAAAGTACTACTGAGGACAAGACTCAGAATACCCTAGGGTGTTCCTCCAGCCTCCACAGGCATGCAGACACACATGCATGCACACAGGCATACACACAGGCATGTACACACACATACATGCACTGCTTCCCAGTCCAACATGCACATGTTAAAAAATATCCAGGATGCAAGAAGGGAAAAAAGCCATGTGCTTTGGCTGTGATTAGGGTTTACCAGACACAAAAAGCAAGATTCAAAAAAAAAAAAGCTGGTCACCTGACATTGAACCCCAACTGACAGAAAGATTCTCAGATGACTTCCTTGTGTTTGTTCAAAGAGTTAAGAGGAGGCATAGAAGATACAAAAAGACTGAAGATGGACCTCAGAAGAAGAAACTGTGACAGGCGAAAGGAAAATACTCTCTGTACAGGCTCAAAGAAAGACACATTGATTGACTTAAAAACAAATGGGTGGATCAATAAAGGCAAAAGAAACTCCCATTGATTCAGTAAGCACAGAAGCATGGGCTGGCAGATACATCAGAAAGCATCCAAAGGATATATAGCAGGAATGCAGGGAGGGAGCAGGTGATGTACAGACAGGGACCAGAGCCACTGGGCAGTAGTGACCCCTGAAGCCCAAATTTAAAAACATCTAAGTGTAGATAGGAGTGTCAAAGGACCCAGACATACATTCTAGAGCCCAGAGGCAAATCAGTAGAGCAAAGGACCAGTTGGACTTGTTTGTTTGTTTGTTTGTTTTAAGAAAAGGTTTCTTCCTAGACTACCCAAGATACAATTTACTAAACACATGATACTCAAGAAGAAGGAAGATCAAAATGTGGGCACGTCACCCCTTCCTAGAATTAAGAACAAAGCACACATTGAAAGAGTTAAAGGGAGCATTTGTGCAGCTCAATCCAAAGGATGGTCCCAACGACTGCGGCTGCCAGGGATCCATCCCACAATCAGTCAACNATCAGTGGGAAGAGAGGCCCCTTGGTTATGCAGACTTTATATGCCCCAATACAGGGGAACGCCGGGGCCAGGGGGTGGGAGCGGGTGGGTAGGGTAGCAGGGCCGGGAGGGGGGAGGATATAGGGGACTTTCTGGATAACACTTGAAATGTAAATGAAGAAAATATCTAATAAAAGTTGAAAAAAAAAAAAAAAAGAAAAGGTTTCTTTATGTAGACTTGGCCATCCTAGAACTAGCTCTGTAGACAGGACTGGCTTCAAACTCACAGAGATCTGCCTGCCTTTGCCTCCCAAGTGCTGGGATTAAAGGTGTCCACCACTACTGCCCAGTGCAGAGGGGAATTTTTAAATTCTGCATTTTAAAAACTGCCTTTTAATTTTTAAAAGCTGTGAAGGGCCCTTAGGACTAGGGGTCTGGGAGCTTTCAGAGACACAGGCAACATGAAAGGGATATATATATATATATATATATATATATATATATATATATATATATATATATATATTGAAAACTACTACTGAGGATGACATTCAGAATACCCTATGGTGTTTCTCCAGCCTCCACAGTCTAAGTCTTAGGGCCACTGAGGAGGTAAGAGGGATGGTTCCACATAAACTATATTTACCATCAAAAGGGATTCTCAGACTAAAAAGCATTGTTGGGGGGGGGTGGGAGGAGAAGCCTCTCAATAGGTCACACACATGTCACCTGCCTGTGTGACACAAGAACTCACATGGCTCTCAAAGGAGAGAGGAAAGGAGTGAGACCAGGGCCTTGAGGGACCCTATTCTCACTGGAGTCTCCTCAGCCTGCCTGCTTTCTACATAGATGTCTGACCAGGCTGCACTGGGCTCTCTCATTTGGGCCTCTCTGCCCTCAGGTACCCTGATGGACATCTGTCTAACCCCAAACCTTCATAAGCTCTCCCCTTTGATCCACAGCCCACTTGGCTCTGTTATTGGAGCTTCTTCAGTCCCTCTGTCTCATGGTACTTTTCTTGTCTCCAAGAATAGAGAGCTTCGATCCTAGGGACTCTCACATTTGTCCCCACATGGCTCCTCATGCAGGCATTCCTGCCAGTGTCACCATAGCTGCTCATCTTCATGGATCTTTTCCATGCTGGCTGCCCTGCCCACAATCGCAGGCTTCTGGGTGGCTCTGGCCAGCACTAAAGATCTGCTTGTGTGGCAAATGCTTTTATGCACACAGCTTCTTGGTCTTCTGGGGGCTGTTAGAGCAGCAATAGGGTGAGGATACTATTCACACCTCTCTGAATCCTCTCTTTAAGGGTTAAATAGGGTGTCAGACTCACCGTGAATTGGCGCACCTCCCCTCTGTCCACTAGCTGGCGATCTTTCTCAGGTGTGATGGCATAGGCCAGTTTCTAAGAGAGAACAGGGTTGTTGATATAGCATGGGGCTCAGGTTGGCACAGACCAGCCACCACCCACTATTATCATGTTCTATCTATCTATCTATCTATCTATCTATCTATCTATCTATCTATCTATCTATCTAGATAACTAGGACTTACCCAGAAGGAGTTTGGCTCAGGAGCCATAGCCTCAGGTTCTTTCCCGAGAGCAAACCATTGATGCTCTGATATACAGTTTGCAGTGCTGGCTGAGGTCTCTAGCCCTCAGTGGATGCATGCAGGCCCCACAGGGCCTGTCACTTGCCCTCTGTAGAAAATATTGCTTCCTCCTACTAATTTGTTCTTGGAGCCCAGATGTTATCCTGGCCTCCAGAATAGACTTCAGGTGCCAGGGGTGTCCTTGATTCTCATTTGGACATGGTGGTAGCCCCATTCCTTCAAAGAGTTTGGCAGCAGAGGGGCTGTGGCCTGGCCACACACTGTGATGTCTTTTCTAGACATAGTCTGGCCTGACTGACAGAGGAACCTCTGAATGCCAGCCTCTGAGAGGAGGGACCTGCTGCAGTATCCAACACCAAGGGACACTGTGGCTCCAAGGTAGAGAGAGTCCTTGGGCCCCATAAGTACAATGGGATTGCTGCACAATCCAATGAAACTGCTTCATGGAGTCCCGAGGTCTCCGGTATGGGATTGCATCTGGGAATCAGTCTACTCACAATCCCATTCACAGAAGTTCTGATCTCTTTCAGGAACAGTAACCAGGGGGGTCAAACAGGACATGTGGATATAGACTGGCATCACACAGACACATGGGTGCAGAGAGAAAATTCATACAGATAATGACATACCCGAGCATACAGAGACAAATGGGCATTCATAGTCGCAGATGTGATGTACACACACACACACACACACACACACACACACACAGAGAGAGAGAGAGAGAGAGAGAGAGATGTGTGGACACCAGCACACAAAACACAAATGTGGCATACACATATGTACCCCTTCTTTCCATTGAATCATCCCATCATCCCAGCTCCAGCCTCCTGCTGGCTGGTATGGTCCAGGGATGGAGATGCCACCTGAACCATTAGGATGATGAACCCCTTGAGATACCCACCTCTCGGAAGGACCCTGGCAGGCTGCAGAACTTATAGGTGGCATAAATGGGCACCATGGCCATGGAGGATGTGGCAATGATCCAGCCCAGGGCATTGGCCCAGTCTGGGAAGATGTAGGCTCCATAGTGTGGGGGTCTGAAGGTCACAATGCTGACCACGACCACAAACTGAAATAAATGGGCACAGAGGTCAGGCAGCTCTTGCTGGTAGGTATGAAGACAGAGCAGAAAATCAGCAAGCTTTTTACAGAAGGTCTCCTAACAACACAAGTGCCAACCTCAGCCAGACCACCTGGGCCTGGCCCAAGCAATCCAACATCTTCCTGAGGTACCAATGGCATATCTACACACATGGTGTGTAACTACATATGCATTTCATGCCTACACACATAAGTGTGCTCACATGTATGCCTACCAGACTACTCGTGCCTATATTGTACCAATACATTCACTATGTATTTACACTTTATGCCTGCATGTATACAATGTACCTAAACATGTGCCTCATACTACATGTACTTTGCACACGATTGGCATGAACACACATTCTCTGTATCTGAGCATGACAGCCTTTCCTAAACATAGGAAGTCTAGTGGATGTGGGTTAAGATGTATTTCCGGGTGCAAATCTTCACCTGTTGTATATATTTCTCAGGGTCAGCAAAGTTTACTGTCCAAACACATTATCTTGGACACACACACTTGTCTCATACTTGTTTTTGGCTTCAATAAATCACACATTTCTTAGAAAGCACTGTATCTGCCAAAGCCACACTCTTACATGTAAATTGACCTCAATCTGGTCATTTGTTTGGGAGTGTTATCTGCTGCAGAAGACACATAATAACATGCCTGCAGTGTTCACTTGTCTGCTGCAGCCAGATGAAAACATGAAGTAACATCTTTTTTTTCTGCCAATGTTTTAGCTACTTATGGGATGGGTTTAAAAATTAGGCTTAAAATGACATAAATCATGCTTCCATGAAGTTGGGGGGATGAACTGGGTAGCATAACTTCAAGGTTAGACTTTGATCAAGATCAGCTCTTTCATGTTGAGAAGAAAGCTTGTTAACAGGGAGAAGTCAGAGATGGGATAGCTTAAAAAAAGAAAGGGTCAACTGTTTTATTCAGAGACGAGAGGACAGTGTTGTAGGGCTTTCCAGGCAGGTCCACCCGGGCCACAGATACTGGTTGGATTCTACATCTGATCACTGAGTGAGTGCAAGAGCATCCCTCAGGCTGCAGAGGGCTGTAAGTTGGCTTGTGTAGCTACACATATCAGTTGTATCTAAGCCACTGCTAAGTACTGCATGGAGCCAGGTGAGCTCTCTGGCATCCTTCTCAGTGGTCTCAAGACATTGGGATAGATTCAAGGGCAGGGTCAGAAAGATTTAGGGTCCACAGTACTTACCAGAAGGAAGCAGGGGCTGACCAGCTTCCAGCATAGCCGCCAGTACAGGTTGGGTCGCTGCCCAGTCATCTGCTTGATGTCGTCACTGAATTGCTGGACACCTAGGGGAGAAGAGGTGGCTGTGGGACTGGGTCATATAACTGGACTTGCAAGTCCTTCTTGACCCATCCCTCATCCCTTAGAGCCCGTAACCCTGATTCTACTTAGCCATGCACCGATTGGCTCTGATGATGATTCAGAGAGGCTGGTGGTCTGCTGGGTGAACTGAGGGCCCAACAATACTCCAACCCTACCCTGCTTCAGCTCCTTCTCTGGTTCCCACACCCTCCATGCCTTTTTCTGCAAGCAGTAATTTCCAACCTGTGAAACACTGTCCAACACATCTAACATGAAGCATACTGTTTTGTGGGTCAGCCCAGTGGCTGCATCACTACCGTCTCCAGGATTTTCTCATCTTCAGCAACTGAAACTCTGTCCATTCAATTCCAGTTCCAACCCCAACCCTTAGCATTCCACTCTCTGTCTCTAGGAACTTGGACCCTTGAAGGATCATATATAGGTAGTATCACAGTATATGTCCTTTGAGGACTTGCTTGCGTCAGTTAGCACATACATCCATGTTGGAGCATGTTTCAAAATCTCTTCACTTTTAAAGGCTGAATATTCCAATGTGTGTGTGTGCGTGCGCGTGTGCGCTCATGAGAGAGAGAGAGAGAGAGAGAGAGAGAGAGAGAGAGAGAAAGAGAGAGAGATTTAGTTTGAAGCTCTGATACTTAATAACTGGAATTTTCTGTAGCAATATACTTTAGAAACATCTTTCAACAGTATCATTCAGCTTTTCTTATTCAGAAATCTGTAAGGAGATCTTCTCAATGGGGACTCCCTTCATCCACTTCTGACCTGGTCTCTGGCTTGTGGGACTGCAGTGGGATATCCAGCTTTGGAAAGCTTGGAAGACCTCCATAGTCTCATTAGAAAATCTCTGACTAGAGTTCTGATCGAGGTCTCCTGGTTAGAGCTCTGTACCTCAGCCAATCTCATGAGGTCCCCAGGATCCTGCAGCTCAGCTCCTACCTCCAGCTAGATCCTAAGAGGTCTGTGATCAGCTTCAGATCCCCAGGGACACTTAGCGCATAAATGGCTGATGGGCTTTTCTCACAGACTGACCTATTGTTCTAACTTATGCACAAGCAACTTAGCTGGTCTTGTCCAGAAGGTACATGTGAGGCACACCTGTGGGAAGCAGTCATGCTTTGACATCCCTCTCACAGACCAACTGAATTATCTGATCAAAGTCCCTATAGATGAGAGGTAGGCAATCCTCTGCCCAGATAGAGCTAAAGCTATTCTGTGCTTGTTAATAAGGTCCTGGCTAGCTGGATGGAGCATTTAACTTTTTCCAGTGGCTGTAAATGGTCTAACACCCCAAACAGCCTTGTTCTACCAACACAGCCTCTCTAACCACAACTTGGCTTCCCAGCAGCCACGTGACTGTCTACTCAACCTAGTAGACAAGCGCTAGGCACACACCCTTGATGCCGTGAGAGACATGACTTAAACCTCTGGAGTCCAAATGCCTCTTTTCAAAGTGGCTTTGCAGAAAGCAAGCAGGAAGACACTAACCCAGCCATCACATTGGTGCCAAAGTGTTGGTCTGACCACCAAAACTTACCATAGAACCAGGCCACCCCAATGGCTTCAATGAGCACGCCAAAGAGGATAGATGTGCCAGCCGCAAAGTGGTCCAGCAGTGTGAAGACATAGATGCCACCCTGGAAGAGAGGGGATCTTAATGAGTTTGGGGACAGCAGCAGCAACTACACCATTAAAGTATCTTCCCTAAAAGGTAACCCATTCTGTGGGTTTACTGTGGAGATATATCGTATTTACCTCTATAAAATTTGCTTTGAGTCATGGATTCATACACAGCTCCTTAGAGACACATTCATCACAATAAAAAATAGAAACCACGTCTCCCCTCCTTGCCTTTCCTTTTCCAGGCTCCAGATAATAAGGGTCAGAAACACTCAAATACCAAGCTTGGTAGAGTCTCCTGTGAAGAAGTGGCTAAGACCCCACAAAGAGGCCTCTGCCAGTTTCCAGATCCTCTTCATACCCAGGAAGGCAAATAATGCCTGTGTGCTGTATTATCTCTGGGACCAGATTCCAGACCCGTTGCTGCATTGCCTGTGACTACATGGTTTACGTGAGGGAAAGGAGGAGGCTTCTTAGAAATGATGTAGTGTGTCTGTTCCCATGGCACCAGTTGTGCCGCCAGGCATCAGGGCTGACATATGACAGGAGCAGGAAACTACATACGTTGGTGACACAGAAGAGAGACAGCAGGAAAGTAGCCAGGACAATGCCAAGAGTGAAGAGCTCTCGATGCCGATGCAGCAGCTGGAACTCATCGACAAGCCCAGTGATCACAGACTCCATGCCCCCCATCTGTGGGACGCAGAGAATGGTGGTTGACACTACCCTCTCAGGCCTGACTCCTCATTTAGTGAGTGTACAGCAGACTGGGGTAAAATGAGGAAGGAGCCTTTGCTGAAGCTCTCCTAGTGACACAGCCTAGAAAGAGTCCAGGGATAGTGACTACAGTCACCTCGAAGTCACGGGGCCTATGAAGTGCCAATTGGCTGAAAGTCTTATGAGAATGATTGTGCACGCATGACCAAATCAAAATGTCTGTCCCGTGAGCACAGCCCCAGGCTGGGCATTGGAGATGTCCCCAGTTTTACCACAATGGGGCTAGCCAGGTAGGGCCTGTGTTCTGCAGGCAATGCTCATGAGATGTGTCCTCTTGGATACAAGATAAGAAACCCATTAACTACCAGCCTGGGTGCAAGATGAAGGTGGGACTGTGGTATGACATCTGTGGGAAGAGGGATTCTTGATTCAGGCTTTCCACAAAGTGTATAATAGCTGAGCTGTATCAGGGTGGGAAAATGTCATGGGACAGCCAAAAGGTGCCACCAGCCAATTCTGATATTAGAGATCAGTAAATAATCTTGAGCAGTTGGTGGGGCTGAAGGAGTCTAAGAAAGCTCATAGCTCCAGCCTCTTTAAGGTTGGACACCAGACGGCTGCAAACAGTTTCCAAGGCCCAGCCCAGGCTACTAAAAGCTTCCATCTGTCCTAAGGGAGTCCAGAGGTCAGGAAAGCAGTTATTTTGTACCCCTGAGGCCAATCACTGTCATTCTGCGCCAAACCTTTGGCTACTGGGCTCTGCTTTACGTGCATGTTCAGACCCTGATACTGGGTTAGGAAGAAAAAGGGTAAGTTACATTCCAGCCACTAACACTCAGGTCCAGAGAGGGTCTCCAGTGCTCGTGGGTGTGTCTAAACCTAATTTGCAGGCTCTGTGATGAGCATGTGAAGTTTGAGGGACTGTTGAGGGGCCATACCTCCACCCACAGGAACAGGCCAACAGCAAGGCACAGCTGTGGAGCGTTGGGACATGAATTACTCACAGCACTGTCGATACCCAGGGTGAGCAGCATGAGGAAGAAGACAGCGGCCCAGGCTGAAGACAGCGGGAGTGTGGCGATTGCCTCAGGGTAGATGATGAATATCAACCCAGGTCCTACAGGCAGAAACCCTCATCACCGCCACAAGCTTGCTCCTTGCTTCCCCAGTTGGCACACCAGGAGCTCACCACTGCCACAAGCTTGCTTCCTAGTTCCCGACATATCACGGTTCGCTTTTCATTGCTACCCCACCACCCTCAGCCACTCAGCCGAGAGCTGATGCCAGCATACCCGCCCCCACACACATGCAGGACATACAAGTACATGTATATATACTTATACTCCCATCCACAGACACCCATATAGGCAGGAACACATAGCAAGGGCACATATATGCACAAGTATGCACACTTTCTCAAGCGGATTTTCTTTTACATGAAGCACTACATTTAGGGTATGTTTCTGACTTCTACCCCCCGGAATATGACAAGACTCCTCCCTTCCCTCTGCAGTTGTTGGCAGCCTGTGGTTTCTCTGCCTATGCAATGCAGCACACAGTGTCCCCTTCAAGTGACTTTTTTGTAGGTAAGTGGGACTTCTGCAGTGAGGAGCCTGGATATTTAGTTGATAATTCATCCACGGGGTCCTGAGGGGTTCAGAAGGGTAGAGCATACCATCCATCTCCAGAGGACACAGAAATAAATCAAGAAACAGCTTCAGCCTTAAGTCACCAAGACACTGGTCACTGGAGCACAACCCACAGTCCTGCCTGACATAGGGACTGAGGCTGGAGGGTCCCCAACATGATTCTGCTTCCTTGTTTCTTCAGCAACAACAAGGGCACATCAGATCAAGGTAACACTTACAGAGCCAAAGAGGTGTCAACCCCATGGCTTGTTGGGGACATTCCTTCTTCACTTCCATCAGTGACAATATTGTGTGGGCAGCGGCAGACACACAACAGGCACCATACCGATACACAATGCAATCTAATCTGAGATGATCCCTAAGCAAAAAATATCCCCCCCCCCGCCCCATGCAACACAGAGTTGGCCATTTTTGAGACTCGACTTGGATACAGAGCCCCTCATGATAGGCTAGGCCCTGCATTTCTATAGATAGACTTGGAACTGGCTGCTTCTGGTCTCTTCTCTCCCTCTTCAGCAGGGCAAACTTTGCTTTACTCTTAAGGACTCAACACTTAACCATCTTCATAGCGTCACAGACCAAGGAAGTTTGCAGGGGCAGGCTTGGATCCAGGTAGTTACCAAAGTGTCCAAAGGGACAGGGCACAGTTTTCAACATGCGACAGTACTCAAGTTTAAACGCTCCAGACCCTGAACCTGGGAAATGATCCTTCAGTTCTCCTGAGGAGGGATGACACCATGGCCTTCTTTTTCTACCTTAGTTCTTCCACCTGTGGCCTGAGAATTAGTTGTAAATGACATTTGCTTTCCTTGTCAGAAAAGGGGCAGAGGCTGTCCACTTGACTTTCAGGAGTCAGGCTTTACCAGCTAGAGCTGTTCCTGAAGATAAATGGGAGGCTGGGCTTTCAGTGTGGAGGGGAGCAAACTCTTGGCTGTGTTTCCCTGCATTATGTTTCCTCTCTCACCTCAGCTGTGCTTTCCTGGAGGAAAGGACATGGGTGAAGAAATTATGGCCATCTTACTGTCTTCCTCCAAGCCCAGAACCTCCCTTGGACTCCAACCTGCTTCCCATTTGTAATCAGAAGCCTGCGATACTCTGTTCTCCAGGAACTAAGAAAACAATTGGAGAGGGCCTCAGCTTGGTCCTCGGGGCACAGGTGATATAGCCCATTGATCTCTACGTTCCCCCTCCTTGTACCTGATAATCAGAAGTGATCAGCCAGTGGTGGGTGATGTTAACCATGGCAGCATGTCCCTGATTCTAAGAGTAGTAGCCCAGTAGGAGAGAACCCCAGGGGTGCCAGATGGAAACACAGGATGGGCAACCCACAACTTAGTAGATCAGTCTCCAGAGAGAAATTATGTCCTTGTCACCAATGATAAGCCTGAAGGCAGGGGAGAGGTCCCAGCTGACAGACCCTAAAGAACCTTTGGAGAACTGTGGTCTTGAGCTGACCCAACTTAGGGGATGCTAAGCCTCTGCTATAGCCAGGCAGATTTCTTCAATGCCCAGAAGCCCTTCCCTTCTGCCAAATACTTGTATGTCCTTGTGGTCTTCTGCCTACATATCACACTGAGGGGTGACTTCCTGCCTAGATTGGAGTTTGTGTATATGGATGTGTGTGTATATAAGTTATTAATTAGTCTAAGCCAGCAATCCCCAGGGATCTGCTGGTCTCTGCTTCCTCAGCACTGGAATTACAAGCATGTGCCAGAGAACTCAGTTTTTTGATGAGGGTTCTGGAGACTGAACTCAAGCCCTCATGCTCACATGACAAACAGTTCACCAACTGAGCCATCTTCCCATTTCCCCATGTTAAAATTTAATTGAAGATGGATTGATAGTGAGGTTGTAGGGCCTCTGAGAAATATTGGGTTATAGGGGCATCACCCTCATGAAGAAATTATTTATAAAGATTAAGTTAGGGATCTCCGAAGTGGGTTTCTTGGGACTGCACTGCTATGACATTTTGGATGTTGAAGACCTAGTTCATAGCTTGTGGTTTGTTGGGGGATGGTTGGGAACATTATCAGTGAATGAGTTCATACTGAATGGGCTCTTGTATGGGGACCTAGGTGGAGAAAAGTAAGTCATGCAGGGTGTCCCCAATCCTTTTCCCCTTAGCTTCTTAGCCACAGGGAGTTCAGCAGCTTGTCTCATTATGCTGACTCCATCATGATGTTCTGTCTTGTCACAAAGTGACAACCAAGGTGTGCTAGGCACAGATCTCTAAAACTAAGCTCAAACAAGTCTTCTCTCTCTCTCTCTCTCTCTCTCTCTCTCTCTCTCTCTCTCTTCTTGGTTTTTCGAGACAGGGTTTCTTTGTGTAGCCCTGGCTGTCCTGGAACTCAGTTTGTAGACCAGGCTGGCCTCGAACTCAGAAATCCGCCTGCCTCTGCCTCCATGTGCTGGGATTAAAGGTGTGCGCCACCACGCCCGGCTCGTCTTTTCTCTTTTAAACTGATTTTCTTATGTATTTTATCACAGTGACCAAAGGCTGACTAGAGGAATTAAACATAAAGAGACTGGGCACTTATAAAGCGAGGCCACCCTATGTGCTTAGCCTACTTGCACTGGGCTGAGTCCTTTCTCTTCCATCCATCTGGAGGCCCTCACCAAGGACACACTCATGGGTGCACCATGCTCTCAGACCTCTGTGAACTAAATTAACATTTCTTTGAAAAGTCATCTAGCTTCAGGTATTTTGTCATAGCAACAGCAAATAGACTAAAATATAACATCAACTGACTACATTAAGCCCTTCCCTCCACCTTTCCCATTCTTAGTTCCAACTTCCAGGTGTGGAGAGACATTCAGTGTCCAAAACTCAGCCAAATGAGAAGGAAAGATCATATTCTAAAGACTCAAGGACTTTTCTGATAGACCTAAATCTCATCCAAGCCTGTCATGATTTCTGGACACTTATAAAGAAACATTGACAGCTAATGCTCATTTTGGCAAGCCATGTTGAAACCTAGAAACGTCCTGTCTTGATACTATGTGACTGGAACAGCTCAGTCTTCACCTCCCCTGAGCTTTATATATGCCACACTGTCATGGAAACTCCTAGGGAACTCAAATGACAACTGACAATGTCTGCCCAGACCTCCATACAGTGTTTACAGGCAACAGGCTGAGGGACTGAGGTGTTGGCCGAACCACTTGGTTTCATGTGAACCCAATAGAAGATATGGAGGAAGCAGGGCAGGAAGAACAGGGGTTAGACTGGGGCTGGTAAGCCATGCCACATGAACATAAGCTGGTTGCTCTCGTTTGAGTCAGCAGTTCTTAAACCCAATATCCTTTGGGCCCTAGCCATGTCCCTCTGGTCTTTCTTCAGAGAGGGCAGAGTGAGAGTGTGTGGTAAGAACTCACCATCTGTGGCCACATCCCTGATGGGCACGTTGTGCTTCTGTGCCATGTACCCGAGGAAGGAGAAGACAACGAAGCCAGAGGAGAAGCTTGTCAGGGAGTTAATGGAGGTGGTGATGATTGCATCTCTGTAGAAACAAGGCAGACTGTCTTGACACCGGTTAAACAGTGGCTCTGGGAATGCCAACTGTTATTACACATTTTCAGCATCTAGGGAGGCAGTGGGCAGGCTTGGAGGGAAGCTTCTAAGAGGGGCACTATCAAAGCACCTATAGCTGGGAGAACCTGTCTGGTACTCCTGGGTTCATGGTGGTGGAAAATATGACCACTCTGTGTCCCATTCACTGGGTCATGACACCATTGGGCTGCCTCGTGTGAATCCTGGAACCTCGGCATGCATGGGTTTGGGGGCTGGTGAAACAAAGTTTTCATGCACACATGGAGGTGCTAGAGTGGCTGGTGTGGTCATTCTACTCTACTCTAAGCACTAATAATAAGAGACAGAGGCAAGTCTACAGAGACAGAGGCAAGTCTACAGAGCCCTGGGAGGATCAGGGTTCTCCACTGTGGCCAGTCTACTGTGGAGGACCCAACAGTTTGCTGTGGTGTGCCTCCCCAGATACATACATGAGCTTCAGGTAGGGCTTGCCTCAAGACTGAGATTCACACCCCACATACACTTTATTTCCCTCCACGAAACTTCCCTCAGTGCCTTGGGACCATTTTTCTGTGTTTATTCTGTATTTTTAGTGCTTTTTGTCCTTAGGATGAGTAAGCAAACTTAAGCCCACTGAGCTCAAAGAGAACAGGCTTCAGCACCGACTGCATCTGTTTTTAGGAGGACTGGGATCCATCATGTAGTTACAGGTGAAACAGGCAGAGCTTCTCAGAATCAGGGACATCCTTCCAAGCCCTGGATCCCTTAGTTTAGGCTATAAGGGTTTTAGTCAACTGCCCTGAGGAAAGGTCTTAGGCAAAACGAGACCCTGAGAAAGAGGGGAAAATCCATGGGGGCTGGCAAGGGGCAGGAGGATGGAGAAGAGAAAGAAGGAGAGGCACAGGCTAGCCACAGGAAGGGCTAGCCTGCCATCCTGGGGAGCCTGGCTCTCCTCAGCAGGTGCAACATATCACCACGTGTTTCAGTATCTTCTTTAAAGTGAGAAGCAAGACTTTGTTGGAAGCTTCTGTGCAAAGCCAAGCACACACGAATTTCAGTATTTACAAGGCTAATGCAGGAGGAGAGGCCATAAATGGAAGGTCAGCCTGGGCTACATAGTGAATTTCAGGACGAGTTAGGCTGTAGCATGAGACCCTATTTCTGACACAAGGAAAGGAAATCTGTGTGTCTCAGAGACCTCATGATTTTCCTCTGGGAACGCTTCATTTCCAAGAGGCAGACCCCAGGATCCGTGACACAAGACTAGGTTTTGCAGACTGGTTCCGGGCAATAGTACCTCAGGGCTTACCTATAGCAGTTATTGGTGAACTTATTGTAACTGGAGAAGGCAATCAGCACCCCAAACCCAACGCCAAGGGAGAAGCACACCTGGGTGGCAGCATCGATCCACACCTGTCACAGCCAGAGATGGGAGAGCAAGAGGAAGATGATTAGAGAGAATGGGATGTGAGTTAGTTCCACCCGAGGGGAGCATGGGAGCTGTCACCATGCAGCGTGGGCATCACCATGCAGCGTAGGCATCCTAACTGTGTTCACCTCTAGCTGAGGCTGCAAAAGTTCTCAGCTTGGTGGCAGTAGGTACTTGCTGTCCCAGGAAACAAGCCCTAGTATGAAAGGACATGGCAAAAGGGAGGCAGTGTTTTGTGTATCGCTTATGGTTTCAGGAGGCACATGGGTGGAGCCTCAGGCCACCTAAGGCCAGAAATGGAAGCCCAGCAGACAGCAGGCTCACTTATCTGGATGTCAAAAGAAGGATGCAAGAGCTGATAGTTACATCAAAATGATAAAGTCAGGTACAGTCGCTTGAGTTAGGGTTATGCTAAGACCACCCAGGGAGCTAGGCCTCCTGGGTAGCTTTGCTGGCTGGGAAGGCTAGGAGGAGCTGCTGAAGTCCTCTTCCACGGATATGGACCGACCACCTTAAGTATTTGGGGGCTGGACAGTACCAGGAATTGTTTCTGAACTACGGGAAACTATGTGTTTGAGGATATAGCTGGCCAGCCAGAAGGTTAAGGTTGCAGGGACGACTAGATCATCAGCATGTTGGAGAGGCCAAGTCCAGAGTGGTTGAACAAGTGGGCAGTCAGTAGAGTGGTCCTACTGTCCTGTGTGGCCCTTATATCACAGCACGCTCAGCCATCGCGATGGCTCAGGTTGGAACATTATCAACAAGGACTTCTTGTTTCCCACTTACTACCAGTGGTCACTCAGTTCATTCCCATCCCAGAGTTGTGTGTGTGCTCTTCACTGGGCTCACAGATGTGTGTTTCTTGGGCTTCTGTCACACCACATTCAATGCCTCCCTGGCCCCTCAGGAGCTTGGCTGACCTTACCTGAACCACTTTCTCCTGAGGTACTAGAAATAGCTCCCTTCCTTTTTTTTTTTTTTTTTTTTTCTTGGTTGGTTTTTTGTGAATATATATTTGATTATCTGGGTACCTCTATCACTTATTACTCATTCATCTATTGACAACCAAATTTATCAATATCCAGCACTATCTAGCATCTATCTACCTATCGGCTACCTATCATCCATCCATCCAATCTTACTGCCATCTTAATTTCTCACAACCTTTCATCTCTGTGATTTGCTTTGTTTTCTATTTGTTTTGTTTTGTTTTGTTTTTCGAGACAGGGTTTCTCTGTGTAGCCCTGGCTGTCCTGGAACTCAGTCTGTAGACCAGGCTGGCCTTGAACTCAGAAATCCGCCTGCCTCTGTCTCCCGAGTGCTGGGATTAAAGGCGTGCGCCACCACATCCCGCTGCTTGCTTCGTTTTTTTAAAGCACCTTCTCACGTGCAGCCTCTCTCTGCGTTTTTGTGGACTGCACGTCTGCTTGCTGAGACTCCAATAATCTTCACTTTTTTTTTCTTCTTGAGTTCTTTTGAATTCTCAAACATGTCCTGCCTGACCCTGGCTTTTCCAGTTTCCCACAGGGATGATATCCACAGTCCTCCTGGTTCTAGTGCCACAGATCATTTTTGCCTGCCCCTGGCTCTTCCTTCACTCTGTGGGATTTGTGCATGCTCTCAGGCCTTGCCTCTGCCCTCATACAGACTTGGCCAAGGACACTGTTACTACCTACTGAGCTTCCTTATCCTGATCATCTCATCCTATCTGCTTCTGCCTCAGGTTTGTATAAAGCAGCACACTTCCAAAGGAGGTTGTGACTCAGCCCCAGTACAGATCTACAGCCCTCCTGCCTCCTAACCTTCCTGCCCTCTCCATTGGAGACCCACATACCTGGCCGGCTCAAGCTCCAGGCCTAGTGAGACCTTCACACTTCCTCCCCTGGCCCCAGTCTCAGTAGAAACCCACACCCCTCCAGCAGGACTACCACAGTATCTGAGCTTTGCTCTAGTGCATTTGGGGTCTATCGTTTGTCCCAACTCAGCCCACATGGCTTCCAACAACTCCTTATGGAGTTCTACCACAACTACCTCTCTAAAATGCCTTCTGTTCATTTTTTCAAAGATGGTGCTGCCCTTTTCATCTCTCAGGATCATCTCCCATAGCCTGGAAGAGCCCATCTCTTATGAGGCCTTCTCCATATCTTTTAACCTAGAATAACCCCTTCCTTTACTTAACAAACCTTCAGCCTATGATAACTTGCGACTCCTAAAGATAGACCTTGGTTCATAGGGCCTTGAGGCAGCTCAGCCCTGCAGACAACTAACACAGAGCCACAGATCATGCTCTTGGTGCCAACCTAGACACAAACACACACACACACACACACACACACACACACACACACACACACACACAATTCCTGAAACCACAAATGAAGATTCTCTTAGCTCCGTGAAGTATTTTATGACCCCTTCTCAACTAACCCTGCCTATGAAGGAGACAGATATATAGGCTGGTCTGCATCTGCTGACTTCGTAGTATATGAAGGAATTACTTCTGAGCCACAGACTGGGCCTCTGAACCATATGCAAAAGCCCTGTCACAAAGCCTTATCCCAAAGGACTGCCAACCATGACCAGGTGCTGCACTCACAGATGCCTCACAGAGACGGTAGAAGTCCACACTGAGGTATGCTCTGATGCCATCCATGGCCCCAGGGAGGGTGACTCCACGCAGGAGCAGGGCTGTGAGGACTACATAGGGCATGGTAGCTGTTATCCACACCACCTGGGAAAGAAGACAGGACCTTTAAGGAACATGAGTCACCTGCAGTGGGACTTTGCAGGTGATTCGAGGATTGAGGTCAGGGAAGGCAATATCTGCTATTGTTGGAGGGTTTCAGGTATTGGCACATGCATTATCACAGGCTCATTTGGTTAAAATTGCCATGTGTACCCATACCAATATAACTCCTAAATATTTTAATCAGTAAGAAAATATTTTAAGTTCATGCTGGACATACCATTATGAACAATGTTCTTCTCCATGCTCTACCCCAAACATAATGTTTATCCTCATCCACCATGATCATGTGTCCCCTGCTTCCACCAAATCATGGTCACATGTCCACTCACATTCACCCATAGTCATACATCCCCTCTTTACCTAAACATGGCCATGTATCCACAGCCAAACCAACTATAGCTACCTGTCTACTCTCAACTCAACCATGACCACCTGTCTACTTTCTACTCAACCATACTCATGTTCCCACCCACCAAACATCACCCCATGTCCACCTACCCACCCATATACACATGTCTATATGTGCAGTAAAGGCTACATGACAACTTACCCAACCATGGTCTCATGACCATCCATCCAGTAATGGCTACATGTCCATACACCAATCACAGCCACATATCATCCACTGATCACTGCTACATGTTCACCCACTTACCCATGGCTACATGTCATTTAACAGCCTTAGCCATATGCCACCCATCAACCATGATCATAAGTTCACCTATTCAACATGGCCACATGGCCACTTACCAACCACGGCCATGTGCCCAGTTACCCAACCATGGCCATGTATACGCCCATGCAAACATAACCACCCAACTATAGCTATGAGTATACTCACCAACTGTGCCAATGTATCTGCTCACACATCATGGCCATATGTTTATCTACCCACTCACCCACAACCATGTGTTCTCAGGTCCTCTTGGCTAGTACCTCACCTTCCCTGAAGTCTTTACTCCCTTCCACAGGCTGAAGTAGAGCAGAACAATGACCAGCACCAGGCAGGCTGTGAGCTGCCACCGTGGAGGGCCCAGGTCATCAATGCCACGACTCTGGTGGAGGTGCAGCACACCACGCCTAGAGGAGAGAAGCAACAAGTGATTCTGGAGGAAGCAACTGCCTCCCAGGATAGGAATGGAACAGCTGAGCTAGTCCCTATCCTCCTCATCTTTGTCATATGGAAAGTACCTGGTATGATCTGACTATCAGTATAGTCATATCACCCTTCCTACTGTGAAAGACCCAAGGCTATCCTCTAAGTTACTGAACTCTGTTAAGCTGGTCAGAGAAGCTAGGTACCTTGCCAGGAAACCTGAAGAAGGTCAGCACTACCTTGCTCCATCATCAGATCTGATTTTTGGAGTTGAGAGGGAATTGGCAGCTTGGGTCTACAGAGAAATGGAGATCTGAGAAACTAGAAGGTACCGAGTGAAGCTACAATGAGCTGCTGTCTTGCAACAGTCCCAGGATCCTTTGCAGGGATGAATCTAGAAAGGCTCTGGGCAGTAAAACTGCATATTCATGCTCCTGTGCATTCTGCCTTGACTTCTCTTGCCTTTGCTTGCATAGTTCCTGACTCTAGTAGGAAGTGAGGTGCACCTGCACTCAGCTTTAGGGGAAGCCATGCTAAGACGAACGTGTGAAATGTATACTTGCTTCCGATGAACATGGCAACGTAGAGTCGGGTGGCCGCATCGCCATCACAGACAGAGGCTTTCAGCCCCTACTTGTTCTAATGCTGCTTCTGCCTAAGGAAGCAGAGGACGGCATAGTGAAAGTAGCCACCACAGCCCAGATTTGTTTTTACTGTGGGTCAGATGAGGTTTCCCTGGAAGTTAATACCCAGCTTCACAATGGAGCACAAGTAACCCCAACTTTCTGGAGATTTTTGTTAGAAACATGCAGCACGGCACCAAGTTGGAGAACTTTGATCCTCAAAGTCTAGAAACACACCTGGGGTGCTAGCTGTTGCCATCAGAAACAGTGCCGCACTGAAAAGCCAGCTCAACTCTCCAAACATACTCCAATAGCAGTTAGGGTCAAGGACCCCAGACAGTGTAGGGGGACAGACAGTTGCAACATGAGAATTTCACTGTCATTCTCTTCTTACAGAGTATAAGTTGCTTGCTCAGCATCCTGTCTAGTAGGGGCACTGTGCAAGCTCTTAGCATGTAGGCATGCAGCAAGAATCACCTGTGCTAAAGGAGGTAGGCAGTGCACTGTATGGTAGTGTTGTTGGCCGTATCTAGTAGTGGGGATTCTTAAGTCTCCTACCCTTACCCCAGATGCTGTGAAGTGCTCCTTGCTTTGCTGTCCCAGTGGGACCTCATTTCTTATCGTTTCCGGCACTGCCTGGGCCCAGGGACAGGGATAGGGGATGAGGGCAGGCATACAAGCCTACATGCCATAACTGTTCAGCTCTTCCCAAAGGGAGAAGGTGGTACGTAGGAAGATTATGGCCGCATAGGGCGGGGCTCCTGAAGCTACTGCCCCACGTGGCTTTGCCAAGGTCCCTGCCAAGTCACTACTGACATGAGCTGGACTTCGCTGCTTTGGCTTCATTTTTATTGATGTAATAAGCCTCGATGCTTTGAGTGTTTAAGAACTCATAGTCTGAAAGCTGGAGATGGTAAGTAGTCAATGTACCTGTGCTGTAAGCATTAGGAGCTGAGTTTGAATTTCCAGCATCTGCATTAGAAGGCAGGTCTGCTGGTGTATAATTATAACCCCAGTGCTTGACTTCAATGCGGGAGGCAGGAGGATCCCTCTAACTTGTTGGCCGGCTAGCTTAGCCAAATCAGTGAGCTCCAGGTTCAGTGAGAGACTGATTCCCAGAAATAATAAGGGGAAGAGTGACTGAGGAAGATACCCTATAACAGTCTCTGAACTCCACATATGCACATGCGCGAGCGTGTGCGCGCGCGCGCGCACACACACACACACACACATACACACACATACACACACATACACGCATGGACCTACATGAATATATACATACAACATATAAGTCCATCCAATAAAATGGAAAGTGATTAGAGAAGTCAGAGTTGACCTCTGTCCTCAACATACACATACACATAAATGAATACCTCATGTATTCACACATGTATGCATATCTACATGAGCACATGTTCATATCTACATAAACATACATATATGCATAAACACCTACATGTATAAGTGTGCACATCCACACAAACATGCACATACATTATACACACGTAAATGCATGGCACACACACAAAAGATCTCATGGACAATTTAGAGGAAAATCCAGCCCCCCACTTCCACCTCCGCCTACTATTCACCTTCCCAGCTAGCTATGACATGGGAACTAGCCCCACCAATAGCCACAGAAAGCCACACATTGCACAGTAGGGACACTACTCTTGAGACTGGGGCCTGCAGTCAGCAAGTAAGGTGAGTTAGGGATGGTGTACAGAAATTTCTGAAGCTTATGCAATGTGAAGGGCCAGAGATGGTTAGCTTAGTATCTCACCAGCACTGAGAAAGACTTCACAGTAACAGTGCTCTTGTGTCCTCTTCCAAGCCGAGATCCTGACTACGTGACTTTTGCCCTGATTGGAATCTGTACCAGGGGCATCATGTATACAGTCTCTCTGGGTCCTTTCTCCCCATTTTACAGATAGAGGAACCAAGGCATAGAAAAAATAAGCTCTGCCAACAAATAGCAAAGTTAGGATTTGGGTCCAAATTTCTACCTCTAGCCCCTGGATTTGCCCACAGGAGCATGCTGCAATAGATAGAGGAGGCAAGACTATAGCATTGCCCACAGAAGTGTGCTATAATAAAGGAGTGAGGCCATACATAGCCTGGACCCTAGCCCTTTTGGAAGGGGAACCAGATACTGAACTGGACAGAACCCAGGACTGAGATTTGGGTGGCGGGCACATGGGGATGAATCTAGCCAGTGCCCACTTTCACCTCCAGGAGCCCTCACCCCTGCCAAGGTAGGTCAGGGTTCTGAGATCAGTTCTGGGTGTTGCTGAGCATAGAGAATGGACTGGAGCTCAGAGAGCCCAAGAAACCTCACATTGAAGGACAGAGTCTTGGAAAGAAGGTCCCTTCTAGGAATGAAATCCTTACTGAACACCAGGGTACAGTCTGCAGGAAACTAAGACCAGGAGGTATATACACTGGAGCTGGAGCTGACGTTATCACAGCTCATCCCATGCTAACAGTCATTCACTAGCCACGGAAAAGGACTTAGTGGTCACACAAAGTCATGAAAGCACTGATGCTAAACTATCCTTCAAGAGAAACTTCTAGAGCCACAAGCACAAAGCTGAAGAAACAAGGCACCCACTCACCTGACCTCCCAGAACAGACCTCATGTTCCTAAAGGAAGACAAATGCTAAATACTATCATAAAAAGTAAAAGTCACCAGGTCTACTATCTAGTAAAAATGATTGGACTCCATCCTGTATGGTAGAGTGTGCTGCCTGGAATCCCAGTATTTGGGAAGCAGCAGCAGGAGGACTGAAACTCTGAGACCAACCTAGGCTTCATGGTAAGACCTTGTCACAAACCAATGGGACAAAATTGTTTGTGCTAGCATTTCCAAGAGCAGTAAAAAGCCACCAGTTACAGCCAGCAGCCTGACACTAACTCAGTGTTCTGAACTTGGTTCTTCATTTGTATTTGTTTCTCACAAATATATTCTTACCTCATAGTGAAGTACTAAGGCTGAATGTGGGACTATGTCGCTGGTCTGGCAGGCATGAGGATATTCTAAAGAGACGCTTGTGCACCTCACCTAGAGGTTAGAATATTGAGATAATGGATCCCAAGAAACAGGACTTTCCCTAGGAATATCATGCTGGTAGAAGAGAAAGCTAGAGTCTAGGCCAGACTGAGGGAGCACTTTTCTCTGAGGAGAATGTACAGATTGTTATACCACCGTAGGAAAGTGTTGTATGGCCACACTACGTCTGACTGCTTAGATATGCATTGAGTCTGGCCCTCCTTAAACCTTATCCTAATGTTGAGTTCCCTAAAGATGGACTTGGTGTGTGTATAGCTGAAATGTTTTGTCCCTTTTCTCAATGTGGACATATTGAATAAACCTCCTTTTTCTGTTTTTCACTATTAATCTGGTTCTTTTAATTGGCTTAACAAAGGAAAAAAAAACCTCATGAGTAAAATCAGCTGGTAACTTCACACCACATAAAAATGTACATAAAAATGTGCTGCTATGACATGTGTAAATAATTCCTGTGCTAACATCACACAAGAGACACGGGGAAGTTGAGAGGAATACAGTGGGCTATGAAGGGTGTAAAAAGTAGGATGACACAATTGGGAGGTGAACGGGTAAATAAAGACCTACGGTGTTAACGTTATCCACTAAAAATGGGTAGTCTAAAGGTTATTACACAATAGTGCAAATAAGTATAAGAATGAGAGTCAAATAATTCAAAAGATTAGGAAGATATAAAACAATAAATAAATAAAGAAGTGAGACAAATAGAGAAAACACCAAGAGAGAGAGAGAGAGAGAGAGAGAGAGAGAGAGAGAGAGAGAGAGAGGATCTAACCTCACCCATACTAGCAACTACTGGATAAAGATTCCAATTAAAAGACAGAGATTGTTATACCAACTCTAAGCTGCTTCCCAGTCACTCACTTCCAATGTGACATGCTGAGGTTATAATCAAAAGGGTCAAACAGGTTTACCAGGCAACCACTAATTATAAAAAAGGGCAGACATGCTTATAGCTACACACAGTGAATTCATACGGAGGCATACAACCAAGAGGAACATCTCCTGATGCTAAAGGGACAAAATGAAGGCTTGATATTGGTGAACATGTGTACTTCAGGACACCCATTCATCAGGGCCAGGGAGACAGAGAGAGCTCAGGGAGTAAAGACATTTGCCACCAAGGAGAGAACTGTCTAGCCACAAGTCGTCCTCTGACCTCCATATGCAGGTCACAGTGTCATAAATACTCATGTGCATTCTGGAGCACACACACTCACACACGGAGTGAGTAAATATAAATAAATAAATAAATAAATAAATAAATAAATAAATGTAACAGAACAAAGACCTGAGCTTCAGATGAAGCAGTAACCATTAGTGCTATAAAGAGTAAGAGACAAAAATCACAATTCTAATTGAGATTTTAAAGGCCATTCTCAGTAACTTATTAAAGAAATAAACAAACAAGTAAACAAAAAATTAACTAAGACCTGAAAATGCATAGCTGACATTCATATAATGCTATATGTTTCCCAGACTAGCCTCGAACTCCTGGGCTCAAGTGACCTTCCCACCTTAGACCCTCAAGTTCTGGGACCACAGGAATGCACCATGTACCTTGGCTGGGATGTATGCAGAACAACCTTACAGGCTTGTCTACCACTTAGTCTTATGGAGGCATTTTCTTAATTGAAGATCTCTCCTTTTGGATGACTTTAGTTTTGTCAAATTGACCTAAAACTATCCAACACAGGATGTAACTTTATGGTAGATTCCTTGTCTAGCATATTCAAAGGTCTGGGTTCAAGACCCATAAAAAACAAAGAGACAAATGCCAGTGAAATAAAACTAAGTTTGTGAATTGGTCAGTGGACACTCTCTAGACTACACACTCCCATGAGGACAGGATACATCCTTTCATTTTTCTCCTGAAGTAGTTTCTGTCACTTTTATCTAGTGGATGCTGCCCAGATGGGAAGTTGCTAGAAGAGATGGCTGACCGGGACATGGAGCCTGCTGTAGTCAGTCTCCATGACATCCCTTTCATTGTTGTCCTTGGTAGACATGGACTAAGCTGACCATAGGCACAGTAACCAGTTCTACATGTAGGGCTGGCCATATCTGAGGAGCATACCTCATCCTGGACAGCTGGGCTGTAGAGTCAGAGCCTGAGAATGACATGACCAGTATTTGTTGTCCCACTAAAGCCTAGCTGCTGTTCACCAAGGATGAAGTAGACACACTTATACCGCTCTTTTCACGTCTGTTCCTACCATGTCTTAGCAGTCATATCCATGATGTGACATCACACAAGTACAGGAAGGGTGGGACTGCTCCCTACGGATGCCTGTGTCATGGGACACAGCTTTCTTGTCAACCACTAGCTTGGTCTTTACACACTTCATAGGGAAATCTACATTGTCTATTTGTCAGCTCCCCATCTATGTCCCAGTCACCATTAGTAATAGATTGGTGTGTGGCCAGGGCTACAAGCCTTCACAGAATACAGAGTTGGATACCTCTGCTCTGCAGCCTTCCTTTCCAGACTTCCACAGCTTAATTTTAAAAAGATAACATTATTTCCTTCAGCATCTACTACATAGACTAATTATACATCCCCTCTAATTTCCTTATTTGAAAATCGCACAGAGAAACCAGTGCTTCCAATGTCTTCCAAAGAGAAATCAGGAAGTTCCCCAGACCCCTCACCCATGCTGACATCTTTGCTCTTTCCAAGTGTTTTAAACCACATTTCAGTTCATCTGGCAGTTGTGAAAGACACATGAGCTCACAAACCTACGCATCCCTTTCTCTGTGTATATGCTAACCGCAGCTCAAGCTTGACGTGACTCTTAGCTTCCTGTAGTGCAACGGATGGATTCCCCCAAACAAACCCCGCAGCTAGGGTCCTTAGACACTGCTTTCCTCAGAGTCTTGCTCATCCCCCTACTTAGGTCAGATGACAACCTTACTCATTATACGTTATATATGTATGTAAGGTTTGGGGCCTTTGTTTCTCCTTACAGTGTTCAGTAAGGGAACTGTAATAGTGAATAGGCCTTAAGAATACCCTAATCCAAACTAAGTGAAAAGGCAGAGAGACCGTATCCAAATGAACAGAATCAGATATGAGAAGACATAACACCAGACACTGAAGAATCCTAAGAATCATTAGGTATTACTTCAAAAGCCTGTATTCCACAAAATTGGAAAATCCAAATCAACTGGACAATTTTCTTGATAGATACCACTTACTAAAGTTAAGTCAAGATCAGGTAAACTATCTAAACACTCCTATAACCTCTAAGAAAATAGAAGCAGCCGGGCGGTGGTGGCACACGCCTTTAATCCCAGCACTTGGGAGGCAGAGGCAGGCGAATTTCTGAGTTCAAGTCCAGCCTGGTCTACAGACTGAGTTCCAGGACAGCCAGGGCTACACAGAAAAACCCTGTCTCAACCCCCCCCCCAAAGAAAATAGAAGCAGTCATTAAAAATCTCCCAATGTGGGGGAGAGGAGTCTGGGGCCAGATGGTTTTAGCGCCAAATTTTGCCAGACTTTTAAAGAAGAACTAATACCAATACTCCTCAAACTATTCCACAAAATAAAATCAGAAGGAACACTGCCAAACTCACCACAGGGTGAAGCCACAGTCATCCTGATACATGAAGTACACAAAGACTCAAAAAAGAAAGAATTTCAGACCAATTTCCCTTAGAAACATTGATAAAACATTGGTACTCATTAACATACTTGCAAACATCAAAAACATCATCCACCATGATCAAGTAAGCATTATCCCAGGGATGCAGGGATGGTTCAATATATGAAAATCCATCAATGTAATCCACTATATAAACAAACTGAAAGACAAAAATCACATGATTATCTTATCAGATGCTATAAAAGTCTTTGACAAAATCCAACACCCCTTCATGTTAAAGTTCTTGGAGAGATCAGGGTTACAAGGCCCATACCTAAACACAATAAAGGCAATCTACAGCAAGCCAATAACCAACATCAAATTAAATGGAGCTTAAAGCACTCCCACTAACATCAGGGACAAGGCTGTCCACTCTCTCCCTATCTTTTCAATATAGTATTTGAAGTCCTAGCTAGAGCAATATGACAACTAAAAGGAGACTAAGGGGAAACAAATTGGACAGGAAGAAGTCAAAGTATTGCTATTCTCAGATGATATGATAGTATACATGAGTAACCCCCAAAATTCTACTGGAGAACACCTTCAGCAATGTGGCTGGATACAAAATTAACTCAAAACAATCAATAGCCCTCCTTTAAACAAATGGTAAATGGACCGAGAAAGAAATAGGGAAATAACACCCTTTACAATAGCCACAAATAATATAAAATATTTTGGTGAAACTCTAACCAAGGAAGTGAAAGATGTGTATGACAAAACTTCAAGTTTCTGAAGAAATAAATTGAAGACATCAGAAGATTGAAAGACTGCCCATGCTCATAGATCAATAGGATTAACATAGTAAAAATCTTACCAAAACCAATCTGCAGATTCAATGCAATTCCCATTAGAATTCCAACTCAATTCTTTACAGACCTTGAAAGAAAAATTCTCAACTTCATATGGAAAAACAAAACCCTCAGGGTCCCCCAAACAATCCTGTACAATAAAAGAACTTCTGAAAGTATCACCATCCCTGACCTCAAGCTATACCACAATACTGATAAAAATTGCATAGTATTGGTACAGAAACAGACAGGTTGATCAATGAAATCAAATCAAAGACACTGAAATACTGAAACTCACATACCTATAAACACTTGATCTTTTGAAAAGGAAGCCAAAACCATATAATGGAAAAAAGAAAGCGCCTTCAATAATTGGTGCTGGTCTTTTGGATGTCTGTATGTAGAAGAATGAAAATAGATCCATATTTATCACCCTGCACAAAACTCAAGTCCAAGTGGATCAGAGACCTCAACATAAAATGAGATATACTAAATCTAATAGAAGAGAAAGTTGGGGAATAGCCTTGAACACACTGTCACAGGAGACAACTTCCTAAACAGAACACTAATGGCTCAGGCACCAAAGTCAACATCAATAAATGGGACCTCATGAAACTGCAAAGCTTCTGTGAAGCAGAGGACAAAACAGCAGCTTACAGGATGGGACAAGATTTACAGCAGAGGACACGTCAATAGGACAAAACAGCAGCTTACAGGATGGGAAAAGATTTCCATTACCCTAAATTCAACAGAGGACTAACATCCAAAATATATAAAGAACTCAAGAAGTTAAACTCCAACAAACCAACCAAATAACTCAATAAAAAATAGGGTACAAAACTAAACAGAATCCTCAACAGAGGAATCTTGAATGGCCAAGAAGCATTTTTAAAAATGTTCATCATTCTTAGTCATCGGGGAAATGCAAATCAATATGACTGAGATTCCACCTTACACCTGTCAGAATAGAATAAGATAAAAAAAAAACTTAAGCACAGTACATGCTGTTGTGGTAAAGAGAACACTCCTCCATCGATGGTGGGAGTGCCAACTTGCACAACCACTGTGGAAATCAATTTGGTGATTTCTAAGAAAATTGGGAATAGTTCTACCACTCCTGGGCATATACCCAAACGATGCCCCACCAGCCCACAAGGACACTTGCTGAACTATGTTCATAGCAGCTTTATTCGTAATAACCAGAAACGGAAAACAACCTAGATGTCCCTCAACCAATTAATGGATAAAGAAAATATGGTACATTCATGCAATGGAATACTACTCAGTTATTAAAAACAAAGACATCATGAAAATTTGTAGGCAAATGGATGGAACTAGAAAATAACATTCTGAGTGAGGTAACCCAGACCCAGAAAGACACACATGGTATGTACTCACTTATAAGTGGATATTAGCCATAAAGTACAAGTCAACCATGGTATAATCCACCATCTCAAAGAAGCTAAGTAACAGGGAGGGCGCAAGGGATGACCCTTGAATCTTATTCAGAATGTAATATAAAATAGACATCAGAGGTGGATGGAGAGAGGGAACTGAGTGGAAGAGGGCATGGGGATAAGGAGTGTGGCAGGGAGAGGGCTGGGGGGCAGAATGGAAGTCAATATGGGGATATCTCTAGGATGAGTTAGAAACTTGGGACAAGGGAGGTCCCCAGAAGTCTATGAGGGTGACCCCAGAAGAGACTCCTAGCTGCTGGAGATATGGAGACTAAAGTGGTCACCTCCTGTAGCCAGGCAGGACTTCCAGTGGAGGGAGGGGGACACCAATCCACCCACAAAACCTTCAACCCAAAAAGTGTCTGGCCTACAAGATGTGCAGGGATAAAGACGGAGCAGAGATTGACGGAATCAATGACTGGCCCAACTTGAGACCTACCCCATGGGAAAGAACCAACCCCTGACACTATTTTTTTTTTTTGGTTTTTCAAGATAGGGTTTCTCTTATATAGCCCTGGTTGTCCTGGAACTCACTCTGTAGACCAGGCCGGCCTCGAACTCAGAAATCCGCCTGCCTCTGCCTCCCGAGTGCTGGGATTAAAGGCATGCGCCAGCACGCCCGGCCCCCTGACACTATTAATGATACTCTGATATGCTTTTAGATAGGAGCCTTGCACAACTGTCATTTGAGAGGCTTCACTTAGCAGCTGATGGAAACAGATGCAGAGACTCATAGCCCAATACTAGGTGGAGCTTGGGTAGACTTGTGGAAGAGTGGGGGAAAGGATTGAGGGAGCCAAATGGACCACGGCTAACCTGGGCCCATGGAGGCTCACAGAGACAGAACCAACAACCCATGAGCATGCAGGGCCTGGACCTAGGTCCCCTATACATTTGTAGCAGATGAGCAGCTTGGTCTTCACGAAGGTACCCTAACACTTGAAGTGGGGTGGGGGCTGTCTTTGACTCTGCTGCCTGTCTTTGGATTCCTGTCTTTTAGCTGGGCTGCCTTGTCTGGCCTCAGATGGAGAGGATGTGCTTAATCCTACTGCAACTTGATGTGCCCAAGTGGATTTGTACCTATGGGGTGCTTTCCTTTCTCTGAGGAGGAGAAAGGATAATAAGGGGAGGGGCCTTTGAAGGCGGGACTGGGAGGAGAGGTGGTAGGCTGCAATTGGGATGTAAAGTGAATTTAAAAAGTACACTGAAGGGCTGGTGAGATGGCTCAGCGGGTAAGAGCACCTGACTGCTCTTCCGAAGGTGATAAGTTCAAATCCCAGCATCCACATGGTGGCTCACAACCATCCGTAACGAGATCTGGCGCCCTCTTCTGGAGTGTCTGAAGACAGCTACAGTGTACTTAATTATAATAAATAAAATAAATCTAAAAAAAAGTGCACTGAAATCTACTTCAACAGCTGATGAAAGTATTCCTTGAGAAATACCATTATTTCTTATTTGCTCGCCATAGGAAAACCTCTATCTAAACATTCAGAGCAGTGCTTCCTTTCACCTCCCCAGAATCTCAGTACCTCTAATGAGCACCACTTTTAAAACTTGAAAGGCAGGGCATTTTGTTTTGCAAGTGAACCTGCTTTCCCTTAAAGCAGAAATGGCTTCATTTCTATTGGCCAAAGCCACTTCTGCTAAGCTTTTGATTCTCCTTTGTAGTCCAGGCTGGCTTTGAATTTGCAGTTCTCCTGCCTCTGCCTATTGAGTACTAAGATCAGAAGTGCTGGTCCAGCTACACGTTCTTCTGCTAAGTAGTAAGTGAACTCTTATATATTTAAACATAAGTAGTACGACATTTTCAAATAGACCGGTGAGAGTTCAGTCCTACCAAAAAAAGCCAGCGTCCATGGGAAAATCCCAACCTTAACAGCAACTGATTCCATGCTGTTTCCCCTTGTCTGTCACAGAAGCCACGCTTCAGCATCCCCTGCCTTAGCTGGGCAAGCCAGCACCAGCAGTATCCCAAGAGAGGCAGGCAGCTCCAGAGCCCCATGGAAGAGCCAGTCTTCCTTGCATGTTTGTAAATTTACATCTCCATAGCTGCCCCCTTGAAAATCATTCAGAGGAAAATATTGCCTTTGAAGATATGGCTCTTTGTGGTAAGCATTAACATTCATACACAGATATATACTTGTGATGTATACATGCATAAGCTCATGGGTTCACAGATGCGCACACACATATGAGTGAATTTATGCATGCACACATGCCTAGACTCCAAGAGAGGTCAATAGTGGGCCTATGGGTAGGATAGGCCTACCCATAGGCCACCTTATGATAAAGAAGGGTATAAAAGAGCTGATGGGAGACAGGACTCAGGAAAACAAATTTCAGGAGGGTTACTAGCTTACAGGTGGATTGTGGAAGGCCGGGCCTGGCAAGGAGACGGAAAACTAGGAAGGCCCTGGGGAAGGAAAACTAACACCATGCATGGGAAAGGGCTACAGCAAAGTAAGTGAAGAAATCTTTATAAAGGAGAAAATCTCATGGCAAGGGGACATCCCTTACAACCTATCAGCAGCCTGCCTGAGTTGAGGCACCCAGGCAGCGATGCTCAGAGAGCTCCCCTTCTGGAGCTAATAGAGAACTTGCTTGTTTTGCGCCTTCTGTCCTGGGAGCCTGAAGCCAGAGCTCCCCTTCCTTCTAAGCAATGCTGCAGTGTCTTGAGCAGCTTCCTTCCACCCACTATAGGGGCAGGATAGAACAAGTGAGTCACGGTCCAGGGTCCATCCCTCCTGAGCCCCCCATCATTAGAGTTTGCCTAAGCATGTATGGGACTATCCTTATGCGATAATACTGCATAAAGAACAGGACTCAGCAGCTACGTACAGACAAGGATAAGGACTTGTTCAGCACGGTTTTGAGAACAACAAGGTGGGGTGGTGTCCTCTGTGTTGCAACCGAGTTCCCAAACATGCCAACCCTCCCATTCTCCAGGCAGCACAGGAAGAACTGACCACTCACTTACTCAAAGTACTCAGCAGCAGGTGTGGTCCCAAAGGTGTCGTTGAGGCCCAGGCCATCGCTAGAGTTGCTGCTATGTGCATCGGAGCAGTTGGGGCTGTTCCAGGTGTTGTTGCAGTGGATCCATGGGAGGTCCATGGTGAAGGAGGAGAAGAAGTAGTGCAGTGCCCATGCGATGATGACATTGTAGAAGAAGCCCACGTAGAAAGAGATGAGGATGACGGTGAAGCCCACACCTGTGGTGGACAGTAGAGCCAGCATCAGCAGCGTGCCCCTTTCCATCATCTACTCACTCTGAGCTGGTGCACTGACACCCCTTGCACTCTACAGCACCACAACACACAGGAAAGATGGGTCAGACCTGATTCTGTGATTATGGAGAAGGGGTTTCCACTCTTCAAAATTGTCTGATCTACCAGAGAGAGACATCAGTATGTCTCAGAGAGATGATGAGAATCAGAAGGATTATCAAAGGTCATCAAAGAGTATCTAAGACCACCCTCTGAGCATTCAGATACCCCACAAGGGTCAGCCATAGATACACTAGACCACCCAGGGTCACCCACAGCCACACAGAATTCTTATGCCATTTCTTTCCACCACAGTCACTCAAAAAGCAGCCAGGGTAATTTAGGCCCCGTCTAGGGTCATCTACAGCTTTGTTGAATCACCATGGAAAGCCAAACAAAGTTATCTATGGCTACTAGATCCACAACAAATTTTTAGAATTATCCACAACCACAAGGGCCCCCAGAAACACCCAAGTTAACAGAGCCAACAAAGACCACCTAGAGTCACCCAGAAATGTCCAAAGCTTCAGAGCCACCATGAATCACTAAGAGCCAACTAGGACATTTTTTTGGCCCTCCACAAGAACTCAGGTTTATCCAAAACTATCAAAGGGTAAACAAGATTGCCATGATTATTCAGGAAAATATAGGGCCACCCAGAATCATATGGACCATACACAACCATCTATATCCATCCACATCTGTTAAGACCACCCAGCATCTCTCAAGACATAGCCATTGGAACCTATTCATGCCCTTTCCCCAAGTCATCTAGCATGTTCACAGCCACTCAGAACTGTCCAGGTACAGGTAGATAGGCAAGAGCCAGGATAGCCCAACTTCTCCTGAGGAACTGTTCAGTCTTTTTATCTCACAGTTGTGCTGGGTATTTTAACTGTCATCTTCATTGTCCATGTAGAGCTTAAATTTATGAGCCATGAAAATACAGATATTTTTCTTAGACTTTTGAAGAGATGAAGAAGGAAAGAGAGGGCATGAGGAAGGTCAGAAAAACAAGCAGAAAAGACCCTCTGGGATTGTAGCTGGTGTGACATTGAACAAGCCAAGGTGAGAGGGAGAGAGAGAGAGAGAGAGAGAGAGAGAGAGAGAGAGAGAGAGAGAGAGAGAGAGAGAGAGAACTGGCATTTGCTTCTTTGAGTGAGGCTTCCCCAGCCTCAGGTTAGAGCTGTGAGGACATCTCTTTCCCCTTTTCCTGGCTTCCTGTTGGCCTTTCAGGCCTTGTGACTTCCAGCGAAGACTGGGGCACTGGTTGGTTGTATCCTGTGGAAACCTGTCACACTCCACAGTCATGGAGCATGAATCTCAAAAAGTCCAGCAGATCCAATTTTGGCATCACATGGCTACAGGATGCCATCAACTTGGACATGTCCTCTATTCAAGGACAGGCAGGCTGGGTCTCCAATTCAGTTCCAAACAGTCACCTGAAAACCAGATTTGGTTGAAGCTCATCGTGGCTACCACCACAGCCTCAGAAATGGTATATACTCCCTGGGTCACATTAGCACTGCTAGATAGTCTAGGAGGGAATGACAAGAGCCATTTTCACCTGGAGCTCATCGACCTTGGCCCAACAATGCTTGTTTAGTAATTGGACTTCAACACAAGAATTATCTCCTAAAGTCCCAGGGTTCCCAAGTGCCACAGCAGTCCTCCGTTAGAAACATCGATGCTGTGGAACAGTCCCGTGCAGTTCTCCTAAGTGCTGAATCCTACATTTTGACCACAATGGGGGAACATCCAGTGCCAGTAACATATCCAGAGGATCTGTCTGGCTCTAAAGTTGTGCATGGAGGTTTTGATAAGGTCCCTCTTAACACAGTTTCATACACTTACCAGTTACGAATCCTAAACTGAGAAGCCTGCTGTCTGTGCCCAATAACATCTGCACTTCACATTTCCACTGGGCAAGAGCAGCATGCTCATGAAGAGCGTGGGCTGAGCAGCTGTGAGAAGCCTTTTACTGCTCCTATTCACAGCAGCAGTTTCTGATCTTGGGTGTCAACACTGGCCCACAGACAATGCACAGGGGGACTGGGCTCTGCTTTCTTCTACGCAGCTACTGTTCAAATACTTCTGAGAAAACCCAATGCTAGTCTTTCAAGCGTCGTTTTCTCAGCAAATGCCAACTACTGGAGGGGAATGTCACCAGGACTCTTCCAGGAAGAGTCTTGAAGTCTCCTGGAACTCTGTCTCCTTGGGATGGCAGTGGTTCAGGAGAAGGGTGATCCAAAGCTGGCTGGTGGTAAACAGGGCTGGGGTGGATTCAGGATTGGCTTTTAACTCATTGAGAAGTCCTTAGCCTTGTTCTCAGTGTCAGTATCTCCCATGCAGAAGGCATGGTGTTCTCTAGCTGGGATCTCCTGGGACCAGGGAGCTGAGATCTGGGAAGAATCGATCATTGAGCAGGCTACTTAGACTCAGTGTAAGTTACCTCATAGTTCTTAGGCCTTTTATAAACATTCTGAGACTCACTGCACTAGGCAGATGATTGATAGATACATGATTGATAAATGTACGATATGTAGATAGAAGGATAAATGATAGATGACTAATAGGTGAAGAGATAATATGTATATAGATGATAAGTAGATAAATGAGTAATAAATAGAGGTAGATGGCAGATGATAGATAGATGATAGATTTTTTTTAAATGGTGCTTGTTGGATAGACCATAGGTAAGTAAGTAGATGGCTGATAGACACATGGCAGATTCATAGGTATTTTTTTTAACACCTTGACAAAAATACCATCACTTAGCTTTAGGGAAGCCTGGCCTGGGAGCAAGGAATGTTCTAGAAGCTTCCTGGTCATACCAGTCTTTAAGGTATGACCCACAGTCATGTACATATGTCCTCACAGTTTAGGAAGTTGGAACCTGCACATAATGTCATCATCTTGTTCTGAACCCCCAGAGACACAGCCATGTCTTGTGTGGGACACGTCCCTGCATATTACCTTTCAGGACAGGGCAGATCTTCCAGACACCAGCAGCTCCTTCTCTGTTGAACTGCCCGAGAGCCAGCTCCATGTAGAAGAGGGGCATCCCGGCAATAACCATGAAGAGCAGGTAGGGCACCAAGAAGGCACCTGTGCATAGGACAGCAGCTTCAACTTGAGGGCCACGGGAGGGGCAGTTTTTATTATTTGCATGTGGACCCCAATGTTGCATCCTCAAGTATGACCTTGTCACCCAGTTTTCTGACCAAAGTGGAAGGCTCCATCCAGGGGGATATCCTGGATTGGTGGTGAACCTCCTTGCCTGTTGCAGCTGTTGTCAGTGTTGGACATATTCCCCTTAATGCCTCTTTGTCCCCTGACCCCATGTCCTGAGATCAGCCAGAAGCAAGGCAGGCAAGGCCCTGAGCCATGTCTCAGCCCAGCTCCTAGCACTGCCTGCCTCTTCATGCCAGGCCCCACTTTGTCTTGATCTTGTTTGCCCCTGAGGATTATGGTCCTGGGATCTGTGACCCAATCCTGGCATTTACAGCTTGCCTTTCTGGGGACTAGAGCTGAATTTCTGCTGCCAGGAGTTTCCTGGAGCTGGATGGACTACAGGGCTTGAGCTGCACAAAAGTCAACCCACCCAAGTTTGCTTGGTCCCCGAAATATGACTGTGATTGAGGCAGAGATTGACCACAGCTTTCTTCTGGGGTTTGGATGAGCTGGGAGGCTCCTTGCCTATGTCTTTGGGTCACCTACCCGAGCTGCTGAGACCTTGGGCAATTTTAAGAGCACATAATGAGGCCACTGTGCTCATGGGTTTGCTTCAGCCCTTCCTTCCCAAAGCAATTCTTCATACTCTGCAGCCACTCATGGAGACCAAGCCATGAAAACAGAGGCCTTTTAGGCTCAACTTGAATTTCTTTGATAAATCTGCTCCTTGCCCTCTTTTTAGCCCTACTGCACAGCTATGGCTCTAAAGCTGAGATGAGAAAGTAGGGGAGCCAGGCTTGGTGGCAGAGACCCATCGTCCAAGCTACTCTAGAGGCCAATGTTTAAGGCCTGTGTGATATACAGAAAGAGTTCAAGAATTGCCTAGAAAACAGTGAAATCCTTACTCCAACTAAAAAATTCAAGAGGTCAATGGATGTGACTCTGTGGTAAAGCGCTTGCCAGCATGTAAAGAGCTATGGGTTCAATTCCCATAACTGTATTTAAAGAATGGAAGGGAGGGAGGGAGGGAGGGAGGGAGGGAGGGAGGGAAGGAAGGAAGGAAGGAAGGAAGGAAGGAAGGAAGGAAGGAAGGAAGGAAGGAAGGAAGAACAGAGCAGGGAGGGAGAGAAGAGGTAGCAGGGATGGGTACATTTCAGACAAGATTATCTGAGTTCAGGGTGCTATGGCCATACATAGATAAGATGGGTATTTATATTCCAGTTCAGGGGCATCTTCTCCTCTCCTCAGTTCAACTTGAAATTTTACAAAGTTCAAAAACTTTATAGACACTGCTGACGATGACTGAAAACACGTTTTGACCTTTGAGAATTTTCCTTCCAAATTAAAAATACTAGTGGAATTAGAAGTCAGGGTCTAATGTCTCCACTTACTTCCTTCTCCTTTCTGCTTTCTGGGTTCCATATTCCTTGGCTGTCAGATTTTCTCTGAGCTCTACAGCTTGGAAAGGCTGAAAACTACTGCTGCTGGCAAAGCAGCCCCACTATCCTATAGGAAGACAGGATTGTCTCACTGAAAGCATTTCCCACTGTGAGCAATTTTCTGTGAATGCAGGAGCATGCTTCTGTATACCTGGGAGGCCAGGCATCATTCTTGAGTGTCATTCCTCAGACACTTTGATTTTTGAGACAGTGTCTGTCATTGGCCTGGTGCTCCCTAGACAGGCTAGATTGACTCTGGATGGCTACCAATCCTGAGGGTGGTCTCCACCTTCCTAACACTAACTAGCATTACAAGTGTGTGCACCATGCCCCCCACACACTTTCGTATGTGTGTTCTGGAGATCAAACTCAGGTCTTCGTGCTTGTGCAAGAAGCGCTTTACTGACTGAGTCATCTCCTCAGCCTTCGCTGTGAGCATTTCTTGAGGTCATAGCCCCCACTGTACCATGGCTCCCATAGCCTCCACTGCACCCCTGAGTCCCCTGTCATGGCCCCACCCTCAGAAAGCACAGGAGGCCAGGCCACACTCACCTCCACCATTTTTGTAGCACAGGTAGGGAAACCTCCAGACATTGGCCAGGTCCACAGCGAAGCCGATGACTGAGAGCAGGAAATCGATTTTCTTGCTCCAGGTCTCCCGCTCTTGAACCTCCACTGGTGTCTGCGGTGGGTTGATGAGGGTGGAGTTGGTCAGCTGCACTCCATTCTGCTCCTTGACCAGGATGAGCTCCACCTCTCTGGGGCCCACAGCATTGGGCTCTTTAGCCGGGGCCACCACAGAAGACATTGGTCCCACGGAGCATTTGCTCTTACTCATGGGTAGACTGGAGCCCGAGGAACTCTGTTTCTTTCTTCTTCGACTTCAGCCAACATAAATAAAACAAAACAAAACCACACAGCAATGCACAGGTTCAGTAGCCATGTCTAGAGGGTACTTGGGTTGAACAGAGACCTGAGGTAGTCCAAGCACCTGAAATTCCATGGCTAGGATAAAAGATAGCTAGGGGATATGCAGGGGCAGGGAGGGGAGGGGAGGGGTTCACAGAGATGGGAGAGATTGGCTATGGAGACTAGAAATAGAAACACCCTCTTTCCCGCCAAAGCCCTCATTCACATTAGTGCTGGCTTGTATGACTTTTAATTTGCTTCCTAAAAACAATCTCAGATGCTGCCTGCATTGCTTACCCACATTCCCGGGGCGGGGGGCAACTTTACACCCTGCCAACAGCATACCGCTCACTTCAGTCTTTGCAAGGATGTGTAGCTTTTTTTTTAATATACTTAGTAGTACAACAAAAAGCAAAGTGAATATAACCAAAATCAGCTACAGTAATGAAAAGTTTAAAACAAACAGACATTGGTTTCTCCAAGGAGAGTGTGTACAAACCACCCTGCCCGTGACCATGGCTTCACGGGCCTTTGAGCTGACAGAGAGTTACCAGAATGTCACCAGGGGAAGGATCAGGCCACTGCTACACTAGCAGCACTCCCAGAGAAACCCTGCCTTATGCTTCTGCTGCGACAGGGCCATGGGGCATACGGGAGGCAGCAGCAGTCTCACCCAGTGACAGCCTGTTTCCACTGAACTCAGACAAGCACACTGATGGAAGCCTGACATCTGGGTGGCTGCTCTAATGGGGTGACTTTCCTCTGCATCCCTAAACAAAAACTCCTGACAGAAGTTATTTTATGCACCACTTCTCTGTGGCCTCTTTACCCTGGTGACAAACCCAAATGAAAATTCCTCACATGTGTCAAAGATGGGCTAGAGGGTGGCAGCTGCTCGGGAGCAGGTAGGACTGAGCAGGTAGGACTGAGCAGGTAGGACTGAGCAGGTAGGACTGCTCCCTACGTTGCTTGAGAGATGGCAAAATGCTGAGCAAAGGACCTGGTCCCAGGCTGCGTCCCCAGCTCTCTCACAGACACAGGTACCTGTCTGCCCCACCCTACTCCTCAACTCACAGCTCAGAGGCGAGGTTTAGGCACAGATAGCAAAATGGCCCCTGAGAAAACATCTTTCTTCACCGGCTGGATCAGGAAACAGGTGGCTCATAAACCAAGATTCTCTGCTTTCCCCCCAAAACCTGAGTTCAGCCCTGGCTTACAGAAAAGACTAAACCAAAACACAACAAATAAACAAAACGGAGAACGGAGATGGAGCTTCTTGGCATGTTGTGAAAATAACCCCAAGGGCATCAGTCCATCACCGAGGGTCCGTGATGCCCAGCCTCAGCCACAGACAGTCATGTGCCCCTGGGAAGCAACAACCTCCTTTGAACGAGGTCTGGAGTCTGAGCTCTGTGGAATCCTATGCTAGGAGAACAGGCACTGAGTGCACACCCCTTAGTTTTGTATAGAAGGAGCTGCTCTCCAAAACCCTGGCTGTTGGCAACTTGGACCCTGTCGGCTGTGTTTTCTGCCCCTCGCTCCGCCGGACGGCCGTCCAGTGTCAGTGGAGCAGTGAAGATGCCACTGCCCAGGATGCGTAAGAAGAGATCTTGGTCCTTACCTGCCTCCTGCGTCAGACTTCAGCTTTGAGGTCCTGTAAGCCTCCAGTCGCGCTTCACAGCTCTGGCAGGTCTCAGCCTAGAGCTCTTATCCGGCCTCGGGGTCGGTCCGCCTAGCCCCGCCCGCCTTCGGGGGCGCCCACTGGCACTGGCTCCGCCTCCGTCCCGCCCAGGGTGGGCGGAGGACAGGCTGGGCAGCGCCCCTGCATCACTTAGGGACTAGGATGACTGAGGGGAGCCAGAGGCCACTGAGCCTGGGCAGGCAAGGAGTTTGGCAGGTGTTTTTGCAAGGTTATAGAGTCTCGGCCACCGGCCACGTGGGATCAGGGTATCTCCAGATTGGACGCGTTGCGGACCAGAGGGACAGTTGGTTTCCAGGAGGGAGCAGTCCAAGTCTCCGTCCCTGTTCTCTCTCCTCGGCCAGCGCCTGCATGGGTCTCCCAACAACTGGTTTCAGCAAGGTTGTCAGAAGCAGATCCCGGGAAGAGAGTGAAGTGGCGAGCGCATGTGGATCTGTGCGGAGCTCCCAAGGCTCACGCGGGTCTCCCCAGTTCTCCCTTCGATGTTGTACGACTCTCCGACCCTGCTCCCATGTCCCTGAACAACCAACCTGCGAGCAAGATTTTCCAACTCCAGTTCCGCGCGGAGACAAAGCAAGTGGGACGCACCTCCCGGTGCTGTGGAGGTGGCCCACCTGCGCTCCTGGCCAGGTCACAGCAAGTCTTGTCCTTGCCCTGACCAGTTTGCTCAGGCACTCTTCCCTCCTCACTCCGCGAGCGCCTTAGGGACTAAAGTTCCAATACCCCTTTGATCGGTCCTGATTCTCTGCCACCTTTCTCTGGTCCCATGGTTATAAGTGCATGTTTGTAGTGTATGCCTCTGTTCTCTTCTGAGCATACTTTTTTACACGGATCCAGGCCATCTGATCTAAACTCGGAAGCTCCTTCCAGTCAGCCCGCTTCAGAAACCGATTTTCCTGGAGGGACCTATAAAGCCAATATTCCTGTTTCAAGGGCTAAAGGAGTAGGAACTGGAATCCTGCCCAGATGGGTGTGACATTCGGCCACCTAGGGAGGTCCAGGACACCCAGATGTGAGCAGGTCCTAGGGTAAGCCCTTTTCCTCTCTGCATGCCTTCCCCATTCCCAGCACCTCCTCATGCCCTTCCATTCCATATCTGCTTTCCCTGAGAATAGCTGAGAGGTTTGCCCAGAGCGAGGGACCCTAGAGGAAGTATCTCACCTGAAGGCTCCACTGAGCCAAGTTCCTAGCAGTGTCTCATTCTAGTTGGGTCCCCAAAATGGCTGGGCCCTTATCTTCCTGGTTCCTTCTCTGTGCCCACGTCCTGTGGCCTTATCACTTTCCTTCAGGCCCCCCAAATTAGGCTGATGCCTAGCAGGAAGCCCCTAGAGCTGTTTTTCCAAGTGAGATTAGGATGGGGAGGGCACACTGCTACAGCTGTCAGTGGTCAGCTGGAGCTGCTGTGGAGAAACATTACAACCTTGGAGTCAGCCAGCAAACATTTATTTCTGTAAAGGCTTAGAGGTCTCAGATCCCCAGGGAGGATTTGGAGAGGGCTGCTCCCACTGCAAATGGGAAGTTCTCTAGGGTCTCTCTAGGGCAGAGGTGTGCAGAGCTCCCCAGGGCCATTTTATAAGACAAAAAAATAACATTTTTGCAGAGAGCCAATGAAACCCAAGACCTGATTCTGAATAGCATCTGACACGAGAGGGTATAATTTCCACATGTAGATGAGGGTAGGGGAATAATGTCCTTGACATTCCAGCTGGTAACAGGGACTTGAGGAGATAATGGTATCACCTCTAATCGCTAACACACTAAGGGCTATCTCTTTGCCTCTGTTCTGTCACAAAACAGTTATGCAAATACCTCTTACATTCAAAGAGGCTGGTCTTTCCTGGACCTCACAACTGAGTTAATAGATTCTGGGATCATTGAAGACATAATCTTCCATCCTACTTTGTAACCAGCCTTTTGAAGTTTAACTTGCCTTTAAGAGAACAATGTAACAAGCAACCTTACTTGCCTCAGTTTCCCAAGTAGTGTGCCCTCTCACAACCTACACTAATACATATCTTTAATCTTAAGTATATACTCTTCCATGGCCCTGGTCCAGAGTAGTGTGTGTGTGTTGTGGTAATCATTTGCTGAAATTAGCAAATGGCCTGGAAGCAACCTTATATAACAAATATCTACAATCATTGGAATCAACCTGTGGATATAGCTTGATAAAGTTTTATTGTTAGTACTGAGTATTTCTAGGTCAGTTAGAATCAATAACTTAATATCATGTAAAACTCTGGTGAGGATTTCTGTAAAGAATCTCTCATTTCTCATGCTGTGCTTTCTGTTCTGCTCAATACATACAGAATAAAGCACCATGTTGGGGACAGACAGAAGATACAGGACGGACTCAGGGAAGTGAAAAACTCAGACTTGGGCTCATTAATCAGTCAAGCTAATCTAGGGAGGAGAGTTGAATTTTCACTCCTAAATGTGATACCAAAGCATTTTGATGACTTTGAGGTTATCTTTAGTGCATTTTACCAACATGGTATTCAGTAGTGATTCTGATGTCAGGAAAGGGGCAGGAGCCCAATGTAGGCCTCCTGAAGTCATCTGAAAACAACTGATGTCATCAAGTAAACCAGATGGCAGAGTAAGGAAGGAAATAGCTAGAGGATCATTTAAGAACAAAGATGCAGGGCAGATCTTAGGTTCATACAACTTGTAAAACAGAGACAAAATCCAAGAAGAGCCCCGAGGATACAAAAGAATGATCTGCACTACCCAGGTTGTATGGAAAGAAATACCATTGCACAGTGGGACCTTTAGACTACCTATGGTGTGAGGAGTAAAGTGACAAAAGGTGAGGTGGCATACAGACAAAACACACCAACTTAGAAGTATCAAAGCCCAGTGACAGGGAGACACCACGTGCTGCATATATCGGTCAACGTCCCATATCCCGAACCCTTTACTCCTGCCACACCTGATTCCTAACCATGCAGCTAGGACAGTGGGACTTTGTGTGTTCTCAGAGAAGTGAGCTGAGAGGACTGGCTGCATCTTTAGCCCTCATCACAAATGGCGGAGAACTAAGAGTGGAAGCGTCTCTGCCTCACTTTCTGGGCCTGTGCAGGTAGATCTAGTGTGGTTGGCTCTGAGTAATCAAACCTAGGTGAACAGCCGATCTTTGCATGTTAGAACTTTTGCTAGATGTAGAGCTCAGGTCCTTATAGTTGTTGCTGAGGCTATGGGCTCAGAGTATTGGATAATATAGTAGAAACCTCCTAAAACAAAAGGTGTGTGTGTGTGTGTGTGTGTGTGTACTTGACAAACAATGGGAGACAGACCCAAATGGCGATATCTTGTCATCAAACGAAGCTTCCAGTACTGAGTTTGGGTTACATCAAACTAAACTGTTGGCCAAAGGTGTTCCACTGGATTTCAAAAACAACCCAGGCTATTGCTAAGTCTGCTGCTCTCTACAAACTGGTAGCAAGTAAGTCCCCAGTTTGAAGACGACAGAAACACAACTAATCAAACATAAAGATACCAAGCTGGTGCCCACATATGTTCCAGGATCTTTGTAACAAGAAGGTACTCTATGTGCGATCAAAAGAGAAATGTAAACACCAGGCCAGCCACAAACCCTTTAATTACAGTGGTGTACCATCTGCAAGACACACCAGGGCAATGGTGGCATCAAACTTGTAAGAATAACCAACTGTGTTGGCTAGTCTTATGTCTACTTGACACATGCTAGGGTTATCTGAAAGGAGGGAGACTTAACTGAGAAAAATGCCTTCAAAAAAATCCAACTGTAAGACATTTTCTTAATGAGTGATTAATGGGTGAGGGCTCATCCCCTTGTGGGTGGTTCCATCCTTGGGCTGGTAGTCCTGGCTCTATAAGAAAGCAGGCTGCACAATCCAGGAGAAGCAAGCCAGTAAGCAGCACCCCTCCATGGCCTCTGCATCAGCTCCTGCCTCCAGGTTCCTGTCGTGACTTCCTTCGGTGATGAACTGCCAGCAATGTGGAAGTGTAAGGTGAATAAACCCTTTCCTCTCCAACTTGCTTTTTAGTCATGGTTTTTGTTTTGTTTGTTTGTTTGTTTGTTTTCAACAATAGAAACCCTAACAAGGGTTTCCAAGACAAGTTGGAACCAGGAGTGGAGTGCTGTGACAGACAGATTTGACCATGTTTTGGGGAGAGTTGTGGAAGGACTTTGGAACTATTGGCTAGAGAAGTCATTAAGTTTTGAGACTTCATTGGACTATTTTGTTGTTGTTTGTTTGGCTTTTTTTTTAAGTTTGGAAGATAAGAATGTTGAAAGCAGAGCAGAAGATGGAGGCTTGGCTTGTGAAGTTTCACAGGAAAGTTTAGACTCTATCAAGGCCATTTGCCATTTTGAATTAAGGTTCTATTATTCTTGTCAACTGGGGCTGAAGAGTCAATCACAATTAACAAGAGACCAACACCACTGAAGTGAAACCTTTGCATTACTGAGACAACAAATTGATGCTGGTTAGCTGGAGCTAAGAACTTAGTGATGATTAAGATGAGACCACTTCCACTGAGGTGAAATCTTCTGGGAAGTGTTTTATGAGAGCACAGAGAAGCTGTGATCCAGAGATAGCCAAGGCTGAATACCTCATGCTGGCAGCTGGAGTTGGTAATGTGTAAGTTACCCAGGTGGAGTCATGGAGAGCAGCTGAGGCTTAGCACCAGGAAGAGAGCTATGAGAGGCTGTTAGTGAACGTGCAACCCAGCTGCAGCAAGGAGCAGTTTTGCAGATACCAGTACTATGGGATGAACAGAAGCAGCTATGGAGTGGAGCTGGTTGGAGTCTAGAAGACAGGCTGTGTGTGATACAGAGGAAGGCAGAGCTGGAGAAGAGACCCAAGCCCTTTGGAAGGGGTTCAGAAGAAAACTAGTGGATCCCAGTCATTGGACAGTTCAAATTTGGTTTTGATTTTATGTGATTGTGACTATGCCATGATTTTTCCATCTTAATGTAAGAAAGTATTTTACTGGCACCCACAGTTGAGAGATTTTGAATTTTAAACGACTTTGGATTTTTGAAAGAGATTGGCTATTTTAAAGGGACTGAAATTTTAATGTGTTTGGAATTCGTTAAGACTGTGGGACTTTTACGTTATTTATGTTTTTAAGGTGAAATCCTGGGGATGCAAAAGAAAGGAAGGTTTGTGGTTTAATAGGGATGTGTTTGTCAAGCTGACAAGGGGTCAGTTGTACTGGCTGGGTTTAGGTCAATTTGACACACACTAGAGTCATCAGAGAGGAGCCTCAGTGGAGAAAATACCATGAATTCCAGCTGTAAGGCATTTTAGTGATCAATGTGGGAGTTCCCAGTCCATTGTGGGTGGTGTCATCTCTGGGCTGGTGTTCCTGGGTTCTATAAGAAAGCAAGCTGAACAAAGCCATGGGAGCAAGCCTATAAGCAGCATCCTTCCATGGCTTCTGCGTCAGCCCCTGCCTCCAGGTTCCTGTCATGTTTGAGTTCCTGTCCTGACTTCCTTCAGTGGTGATCAGCAATGTGGAAGTATAAGTAAGTTTCATCCCCAACTTGCTTTTGCTCATGGTGTTTCATTGTAGCAATAGAAACCCTAACTAAGACAAATCCTTTCTTTCAGAGCTCAGGGAACCCCACAGAAGAGGAGGTGGGAAGACTGTTAAGAGCCAACAGTGAAGGAAAACACCAAGAGAACAAGGCCCTCTAAATCAACATGAGCAAAACTCCTATGAACTCACAGAGACTGAAGCAGCATACACAGGGTTGTACCAGGTTCGCAGCATTTATTATAGCTTCCAGGTTAGTGTTTTTATGGGATTACTGAGTATACAAATGAGTGGGTTTCTGTGCCCTCTTTTGGGCTTTTTTCTTTCTGTTTGTGTGTTTTGTCTGACTTTGATTTGATATTTTGTTTTATTTTTTTTATTTTTTTAAAAAATGAATGAATGAATGTAAACCCAGCCACAGGGTAAATGTTAACAACAGAACTGTCATTTATATTCATGGATGAGGAACAATCTCTAATGGAACAACATTGGGAAAGAAAAGGAAGGAAGGAAGGAAGGAAGGGAGGAAGGAAGGAAGGAAAAGGAAAAGAGAAAACAGGTGGTGCTTATGTGGTGGTTTGAAGAAAAATGGCTTGGGGCTGGAGGGGTGGCTCAGTGGTGAAGAACACTGACTGCTCTTCCAAAAGTCTAGAGTTCAATTCCCAGCAAGCACATGGTGGCTCACAACCATCTGCAGTGTGATCTGATGCCGTCTTCTGGTGTGTCTGAGGACAACTACAGTGTACTCATATACATAAAATAAAAAAGATAAACCTTTAAAAATAAAATAAAGAAAGAAAAACAGCTCACATAGGCTCATCTCATAGAGAGTAGTGATTTGGAAGGGTGGTCTTCTTGGGGTGGGTGTGGTCTTCTTGGTGGGTGTGGTCTTAAAGTGGGTGTGGTCTTCTTGGGTGGGTGTGGTCTTTTGGAGGAGGTGTGTCATTGTGGGTTGGCTTTGGAGTTTTAAATGCTCAAGCTCTAGACCTGTAAGCCAACCCCAATTAAATGTTTTCCTTTGTAAGAGTTGGAATTGTCATGGTGTCTCTTCACATTGATAGAAACCCTATCTAAGACAGGATATATAGGCTCATATATTAGTCATCAAAAGTCTATGCCAGGTGTTCTCTCTCCCTCTCCCTCCCCCTCTCCCTCCCCATCTCCCTTCCCCTCCCCCTCCCCTCTCCCTGTGGATCAGTAGGTATCTGCTAATGTTCCAGTGCCATGCTAATAATAGACTAACCTCTTAAATTGTAAGCAAGCCACAAATTAAATGTTTTCTTTTATAAGAGTTGTTTTGGAATAATCTTGCTACAATTCACACATACCCAGAGAGGCTAAACCAGGAGGGCACAAGGAGGGATGCAAGGAGCTCCCTGAGAAGGGAAAATAGAATAGATATTGCAAGTAGATGGGGAAGTGGGGGGGGGGTGAGGCAAGTAGGGATTGGGAACAGGATGGATCAGGTTAGGGGAAGATGGAGGGAAAGAGTACTGGGAGAGGCAACTGGAAGTGAGGTTAAGTCCGAGAGGGAGGTAGAAAGCTAGTACAATGACAGTTCCTTTGTAAGAGTACAGTGACCCTAGTCAAGACTCCTAGTAATGGAGGATATGGAACCTGAACTAGCTGTCTCCTATAACCAGACAAGACTTTCAGTGGAGGGATGGGAATACCAGCCCAGCCACAAAATCTTTGACCTACAATTTGTCTTGCCAACATGATGTGCTTGGGTAAAGATGGCACAGAAATTGTGGGAGTAGCCAACTAATGACTGGTCCAGCTTGAGACCCATGCTACGGGAAGGAGCCCATCCCTGACACTGCCTGGAGGACCAGAAAACAGAGGACAGATGGCCCAGAGATGTAGGATAGAACCAAACATGGATGTTACTCTGTCATACTTATAGACAGGAACCTAGCTCAGTCACCATCAGAGAGGCTCCATCCAGTAACTGATAGAAACAGATGTAAAAACCCACAGCTAAACATTAGGCAGAACTCAGTGAGTCCTGTGGAAGAAAGGGAGGAAAGATTGTAGGAGCCAGAAGGATCAAGGACACCATAAGAAAAGCCACAGAATCAACAAACCTGGACTCATGTGGGGCTCACTTAAACTGAACTGATTCTGTATGGGTTTGACCTAGCCCCTCTGCACACACATTACACATGCATACCTTGTTGCATACCTTCTTGGTTTTGTAACAGAGGGAGTGGGGGCTATTTCCAACTTTGCCTGCTTTTGAGACCCTTGCTCTCCTACTGTGTTGCCTTGTCCAGCCTGAATATGAGGGGAGGTACCTAGTCTTATTACAACTTGATATATGTCACGTTTGGTTGATATCCTTGGGAGGCCTGCCCTTTTCTGAAGGAAGATAGGAGGAGTGGATGGAGAGAGGGACTGGGAGGAAGGGTGTAATATATGAAAGAAAGAATTAAAAAATACAGTTGCCTTGGTTTAATGACACCCCCTCCTCACTTTTTTTTCCTGATAGATCATCAACAAACCCCATCTTGCTGAGGGTCGCCTATGGGTAATCACAGCTGCTCTGATTAAGACAGTAATGACTACGTTGATTGAACCTGTTCCACAAGAGAAGCACCGTTTGCCCCTTAGTGGAGTTTCTATGTGCTGGTGGGTCTGGGATTGGCTAAGACGTTCATTAAAACGGTACCATTAAAAGGAGGGAGAGCTCCTTTCACTTAATGTCTGCGAGCTTGCTCTTGACTTTCTATTTTTCTTCTGTGTTGCCTTGATCCTTTTTCAAACTGAGTGGGTTTTGTTCACCTGGCCTCTTCCCGGCTGTCTCCTTGGCAGGCTGTTCTGTCTGCTGTCAGGGTTCACACATGCTCCAGCTCCCGGTGTCTGCTGTCCAAGGCACCATGCTTTAGCTTCTCGTGAAGCATGAGCACTGGTCCAGGGTGCACCCCATTGGGTTTTTGTGCCATCAGCACCAGATATTTTGCTGTCCTGTAGAATACATTGCCCAACTTGTCGAGAGATGACCACTCTTTAAAAGACATTTAGATGGTGCAGAAAAGGTTTTCTATTATCTCCATTCCATGCTTTGCAGATGTCTCTTGATTTCTAACTCTTGTTTGTACCTTGGAAGGGGGCCTTCTTCTGGCTGAATTTTCTGTATTGGCCCTTTGGTGTTAATTGCGAGCATTGCTGTAGCCCGTGGGAGCTACCTTTATGTTCTTATTGTCTTCTCGTTAGACAGTTTAGAGTGTGCATCATACTAGAAAGATGACTTCCTGGACAACTTTTTTGCTCTCTTCTTCTCTGGGAACTTGCTGGCATGTAAGATCAGTGGCATGAATTTCACAGATAGGATAAGCCTGTTTTGTTCATTGTTTGTTGTTTTTGTTTTGTTTTTCTTTTCTTTATTTCATTTTTTGATATGACATTTATTTTTATATTTTTAATTAATTAATTAATTAATTAATTGTTTACATCCCAAGTGGTGCTCCCCCTCCTGGTCCCTCCCTCACTGGGTCCCTCCCCTCATTCCCCCTCCCCCTCTCCTTTGAGAGGGTGGGATGCCCCTGAGTATCCCCCAACCCTGGCACATCAAGTTTCTGTCAGATTAGACACATCCTCTCTCATGGAGGCCAGACAGGCAGCCATGAAGACTGAGCTGCCTGTCTGCTACATATGTGCCGGAGACTCTCATTCAGACCCGTGTATGTTCTTTGGTTGGTGGCTCAGATTCTGAGAGCTCCTACGGGTCCAGGTTTGTTGACTCTGACTTCCTGTGGAGTTCTCATCTACTTATGGGTCTTCAATCCTTCCCCCATCTCTTCCATAAGTGTACCCGACCTCTGTCTGTTTGGCTGTGGTTATCTGCTTCTGTTTCTGTCCACTGGAAGGTAGAGCCTCTCAGAGGACAGTTATGCTAGGCTCCTGTCTGCAAGTATAACCAAGTGTCATTAATAATCTCAGGGATTGATGTTGGCCCATGGAATGGGTTTTGAATTGGGCCAGATATTGGTTGCATTTCTTTCTGTCTCTGCTCCACCCTGCATTTCTTTTAGATGGGACAAATTTGGGGTTAAAAGTTTAGTAGATAGATTGGTGTCCTGTCCTTCCATTGGGGGTCCTGCCTAGCTACTGGAGGTGGCCTCTTCAGGTTCCATGTCCCTACTGTTAGGCACCTTGGCTCCTGGCTACCCACATTGACTCCTGGGAGCCTCCCCTATCCCAGGTCTCTGGGACTTCCTAGGGATCCCCTCCCCCAGGCAGGTGCAGCTTTCCATTTATTTTCCTGATCCTCTAGGCTTCTCTCCTGTCTCTCCCCACACCTAATCCCGCCACCCCATTCCCCTCCTCTCTTCCACCCAGTTACTTCCCTCCCTATATGTCCTATGACTGCTTTGTTCCCCCTTCTAAGTGTGATTCAAATATCCTTGCTTGGGGCTTCTTTCTTTTTTCTTTTCTTTTCTTTTCTTTTCTTTTCTTTTCTTTTCTTTTCTTTTCTTTTCTTTCTTTCTTTCTTTCTTTCTTTCTTTCTTTCTTTCTTTCTTTCTTTCTTTCTTTCTTTCTTTTTGAGATAGGGCTTCTCTGTAAAGCCCTAGCTGGCCTGGAACTCACTCTGTAGACTAGGCTGACCTTGAACTCAGAAATCCGCCTGCCTCTGCCTCCTGAGTGCTGGGATTAAAGGCATGAGCCACCACGCCTGGCGGGGCCTCCTTATTATTTTGGGTCTGTCGGGTGTATCATAGGTATCCTGTACTTTATGGCTAATATCCACTTGTAAGTGAGTACATAGCATGTATGTCCTTTTGGGTCTGGTTTCCCTCACTCACGATATTTTCTAGTTCCATCCATTTGCCTGCAAAATTCATACCCTTGTTTTTAATAGCTGTATAGTATTCCATGGTGTAAATGAACCACATTTTCTGTATCTATTCTTCGGTTGAGGGACATCTGGGTTGTTTCCCGTTTCTGACTTATTATGAATGAAGCTGCTGAGCATGTGCCCTTGGGGTATGGTGAAGCATCTTTTGGGTATATATATATGCCCAGGACTAGTATATCTGACTCTTCAGGTAGAACTATTTCTAATTTCTGGAGAAACCACTAGATTGCTTTCCAGAGTGGCTGTACAAGTTTGCGTCCCCACCAGCAATGGAGGAGCTCTCCCTTGCTCCACATCCTCGCCAGCACGTGCTGTCACCTGAGTTTTTGTTCTTAGCCGTTCTGACTGGTGTAAGGTAGAATCTCAGGACAGTTTTGGAGTTGCATTTCCCTCATGACTAAGGATGTTGAGCATTTCTTTAAGTGCTTCTTGGCCATTCAAGATTCTTCTGTTGAGAATTCTCTCTTTAGTTCTGTGCACCATTTTTTATTGGGTTATTTGGTTTGTTAGAGTTTAACTTCTTGAGTCCTTTCTGTATTTTGGATATCAGCCCTCTTGGATGTAGGGTTAGTGAAGATCCTTTCCCACTCTATCGGCTGCCATTTTGTCCTGTTGACAGTGTCCTTTTCCTTATGGAAGCTTTTCAGTTCCATGATGTCTCATTTATTGATTGTTGATTCTAGTGTCTGAGCTATTGATGCTCAGTAAATTGTCTTCCGTGCTGATGTGTTTGAGGCTATTTCCCACTTTCTCTTCTATTAGGTTTAGCAGATCCAGTTTTATGTTGAAGTCCTTGATCCACTTGGACTTGAGTCTTGTGCAGGGTGATAAATACAAATTTACTTGCATTCTTTTACATGCAGACATCCAGTTAGAGCAGCACTGTTTGTTGAAGGTGTTTTCTTTTTTTCATTATGTGGTTTTGGCTTCTTTGTCAAAAATAAAGTATTAAGATGTGTGGGGTTATTTCTGGATTTCAATTCTATTCTATTGATCAACTTGTCTGTTTCTGTACTAATACTATACAGGGTTTTTTTTTTTGTATCATTATTGCTCTGTAGTACAGCTTGAAGACTGGGATGGTGATTTCCCCAGAAGTTGTTTTATTGTTCAGGATTGTTTTAGCTATCCTGGGCTTTTTGCTTTTCCATATGAAGTTGAGAACTGCCCTTTCAAGGTCTATAAGGAATTGTGCTGGAATTTTTATGGGAATTGCATTAAATCTGTAGATTGCCACTAATGCATAGGACAGCAAGAGTTTGGTGAAGGGACCCTGATATAGCTGTCTCATATGAGGCTATGCCAGTGCCTGGCAAATACAGAAGTGGATGCTCACAGACATCTATATGATGGAACACAGGGCCCCCAATAGAGAAGCTAGAGATAGAACCCCAGGAGCGGAAGTGGTCTGCAACCCTATAAGAGGAACAACAATATGAACTAACCAGAACCCCCAGAGCTCGTGTCTCTAGCTGCATATGTAGCAGAAGATGGCCTAGTCGGCCATCATCAGGAAGAGAGGCCCCTTGGTATTGCAAACTTTATATGCCCCAATACAGGGGAACGCCAGGGCCAAGAAGTGTGAGTGGGTGGGCAGAGGAGCAGGGCAGGGGGAGGGAACTTTCAGGATATCATTTGAAATGTAAATTAAGAAAATATCTAATAAAAAAAAAACAAAACAAAAATAAATCATCTCTAATACACCTGGAAAAAAAATCTGTAGATTGCTTTTGATAAAATGGCCATTTTTTATAACTTTGTTAATCCTATCAACCATGAGCATAGGATCTTTACATATTCTGATATCTTTTTCAGTTTCTTTCTTCAGGGTCTTGAAATTGTTGTCATACAGATCTTTTACTTGTTTGCTCAGAGTTACACCTAGATATTTTATGTTATTTGTGGCTATTGTGAAGGATGTTTTTTCCTTACGTTCTTCTCTGCTTCTTTATCATTTGTATAAAGGGGGGGCTCTAGTAATTTCTTTGAGTTAATTTTATATCCAGCCACTTTGATGAAGTTGTTTATCAGTTATAGGAGTTCTCTGGTATGGGTTGGTGAGATGGCTCAGTGGGTAAGAGCACTGACTGCTCTTCCAAAGGTCCTGAGTTCAAATCCCAGTAACCACATGGCTCACAACCACCATAATGAGATCTGACGCCCTCTTCTGGTGCATCTGAAGACAGCTACAGTGTACTTATGTATAACAATAAATCTTTGGGCTGGATGGAGCAGGGACTGAGAGATTGGGGCTGGCTGGAGTGAGTGGGGCTGACTGGAGCAAGCTGGGTTGACCAGAGCAAACAGAGGTCCTAAAATTCAATTCCCAACAACCACATGAAGGCTCACAACCATTTGTACAGCTACAGTACTTATATATATAAAATAAATAAATAAATAAATCTTTTTTAAAAAGAGAGTTCTCTGGTAGAATTTTGTGGATCACTTACGCATACTATGACACTACCTATTGTTAGTGATACCTTGACGTCTTCCTTTCCGATGTGTATTCCCTTGATTTCCTTTTTGTGTCTTTTTGCTCTTCAAGAGCTATATTGAATAAATAGGGGGACTGTGGCCAGCCTTTTCTTGTCCCTGATTTTAATAGAATTGCTTTAAGTTTCTTTCCATTTAATTTGATGTTGTCTATTGGCTTGCTGCATATTGCTTTTATTATGTTTAGGTATGTGTTTTGTATCTCTGATCTCTCCAAGACTTTTAACATGAAAGGGTGTTAGATTTTGTCAAAGGTTTCTTCAGCATCTAATGAGATGATCCATCATGTGATTTTTGTCTTTCAATTTGTTAGTATAGTGGATTATGTTGATGGATTTTTGTATATCAAACCATCCCATGTCCCTGGGATGAAGCCTATGTTATCGTGATGAATGAGGTTTTTGATGTGTTGTTGGATTTGGGTGGCAAGAATTTTATTGAGTATTTTTGCATCAATGTTTATAAACATGAAATTAGTCTAAAGTTCTAATCCCATATCCCTAAACAAATAGAAGCAGTCATTAAGAGACTCCCAACCAAAAGAAGCTCAAGGCTAGATGGTTTTAGTGCAGAGTTCTATCAGACCTTCAAAGAAGAGCTAATGCCAATACTCCTCAAACTATTCCACAAAAATAGAAACAGAAGGAATACTATTTAATTCATTCTATGAATCCATAGGTACCTGACACCTAAACCACACAAAGGCTCTTAATTCATTTCAATTTGACTCTTTTCAGGATATTAATCTTCCCTCATTCCTAAGCAGCGAATTTTGAATCCCAGGACTTAGTTCTGCATCTTTTACATCTTCCACATGTCTCCTAAGCAAGAATCTCCCTCCAGCTGTTTCTCTGTATGGTAAAATGCAGTTGTGATGACTGTCAAGCAATCTGCTACTTCTAACACCTGAGTGATCTCTGGGTCTGTTTCTACTGGTTACGGGTTCCAGTTTCCTACCTGTTCGAATCCTGATTTGGGATTCGACACCAGACACTATAGATTCTCCCTGTTCCATATGGGTGATGTCACATCATCGCTGAAATCTGGAGCTTATCCTTGGTCATCTTTTCATGTCATACTTTTTATAATTTGTTTATTGAGACCTGGATAGTACATATGTTAGGGCTAACATATCCTCACTATGGAGGGAAAACCACCGGAGTTCCTCTGAGATCCCAAATGACCTGGGCTTCTTTCTGCAGAGTGACCTGAAACAACTTTTTGTAGCTTAGGAAAGAGCCAGCAAATCAACCACCTTTCACTGGACTGGACAGCTCGGTAGGTACTGCTCGTGCCATACTGGACAGCTCGGTAGGTACTGCTCGTGCCATACTTTTTTAGTGAACATAGCATGCCTCCCTTGCTACTGAATGGATTTCAGAGCTCAGTTCTGTCTGTGGGTGGCCTCGTGTAGATGAGAAATATTCCTTGACCCAACCACTTTGGAACTTGTTGAGATTAACTCTAGAACCAAGCACATGATCTGTGCTGCTCCACTAGTTGGATAGAGAAGGGTCACTTACATTTTTACCTAATTACATCCCCTGCCTGGAAGGGATCAATTTCTGAAGAACTGTCTTCAACCACGTTCACCAGTGTGTTGCCTCTAGACCGCTTGATGCTGCTTACCTGGCTCTTGAGTTAGCAGGTACCCAGTCTTGAGGATGTCTGTATCTTGAGGAAGAAACTGTTATAGTCATGAAATGTCTTTGTTTAACCTGAAAGTTCTTGTCTGGAAGTCCACCAGCACCCTTTACAGCCTGCCCCATTTTTGGTCCCATGAGCTGCATCTCCATGTCCACACCCTCAGCCTGCAGTGATGTGTCTCCATCCTTTTACCTTCAGTCTATGCTTGCCCTCTACATCCTCAGCTATTTTCCTTGCCATTCTGTCTAACAATTGCCATTGGAGCTTTAGTCTGAGTTTAATGGAAATACTGCCAAGATGAAGTTTAAATGTATCCCCTGGCTGTATTACCTTTGTTTGCTTCCTTCTCACTCTTCCTCCTGTCCTGCCTAGTTTGGATAACTCATGTTTATAGTGACTATGGTCTTGCTTCCTTCTCACTCTTCCTCCTGTCCTGCCTAGTTTGGATAACTCATGTTTATAGTGACTCATGTTTATAGTGACTACGGTCTTGCTTCCTTTGGAAGACTCGCTATACACATTTCTTTTTCTTTCCTTATTTTGCTGCTATTGTTTATTGTTTGTTTTGAGACAGAACATTTGCATGTAGCCCTGGCTATCCTGTAATTCACTCTGTAGATCAGGTTGGCCTTGAACTCTGAGAACTGCCTGTCTCTGTGTCCCAAGTGCTAGGGCTACAGGCTATGTTACCACTCCTGGCTGTGACACACTTTCCAATTGTGTACCTTGAGATAATAACTAGCCTTTGTATTCTTGTATTTTTGTGATTACTGTTGGAGATGATGAATTGGCTCAGTTTTTGCTTACGAAAAAAAATCTCTTTATGTTGCTTAACTCTAGGAAGGTATTTATGCACAGAATTCCAGCCTGGCATTTTTCACCTTTAATTTTGAGGATATCACCAGTCTCTAGCTAGCATAGTCAGAGGCCACTGAGTATTGGTGGCTATCAGGGTGCCAACAACTGTCAATCAGCAGTCACTGAGAACTTGGCTGCTACTGAAAAGTTGGCAGTCACTAAGGAAATTGGTTGTCACTGAGAGTTTGGCTATCATCACTGAAAACTTGGCTGTTAGTCACTGAGAATTTGGTTCTCATTGAGAAGTGGACTACTGTTGAGAAGTCAGCTGTCATTCCTTGAGGAGTTGGCTGACACTGGGAACCAGTGGGCACTCAGCAGTACCCGGGCAGGCTTTGTACCCTGTAAGCACACACATTTCTTCTAGATGCTTTTACATTTTCCTTTTACGGTTTTTATTACTCTGTGTGTGTGTGTGTGTGTGTGTGTGTGTGTGTGTGTGTGTGTAGCACCATATGGGTGCTGGGGGTCAAGCTCAGGTCATCAGGCTTGGTGGCAGGTCTAGCTTGCTTGGTATTTGTTCGATTTGGTGCTCACTAAGCTGCTACTTTTATGTCTGCATTTATAGATTTGGGGGAAATTATGGCTATTATTTTGTCAAATATTTTTCTCTGTTCCTGAAAGGCTATCTGACCATGCTTCTTGGGCTACTCACTTCCTCTCTATATTTCCTGCCCGTGCTTGCTTGGTCTGCACATTGCTAACCTCCAGGTTCTTGCTTTTTCCTTAGTGCATCACCTACTTATGAGAGTGTCTCTTCCCACCAGCTGGAAAGGATAAGTGGGGACCAAATGTGGATCAGCAGCAAAACTAGTCAGCAACAACCCAGTTTGGTCAAGGTTGTCATTGAATTCCCAGACCTGAGCTGGCAACACTTTTGGGAGGGACCTACCATTTCCCCAGGGCAGGCTAATCTCTCTGGACCTTTCCATGACTTCAAAGGTCTCTTGATTGATATACACCCCCAGATACAGATTTGGCTTCTGGGATTTCCTGCTAACATTGCCTGGAGTGCAGTGAGCCTCATTCATTACTGTCTATCTCCCACCCATGGCTAGAAAATGTATTACACAGCAAAAGCAGCCTGGAAGGACATGGGGCTCTGTCATTGGAGGTGGACCTGAAATTTCAGGTTACTTTCCTCTATAGAGAATGGCGCCTTAACTGAGGACTAGTGCACATTGCTAACCATGACTGGAAAAAGCATCCATAACAGGAATTAGCACTGGCTCAATCACCTCTGCTGATGGCCTGGAGGCTGGGACACTGTTCTAAATGCTCCCTTCACTTTTTCAAGGTCCTTCTTCACTCAATGGTACTCCTGCCTCTGGTCAGGTGACAATTGTACCCAACAAGGCCAAAGGATGTCTGACCAACACAGTACATCTCTGGAGGGGGCTGGCCTGTCAGCCTGGGACACAGTGACAAAAACAGAGGGCAGGGGTATATGGAAGATTCTGAGGAAGGAAGGGAAAGGAGAAACATTGTAATTGCGATTTCAGAAACAAAGAAACGGGAAGTGTTCTGTTGCTGGCCTCTAGCTCCTCCGTGAGCATTTGTTACTGTGTAACTTGGCCTGGGCAGATTTACAGGCCCATCCAGAGATTCTGCTGCTCCTTTCATGCTGATAAATTTTGCTCTAAGAGCCTGACTACCCAAGACCAGAGGTTTCTACCTAAGACCAGAAGACATGTGCTGCTCCAACTTAAACAGCTGCCAGCCCCGGGGCTGACTCCCCCGAGTCAAGGCATGAGGAATGTGACTGTATCAGATGGGATGGCTGGCTCTAAAGATGGATGGGAAGGTATTGTCATGAGACTGGACAGGGTGGGCAGAGTGATGTCACTGCCTTTGGACCCAGTGGCTCTCCTCCATGTGCTTCTTGTGGTTAACACTGGGTCTAGGGTGTTGCCATATCTGGGATCCCATCATACGGTGCGACACAGAAACAGGGACAGAGCAGCCACAAGATTGCGTGCTTGCTTGACTGGGCGTGCACCTGTGTGCATGTGAGCTTGTGCGCATGCCCGTATGTGTGCATGCTTATGTGTGAACTGGCACACCAGCTGGCTAAATGGTTACTCAATTCTTCCCACTTCTCAGGAACCCCTATCATTTTATACGGAGAACATCAAGAGTGGTTGGTGAGCAGTGAACTTTGAAACTCAGTTTTTCTGGAAAGAAAATGTTTAGATGGGCTCTAAACCAAACTCAGCTCATCTTACAGTGGAGACAAGGCTGGTGGGACCCATCTTTCTGGGAGAAGGTACAGCCTTGGGTTTACGACTTCAGCACCATGCAAGAGGACACCCGAAGATGTGTAACGTACACTCTGTGTGTATGTGTGGGCTCCAAGGAGTAGGTGCTCACTTTCTCTACCCACGTTTCCTATGGAATCTCCAGGACAGGCAGTTTTCTGAAAGACCTCCAGAGTGGCTTCTTGCAGTGTGGCAGAACTGGACGATGAGAGCAGCAGAGACATATCCTGTCTGACAAGCACAGGGCCCAGCATTTGAGCCTGATGCTCTGCTGTCTGTGTGTGCCCAGTCTGTGCCTGGAGATGTAATCTCTCCTGTGACCAAATGATTACAGGTGACAACTTTCCCAGACCAGTCTGCATGACAGGAATGCAACTCATGCCTTGGTTAGAACCCTTAAAAATTTGTAAACAAGCCAGGTATATACACCGTTAATTCCAGCACTTGGAGGCAGAGCAGGCAGATCTCAGAGTTTAAGATTAGCTTAGTCTATACAATGAGCTAGCTCTAAGCTAGTCAGAGCTGTGAGACCCAGTCTCAAAATAAGTAGGAATAAATTTAAAAATGATCTTAAATTTAGTTTTGGAGTTGATGGTCCAAAAGTGACAAGTTCATAGAAAAGTACAAAGGAAGAAGGATGGAGATTCAGCAGTAAAGAATACTTGATGTTATTCTGTAAGACCCAAGAAGTTCCCAACACCCATATGTGCAGCTTACAACCACCTTCAGGCTGTAGGTACCTGATACTTCTGATCTGACCTGCAAGGGTACCTGCATCCATGTACACATACACATACTTAAAACAGATAAAAACTAAATCTTAAAACACACGGGGGCTGGAGAGAGGGCTCAATGACTGCTCTTCTAGAGGTCCTGAGTTCAATTCTCAGCAACCACATGGGGGCTCACAACCATCTGTAATGGGATCCAGTAGCCTCTTCTGGTGTGTCTAAAGGCAGCTACAATGTACTACAATGTACTACAATGTACAAAGAATAAATAAATCTAAAACACACACACACACAAAACACAGTGGGAAGAAAAGCTTTCTGAAACAGTATCAGGTTAGAACATACTTTCTTACTACGTTGGGTCCAACTACATGTACCACTGTTCTGGTGAACAGCAGTGTTTTTTACTTCTTGAAACTAGTTGCTATAATGTGGGCCTGGGTACCAGAGGTTTTCCACAGAGATCTCTGGCCAGGCCTGTTGCAAGGGTTCCGGCAAAAGGAAGCGAATGTGGGCAGGGAGGGGAAGTCACTTCTCAGCTTCTGCTGTGCCGCCCTGCACTGAGTGGGGTCGGGTTGGGCTGACAAGAAGCCGACTAGCCAGTGAAGAGGCGGCAGGGCCTCAGGTGGCGCTTTGGGAGAGCCAATCTCTCCCCAAGTGTTACAGCGCTTAGGACAAAGGCTTGGACAACGGAGCAGTTCTCACACACTTTTATTCCCTGGATGGGACTTATATACAGTTTTGGGGGATGATTCAGGGTCTGACAGCAGGTACTTCTCATTGGCTAGGATGGAGAGTTTGGGGAAACCTTATTTGCATGTGGGAGGGCTTGGTGCAGCTACTATGTGATTGATGCAGCATACCTTCTCTGCAGGGGGCTGTGGGAAGGCTGTAGCTCCTGTAGTGACAGGAGCCAGGTGCCCAGGGGGCATGGCAGAACCCCTGCCATCCCATGCAGGTGGAACTCTCTTCCCACTGGGGCTTGGGCCGGGTTGGGGGGTTGGGAGGAATGGGGAGGTGATCCAGACCTATGCTCGACCAGGGACCACGCTATCTGCACAGCGCCCCCCCCCCCCGCTTGATTATCATATACATTGTGTGTGTGTGTGTGTGTGTGTGTGTGTGTGTGCGCGTGCGCGCGCGCGCGCCTGGGACTATCTCAGTTCTTGTTCCTCAGGCACAATCCAGCCTGTTCTCTGAGACTGAGTCTCTCTTACCAACTTGGCCAACTGGGATAGGCTGGCTGCCAGCGAGCCCCAGGGATCCCTTGCTGTCTTCCTGACACTGGGTAAGAGCTCACTCACCTAATTGCATTTTTATTGTTGGTTCTGGAGACTGACTCAGGTCTGAAGGCTTCTGCAGCAAACATTTACCCACTGGGCTTTCTCCTCCGTCCTCCTTGCACCTTTGGAGGGTGTAATTATTTACCTGTTGTTTTACTTCTTATACAGGTTTCAGAGGATGGATCTGTTAACAAGTGTGCTTAAGAGTTCCGTGCGCATCACACAGGAAAACTACAGAACCAGCTAACGGGATGCAAGGAGCCAGAGCGTGTCCCGTGAGTGACGGATAGCGTGTCCCGTGAGTGACGGGAACCTTTCTACTAAGTGAAGCTTTTATTGACAAAACACACTGTAAAACTTTATGTTGTGTCATGTTTATTCCACTGAAAACCTGAAGCCCGCACCCCAAAGGAGCCCGCAGGCAGGGCGGGCACTGCCCCTTCCCCTGCCCGTTATGTACATTCACAGTTCTGATGTGCGGACCGAGGTTATTAGAGTCATCAGGAGGATGAACATCCATCCCAGGTCTGCTCAGGATTCCTTCAACATGACCGGTGGCCATTCCTCAGGAATCCATCACTTGCAGATGGCAGGGCAGAGCCTAAGCCTCGGGACATCTTAGTTCATCAGTCTCCTTCATTGGCCTTTTAGTGGCTTTTCTCTTCTGAAAATTTGTACTCTACAGTTATAAAACCAACCCATTAGCTACAAAGGCGGTGTTCACATTTCATTCATACCTAACCAGCTAAGAGCTCAGAAATCAATCTCCCTGCCCATCCCATGGCAGTGTGGCGCTGTGTGACTGAGGTTGACAGGTTTATTTATGTGATTTCTCTTGGGGAAAGCACATACTGACACTCCCTCTGAGAAACTCAGAAAACACCTTTTTCCTGCATTTACTGGCCTGGTGGTCATTTCCTATAGCAATGCCCCAAATGAGAAGACAATCTAGTTTAGGAGTAACAAACAGGATTCCGAAGCTAACAAGGAAACAAACTAAAGCTACAGTCACTGTGCTTCACGGACGAGTCTCGTCATTAAAGAAAGAGGGAACCAGGTAATGCCAAAGGTGACAGCTTGGACCTGGTTCCTTCCTGATTTCATGACGGGCCAAGCACAGCAGACTCTGTGGCCTGTCCCCTGCAGCTGTCACCCCCACAGAGTAAGGCCACCTACACTCAGATGGTGGCTGCTGTTCCTAAGTCACCATGGCAACCAGTGCAAAGAGAGGGTGATGGGCTTTGGGCAGGACCTCCTGGCCATCTCAGTACGTCTGCTCAGAGGGCTAAGATCAGCACAAAGATAAGGGGACACTTTCCAGTTCTTTTCCTCTGGCTGACCCTTCACCCACATTCAATGCTTTTACTAGTTACATGAAGTAGACTTTGTCATATTGAAACTGAAATACCAAACTGGCAATGTTTATAAAAAAGATGGAGATTCAAGAAGGCTTAAGGAAAGCAGAAAAGGATCCTGGGGCCAGTCTTTGTGGCTAAATGTCCCATGACTTAAATGGGAGGAGGGCAGTGAAGCCCCTTAAGCTGCGGCCACCAGGACGTCTCAGAGTCTATCAAAAGCAAGCCTGGAAATAAATATCCTTACGTTAAGGTGAAAAATGAAGTAGAAAACCAATTTTCTTTCTTTTTTTTAAAAAAAAGGTTGAATGTTTTCAAAGTCCTTAAGTGAGGTTTATAAAAGTCACGAGCTCCTGCACGAACACAGAAACACTTAGAATCCGATGATGCCCCGTCACGTGAGCCAGAGATGGCAGAGGCACTAAATTAGGACAAGGTGACTGACTGTTCCAGGGAGGGTATGTGCAGTGCGTGCACAGAGGTCCTGCATTGTGCACACCACACAAAGAGGGGAAAGACAGACACAAACTCAAGACCAGCATATTCTAGGTGAGCACACAGCCATACCTGTGCCCACTCAGCCTGTGGAGTCCTGCCCCACAGGGAGGCCCCGAGCACCCATCTGCCTGCCTGCCTGCATGCCTGCCTGCAATGGGCAGATGGGACACACATACAGCTTCCCTGCAAATGCCCAGCTGGGCCCTGAGACAGACTTTACAGAAAACAAATAACATCACAAGTCTTTTGGACCTCAGGCCTGCAGACAGAGACAGGGAAAGGTAGAAGGAGCAACACACAATCAGGCTCCAGGCCACTGGAGGCAGGCGGTGATGTGGGAGGGGCCTCATCCCTCCGGAATCTTCCATTCTAGTCCGCTTTCTTACAAGAATTCTTTCTCCCAAAGTCTGAGTTCTCAGGGCTGAAGTCAATGCAGAAGCCATTGGGAGTTGGTGCTGGGGGTGTCTGTGCACAGCTCTCAAAATGTGTCTGATCAGGGTACAAGTAGTCCTCTGCGTAGTCGGGGTACATTTCCGCAAACCCACAGAAGTCATCTGCAAAGACCAGGAAGCTGATTATTGGAACCCGAGTGAGCCCCATTACCAGGCACTGGTCAGAGACCCCCGCTAGAAAGGCGAACCCCCAATGCTGGTGTAGTGACCAGACATTCCTCAGGCCAGGGCCCAAGTATAGGGTGCCAGGGTTCTGGTGCTGAAGCCTTTGGGAGAGCAGCTTCAGTGAAGCTGGGGTGGGTGTCCTCCCCACAGGGGACCCAGGTCAGAAGCCCCTGCAGCTTCTTCAGGGGATCCAGTGCTATGTGAGGGAGAGGGTAGCCTGGTGTGTGCAGATGGGGCAGGGGCTCCATTCATGTCCCCTGGCCCCCTGGGCTGGAGTACCCAGAACGTCCGACCTCTGCTTCACTTACCAAATGTGATTCTTCCCTTGTCCTCTTGGTCAATAGCCTGGAACAAGTCAGTCACTGTTAATTCTGACACACCTAGTGCCGTCTTGAGGATGCAGGACAGGTTGGCCTCATCTATGCTGCCATCCTCAGGAGAGCCGTACATCTGCAAGGGACAGTGAAGAGTTACACTGGGGATGCTCCTTCTGGTGTTGGGAAGGCCTGGGACATTTTCCCCAGTGCTCCCGACCCCACCTGTTCAAACAGCTGGCACCCTTGAGCAAGTGGTGCCTACAAATGTTAAAGCTCAGGGCAGAGTTGTGCCTCTGCCTCCACTGCCCTCTGCAGGTCCCTTATAAACACTGCACAAACATGTCTTGGTTGAGACTCGGATGCTATAACTGTGGGAGCAAAGCAACAAGTAGAGGGAGACTGAACAGAGACTCAATTCGAGCTGCGGGTAGCAGAAGGGCTCAATGTGCCAGAGCAAACCTGGGGCTACAGGGCTCTTGCAACAAGAACTGGGAAAACAGAACGGTGTGCTTCTGGTGCCACCTAGTGGTCAATGGATAAACAGCAGAATCGTTTGGTGAAAAGCTCACAATGCATTGGGGTTGTGAGGCTGTGGTTCTAGAGAAGGCAAAGACTAAGTCTGCATTTCTAATCAGAAACTTTCACTGTATGAAAAAAAAAAAAAAGAACAACAGGGGTTACAGATGATTTACATACTGCTCTGTGAGGTTCTCTTCCCATTTTCCCATGCTACTAGGTACTAGGTGTCTCCAAAGTCCCTATGTGAAACGTTTCTATAGGGGTGATACTAACAAGAGACTCCAAAGGGGCATGAACACACATTAGATTTCACCTCCAGGAGTACCTAGGAGTACCGGTCTCTGGGTCCTATTCACAGTCACAAAGCTGTTTTACATCTTGACATTTGGCCCTAACTATGGCGTGAGGGACCATACCCCATCATCACACAGTACTGCAATGTTGCACAGGGAACCCAATAAGCTAGATTTGCTGGAATATTTCATTGGCTTGCCTTAAGACCAGGTGGAGAGATGTATCTTTCCAGGAAGTGCTGGAACACCCAGCCTTGTTATAGAACACTCCACCAATACCTTGTTACTGTCACTCCTGTCTAAAGTTCCCAGGGCCATTATGACCTGGGGATAGATAGCAGACAAGGATAGCTGCAGGTATGGTACTGTGGAAGTTGGAGGGGTGACAACTGGCCTAAGGAGTGAGGTGCAGTGGGGCAGGGTCACAGTGAGGATACGGCCCCAGCATGACCACCAGGATGCTCAGCTGCCTGCTGCACTTGCTCTTCCAGGCAGCTGTGAGAGGCTTCGACCATGTTCTGTTTGTGTTGCCCACGAACCCGAATGCTGCTCGACACCGTTACGCTCCACCACTACAACAGATTCTACTTGATGACTTTAAGTCATCCCAAGTGGGATTGAGCCATTAGAGCAGAACACATTGTAAATGCAGGAGGGTCAGGCTTTCCCAACCAGTCAGCAGGTGTTGATACCATAGTCAACTCCTGGAGTGACCCATATAAGTGACCTCGGCAACTGGGGATACGTCCTAGGAGTACTGTGGAGGGGTACAGCAGGTAAGAAGAAAGCAAAGGAGCTTTTGGAGGCCGTGAGAGACCAGGGGCTCCTAATACCTCTGGGCGTATCTATGAGAGTGCTCTCAGATAATCCTGTCTAAGAAGGAAAGACCCACTCTGAATATGGTGGTGCCATCCCATGAGCTGTGGTTAGCTGAGTACCAGCATCCCTCTAGCTCTGTTTTCTGGCCGTGGCTGCCTCACGCTGCCGTGGCCCTGCTTTCTCTGCCATGTTCGACAGTAGTCCCTTAAACTATAATCCAAAACAAATCCTTCCTTCCTTAAGTGGCTTAAGATTTATTTATGTGTATGTGCCGGTATGTATGTATGTATGTATGTATGTATGTATGTATGTATGTATGTATGTATGTATGTGCACCATGAACAAGCAGGTGCCCGGAGAGGCCAGAAGAGGGAATCATGGTGTATGGGTGTAAGCCATCTGACATGGGTGCTAAGAACTGAACTCGGGTACTTTGCAAGAGCAGCAAGTGTTCTTATGTTGAACCATCTCTACATAAGACATTCAAGTGGCTTCTTGTTAGGAATTTAGTTACAAAAATGACAAAGGTAATTGATATAGAAAATTGCTAACAGTTTGTCTAAGAGTTTTCCTGCTGTGAACCGACACCATGACCAAGGCCACTCTCATAAGGACATTTACTTGGGGCTGGCTTACAGGTTCAGAGACTCAGTGCATTGTCATCATGGCAGGAGCATGGGAGCATCCAGAAGGCACGGTGCAGGAGGAACTAGGAGCTCTACATCTTCATCTACAGCAGAATTCTGGCTTCCAGGCAGGTAGGTGAGGGTCTTAAAGCCCAGATCCACACTGGCACACCTACTCCAACAGGGCCACATCTCCTAATAGTGCCACTCCCTGGGCCTGTCATATTCAAACCATCACACAGTTCTTAGGCTTTTGGAACTTTTAAGGTGTGTGAGTGTGTGCCCGGGGGGAATTGTCTTGAAGTTTGGAGATGCAGGTTAGGAAACACTTCTAACAGGGTATGTCTGTAATGGTGTTTCCAGAGAGATTTAACCGAGGGAGATACACTTTGAATGATATAGTGCCACCCCACAGGTTGGGGCTCCAGACTGAATAAAAGCGGGAAAAGCAAGAAGCCAGCTGAACACTGGCATTCATCTCTTACTTTTTAACCTCTAGTGTGACATAAGCAGCGAGTTTACAACCTACCCTTCATGACTTACGCACCACGGCTGTCACCTCCTCAAACCACATCCCATAAACCCCCCTCCCCCCTCCCTCCTCCCTCCTTTAAGATGCTTCTGCCAGGTGTTTGTCACCGTGATAATAAGCGTAACTAACAGAAACACAAATGCCACGCAAGGAATCCACTTGCCTTGAATGCCAGCTGGATGGTGGCTAAGGTCTGAGATGGCCTGCACACCACAGACAAGGCGACCACATATTCACGAAGGTCAATCTCACCACCACCACTCTGCAAAAGAGACACACATTCAGATGACGGCTTGGTTGCTTGCATGTCCCAGGGGAGCTCTAGCTAAGTGGTTCGTCCCGGGCTGACTTGGTAATATCTACACATATAAAAACCTGTACTTGGAAGACGATTCCCAGACATACTTGCTTGAACCCCATTTAATTCTTGAACATGAAGCTTTGCCAGAAAGAAAACCACAGCCTGTACTTGGCGAACAGGCTGGCCAGCATCTTTGTGGGATCCAATCCACTAAGAATGGCTTACACAGTCATAAGCCAGAGGTTTTGCCCTGAGCTCCCCAGTGAACTCACCTCGTCAAAAAGCGAGAACATGTCTTCCAGTGCATCTGAGACAGGAACTTCCAAGTAGGCTGCAAACTCTGGAAGCCTGGTCTTCTCTCCTCTCTTCAGCCTTGCACTTTCGGAATATTTGTCTAAATCTTTTTCAAGATTTTCTGGTTTTAGTCTAAATAAAAAACGAGGGAGAGGTTTATTGATAAAAATCACAGTGTAGGGCTGGGGAGATGGCTCAGCGGTTAAGAGCACTGACTGCTCTTCTGAAGGTCCAGAGTTCAAATCCCAGCAACCACATAGTAGATCACAACCATCTGTAATGAGATCTGATGTGTCTGAAGACAGCTACAGTGTACTTACATATAATAAATAAATCAATCTTTGGGCCAGAGTGAGTGGGGCCTGGAGCCAGCAGGGTCCGGAGGGAGCAGAGGTCCTGAGTTCAATTCCCAGCAACCACATGATGGCTCACAACCATTTTTACAGCTACAGTGTACTCATATACATTAAATAAATAAATAAATAAATTAATTAATAAATAAATAAATCTAAAAAAGATCGCAACATAGAAACTAAGACAGGAGACTTATTTTGAGGTCTGGGGACTCATCAAAATATTTAAAAATTTTCTTAACAATCACAAAGTTCGTTTCTGAGCCTGGCACATCCTTACTTTACAAGATGCCAGGCTTCTGACTCCACGTCTAACTTTCTGCTCCCTGGGTATATTCCTAGGCTGGTGTACAGAAGCAACACCCATACACACAGGTGCTGTCCAACAAGAAGGTTTTTCAGGTCCTTCTATGTGGCTTGCTGATGACACCTGAGACCCAACATAAACAGAGAAAGAATTTCCTGCCAGATCTCCTGCAAGCTCAGCAGCACGTAGTTCTAATGAACGCTCGAGAGCTACAGGCAACTCACCCGAGGCCCCTCACAAGCCTGGCAAACTCTAGCAGGCAGGTGTCAGCAGGCAAGCGAAGTTGTCCTTCTGCCAGAGCCAGCTGGCAGTCCTCAAATGTGTAGTCGGTTACTGAGACACCCAGGGCCCTGCAAGAGAGATCCTTTCATGAACCCCATCTCTTCAACCAGCAGTTAACAGTAACCACGATGATAGCTACAATGAACTAAGTGTCAGAATGCAACCAGGGTGGACAGCTCCTGATGGTGGGGGGGGGGCACTCACTCTGACAGAGGCTCATACGAAGAGGAAAGCCCAGGGGACACCAGAGGCATTGACTACCGGACACCCTAGTACCAGGTTATCAGGGCCTTCCCTCAGGGGAAGCAGCTGATTACCATCATATACCCTTGTCTGAGTCCAGGATGGGTAGGTACATCCTTCCTTCCCCCCTGGAACCTGGAGCTAGTTTACCCATACGTAGACAAGGCCTTTGCTGAGATGACATTAAGTGCTAATATTTTAGCCATATAAAACATTATTTTTAAGTTATATACTAAGAAGAGAAATGCCTATGAACACAGACAGAAGCAAAATGAGAGTGACTGTCACTTCCTAAGATCATGCCCTGCACAGGGCTCCGGAGAACAAGAGTTCTGCTGTGTCCTACATGCAGTGAGCCCACAGGCTGACACTGCTCAGACAACCAATGGGATGCCTGCAAAACCATCCCAGAAGCACACACTAAACATTCAGATTAGCAGGAAAACCCTCTGGACTCTGGTCCTCAGGTTCGTCACGTGCTGTGAGCCCACCGGAGGCGAGGGCTGGCATCCAGAGATTGCCCAGCATGGGACCTGGATCCCAGGCTTACTCTCCTGGGTCCAAGGGTATAGGCAGCTTTGCCACTATGTCACTGAGGTGGACACAAACAAGCAGGAAATGCCACTGCTCTATCCAGGAAGCTGGTCCCTCCCATGGTCTGTCAATGGAAACTTAGAGGGAATGGGTGAGGGAACCACAGAAAAGACCCAAACAGGAACTGACACCCCTGCCACCGGAATGTTCCCCAGAGCCAGCCAGGATGAGACTTTTACATGAACTCTGGAAGAGAGGAAGTAGGTTATGGCCAGCAAAAGCCTTGACTGAAGCCCAGGGTGGCAGTGCTGAGTCCCCAAGGGAAGTAGTGCTGAGCGTTGAGTCCTTAGGGATGGCTGTACAGAATGCTCAGCCCCACAGTCCTACAGCTACAGTCCACAATTCACACTGAACATGTGTGCTTGATGGCCATCTCAAGCTTCCCTTTCTTGGCACTCAGGCTGCCCAGACCTGTGTCTGCTTGTTTCTGCTACCCATCCCATGAACAACATGTGTGTCTGTGTGCATATCCTGTATGCAATCAGTACAGCATAGGCCCTTAGACCAATGGGTCTGGAGGAGCTATTTTATTATCCCACAGGGCTTCTGCAACAGGACAAGGTCTTATCCTAAGAATTAACTGTCTAAAAGGCTGTCAGATTTCAAGAAAAAAATACCTTCCACCCCATATTAAACACATTTGTGGAGAAAAACTCACTACATGCATTATGAAGGAAAAAAGCCATAAAACCCTTCTGGGGAATCTCCTTAGAAGAATGGGCTTTCCTTTCTTCTGAGTTACTGGCTAAGGTTGTGCAAGAGACTCTCAAAACATTATATTGCCTTTGGTTATCCTCAGAGGAAAACACCTCTGAGTGAAGACACCAGACACTTTCCACACAGGGCCCAGAGGCCTCCATGCTAGATCTGACCTTAAAGCCTCCTTCCTGAAGATTAACTTTCATGTTACCAGAATACAGTATCTTGCAAGCTTCCAAAGGAGGGCAGTGACCACCAGTGCTACTCAACTATCAGGTGTAAGAACCACAAATCTGGGGGCTGGTGAGATGGCTCAGCGGGTAAGAGCACCCGACTGCTCTTCCGAAGGTGATGAGTTCAAATCCCAGCATCCACATGGTGGCTTACAACCACCCGTAATGAGATCTGACGCCCTCCTCTGGTGCGTCTGAAGTCAGCTACAGTGTACTGATGAAGAATAAGAAAACGAATCCTTGGACTGGAGAAACCAACCGGAGTGAGCGGAGCTGTCCAGAGCAAGTGGGGCTGGCCGGAGCGAGCAGAGCCGAACGGGGCCGGCCAGAGCGAGCGGGCCAGAGCGAGCGGGGGCCCAATGGGGACGACCAGAGCGAGCGGGAGCCGATCGGAGCGAGCGGGGGTCGAGTGGAGCGAGCGGGGTTGACCGGAACAAGGGAAAAAAAACAAAAACAAAAACAAAACACAACTCTGACTTGAGGGCACTGTAACCATAAGGGTAGTGGCACACATACCTTGGCAGTAACCGAATGCTCTCTAATTGGATTTAACAGCTGTTCATTAAGAGGGAAAACATGTCTGGTACCAAAAACCCAGCAAACTACCAAGGGCTACTACTTTAAGTCATGGATCTTGAAGGATAGCCTGTAACTGCCATATCACTAAACTTACAGCACAATCCCTAATTATGTTCTAAATATTTGCCCTCATATGCATAGACAGTGTAGTTCTCACCCTTCACCAAGGAAGCTTCCCTTCACCACAGAGACTACCATAGAAAACCACAACCCATCAAAACAAAGAGCTGTAGTAGATCCCAGCGTCAATGGATACTCCTGCACCTACTGCAGGAGTCACGGAATAGTGGACAGAAAGACTGTCAAAGCCAGAGGAACGGGGAGTCTCCTGTAAGGCTGTGTCTCCTGGAAATATCAGAGATGTTATACCAGTGAAAGCTTACCAACATGGCTGCCTAAACATGAGCTGAAGAAGGTTGTCACCAACAGACATGCTAGCATAGACAGGGGAAGCCCTGGAGGCCTACACCAAGAACCACTGTCAGCTAAAGAACCCTGAGAGTGGGAGAAGTAATATTCCCAGGAATGAGCACACCGATTGCTTATCCCACACCAGTCATCCCTGAAAACATACATACAAGTAACACTATAAAGACAGGCTGTATTTATGTATTTAGCAACACACACACACACACACACACACACACACACACACACAGAGACACACAGACACACACACACACTCCGATTAGAGAAAGGAGGCTGCAGGAGGCAGGGGCAGCAGGTTACTGAACTTTAAGGCCAGCATGGTCTACAGTGTGAATTCCAGGATAGTTAGGGCAACACAAAGAAACCCTGCCTTGAATAAAACAACATCCTCCACCCCAAAAAGGCTATGAGCTTGAAAGAGAAAAGGGTGAATGGGCACGTGGGAGAGTTTGAAGAGAGGAAAGGGAGGGGGAAGTGATAAAAAGTATATTATAATATCAAAAATATTATTTTATTGAAAATAATTTCATACAATATATTCTGACGTTTTCCCCTTCCCAACCGCTCCCAGATCCCCCAACCTCCATACCCACCCAACTTTTATTTTCTTTCTCTTTTAAAAAGAGGAAGAAAGAAAACCAAAAACAGAAAAGTGCTTCTGATAAGTCTGATGCCGCCCAGCAATGCTGTATAAGCAAGCAACCAGAAAGCACACATGTGGTTAGGAACGTGGGCTGTAGACAGCCCACAGAAGGGGCTGAAGCATGGGGCGGGGCTGGGCATGGGACGGGACACACAACAGTCCAGTTCAAGGTGGATTGGATGTTACTTTAAGAGAACACTGTGTTCTGTTCTCTGCACTAACTCCTTAAAATCCCTCCAAATCTGACTTAGGCAGGTGTTATAATCTAGTAATAAGTACAATGGCAATCACTTGCTGAGTTCTAAAAGATCCAATTTCTTTCTTCCACCCTCAAAGCAGATCAAGTCATAATGGAAGACACGGTGCAGGGACCTTGGCCTGGCCCGAGTGTTCCCTTAGTTAGCAAGTGCTCAGGGTTGTCTGTGGTGAAGGCTAAATGAATTTCAGGGTGGAGACTGGAGTAACCCATTCCTTCTCTGGGCATATACCATTCAAGCGGGACAAGGAGGAGGTAGGCAAGAACCAGCTCTAGACAGTGATTACAGATCTGAGCTGGGGTCTTGTCAGATGCGCTCCCAGAATACTCTCTCCAGGTCTGTTGTCAGAAACTGAGAGTGGGACTGCCCTCCCTGCCCCCATCCCCACTGCCAGGTGGAGGAACCGCAAAGGTTCCAGCAGCTGCTATGGGTAGAGGCTACAGTTAAGCTCCACTGTACACAGCCTCTTCAGGAGAAGCAACAAGGCTGGCCCCCTGGGGCTGCGATTTCTGCCTGGTGTGTATATTAGGGACCCTGTTTTAAGTATAGGAATGAGAGATAGGGCTCAGAGCATCAGAGAAAAGGGGCACTTGCATCATTGTCCAGACTCCAGGAACCAGAAAGAGAAAACAATACTTATGTTCTCAACTGTACACCAGAGGCAGATGGCAGTACAGGACAGACACCCTAGGGGCTTAAACATACAGATACTTCACTTCTGCCCAGCAGGGGGCGTGAGAGGACCAGCAAACAATCCCCAGACAGAAGCACAGTGAAGCCTCAAGGAGGCTGTGACCTGAGACTGACATCTGCCCAGGTCAGTGCATGACCCCCAAACACACCAGGGTCACAGATTACTACGACGGGTTTGAAACTTGCCAAATGAAGCGAAGATTAACCATCTTCTAAATGTTAAACAAGTCAGAACATCATCAGATAAAAGCAGGAGACACAACCCAAGGGCAAGCACACGGATACTGCTGGCATATGCAGAACCTGCTTGTTCACTCTATGCAAACCCACTTCCCCAGCCCCGCTGGCAGCCGCTCACTCACTTGGCCATGACACGCCTCACATTGCTGGCATACAGGGCAGGATTTCTCTTCTCTTCTTCAGAAGGGCAATATACAGGCAGAAACTGAGAACAGAAGAACGGTGTTATCTCTGCTAAGGCATGGCACTGATCCCACCAGAGCCACCATAATGGTACCCGTGTGACATTAAAACTAGCAGAACCCTTCCTTTGGAATTGTCCACACAACATCCATGTGCATGTCTGTGTACACACAGACATACACTCACACATTCTCTCTCTCTCTCTCTCTCTCTCTCTCTCTCTCTCTCTCTCTCTCTCACACACACACACACACACACACATACACACACACACACCTGCAAACTTTATAGCTCAGCATTGCTAACCAGGAGTACTTACTGGCCCAGGGTACAATGTTCAACTCCTAATGATATGCACATCTCTATCTTTCCGTGACAGTTTTATGTTGGGTATTATAGAGAATGCAGTTCTGTAGTACTGCAGTTTCTACACCTGAAATCTACTATATCTCCGTGATAAATCATCCTATAAATACAGCATTTCAAATGAGCTAGTGCCTCATGTTGGTGCAAAAGACTATTTCTGATTCCTGTTCTTAAATGAAGATATTAAGAATATAGGAACAAGCTGGGTGTGGTGGCGCACGCCTTTAATCCCAGCACTCGGGAGGCAGAGGCAGGCGGATTTCTGAGTTCGAGGCCAGCCTGGTCTACAAAGTGAGTTCCAGGAAAGCCAGGGCGATACAGAGAAACCCTGTCTCAAAAAACCAAAAAAAAAAAAAAAAGAATATAGGAACATCTTGATAACCTAGCACACAGTGTGTAATGTGTTTACAGATACATTTTAGGAATTTCTAAAATTCCAATGGTCTTTCTCATTGACATTGGCACTATATACCAGGCACTGTGAAGAAGGATATGTAAAGATTATTACAGGGCCGTTCTCAGTCTCTCTTATCTGAAGATGAGACCAGGTCTGAAACAGTTCTGCTCAAAACCACAGGGTCCCACCAGTACAAGACCATGTTCCTTCTCAGACCTGGTTCTGCTCTCTCCTGACAGCTGAGAGAAGCCACGGAAAGACCCACAGCAGCAGGACCAGCACACTCCGGGCTGGGCTCTGAGAAGTCACACTAGCTCATCTGTCCATTTTGAATTGCTCTGCACTACTTATGGGAAGTGAACAGACTGTTTGATTCAATACAGGAGTACATAGACTCATCTCTGAGGTTAGATGCAGGCCCATCAGAATTCCTTTTTCTTTTCTTTTCTCTTTCTTTCTTTCTTTCTTTCTTTCTTTCTTTCTTTCTTTCTTTCTTTCTTTCTTTCTTTCTTAAAGAAAACCAAACCCAAAATCAAAAACACCAATCCTTCTACTTAGAGAAAATTCTATAGGCCACACATATGATTGTACTGAATTTAGCCAAGAGGGTGAGTTCAGTACTTAGGAACCTGCCAGGAGCTAAGAGCTGGGAAGGCAGCTAAGCAGTAAGGTGACAGAATGAATTTAGTTATTCAAATCTAGCTATACTGGTATTAGTACTGAAGGCAAAAAGAAAAGGTTTCTCTTTTTATTGTTTTTTTAAATTTTTTTAAGGCAGGGTTTCTCTTTGTAGCTGTGGCTGCCCTGGAACTCAGAGACCTGCCTGTCTCTGCCTCCTGAGTACTAAGGTTAGGGGCATGTGCTACCACTGTCTTGCTGGCAGAAAGAAGATGTATATGCATCAATTTGATATACTCTTAGGCAACAGTCATCTAAATAAAAAAATGATAGCTTTAGTTTCCTTGTTAATTTTTAAACATCCTGTCCAAGGCTAAAGAGATGGCTCAGCAGTTAAGAGTACTTGTTCTTGCAGAGGACCAGGGGTTCTGTTCCCAGCATTCATTTGGTAGCTAACAACCATCTATAACTCCAGTTCTAGAGGATATGACACCCTCTTCTGACTTTTATAGGCAATACACATAGTACACATACATGCAAGCAAAATACCAATAAACACAAAATAAAAATGAACAAATCTTAAAAAAAAAAATCCCATCCAAATGTATTTAAGCTACACAAAGGGCACAAGGCCACTAAAGAAAGAGGACTTTAAAGTTCTTCTAGGACCAAGACAAGTGAAAAGATACTCAAGGACTGCTATGTAACAATATCTGTATAGATTAGATACTTTGTAACAATCGGCACAGCTCTTGGTTTAATAGCATTTTAAATAAGTATCAAATTACTGCGTTACACAGTATGATACTGTGTCAATAAGAGTCTCAGTGCAACATTATGTGACATTGTATCCACACAGCTAGGGGGGGTTAACATTGTTGTAACACTATAACACTACAGCCCCCAGTGTAACACTGTATGACACAGTATTCACACAATTGTGGGTTGGGGGTGTTTAACCCTGCTGTAACAGACTCCAGTGTAGCACACTGTATTCATATCCCAATGTAACAGTGTGACACTCTATCCACACAGCTCCAAGTCTAATAATGTTCAAAAGCTGCAGGATTTCAGACCCCAATGAAATCCAGATCCCACCCCCACCCCACCCACTACCCTTACTTCATAGCACTATGTCCACTCACTTCAATTTCCACTTGGTTTTGAAACTGGCACAGAGTGAGCCACAGGATTTTCAACCTTAAAAACAGCATTGAATAAATTTACAACACGGTTAAAAAGGCTCCTTTTTCTTATAGCTGAATGATTCCAGATTCTGCCCAGAGCCTCTAGGAGGCGCTGCTGAGCAGTGAATCTGGGGGGAATGGGAGTCTTCTAAAGTTGAAAGGTCAAAAAACAAAATACTGAACAAATATGATTTTATTAACCAGGGATCTTTGGCTTTCTGGTTAAATATTTGCTTTGGTCCTTTGGTATTCTAGAGAGGTCTATACTCCCCATTGTCCTGCTTTGACAGCCTTGTCTCCAGGATGCCGAGCTACCTAATCTAGGCAGAGACAGACCCAGGCTTTATGTCATACCCATGGCTGACTTCCAGGGTCTTGGATCTTGAGTGTTGTTTCCACTACTTGTTTGTCTGAATGGAATTATAGAACTACCTGGAGTTCCCATCCTTGAGGCCATATTCTTTTCTCTCCCCCTTGAAGTCAGTCATCCCCTGTACTGGCTGGTTTTGTGTCAACTTGATACAGGCTGGAGTTATCACAGAGAAAGGAGCTTCAGATGGGGAAATGCCTCCATGAGATCCAGCTGTTAAGCATTTTCTCAATTAGTGATCAAGGGGGGAGGTCCCCTTGTGGGTGGTGCCATCTCTGGGCTGGTAGTCTTGGGTTCTATAAAAGAGCAAGCTGAGCAAGCCAGGGGAAGCAAGCCAGTAAGTAGCATTCCTCCATGGCTCCTGCATCAGCGCTTGCTCCCTGGCCTGCTTGAGTTCCAGTCCTGACTTCCTTTAGTAATGAACAGCAATGTGGAAATGTAAGCCAAATAAATCCTTTTGTCCCCAACTGCTTCTTGGTCGAGATGTTTGTACAGGAATAGAAACCCTGATTAAGACACCCCCTAATTTTGAGCCAATCTTTTTCTGCCCTACCATGTCAGCCTGAGTCCAGGAAGAGACACTGGAGCCCAGTTCCAAGTACTCCTCCCAGCCTGACTTCCTGCCTCAGAAGTGGTGGTCAGACATCACTGGAGTGGCACTGCTCCAGCACTGTGCTCCGAATACCTTGGAAGGCCTAGGAGCTACCTTGTATCTGACTTTACTTCCTCCTTGAAGGCCTTGAGGCTGCCTTATCCCTGGATGGCCCCTTCTCCCTACACACGAATGGCAGCTCCAGAATTATGGACATCCTTGTGCCCCAAGTTTGGCTGCTGTTGTTTCTCTTATTCCATCAGGTTGATAATCACAGCACAATGAATTCCTGGTGTGTGTGCTTGTAGGACAGGGACACCAACTCTAGAGGGCCACCCTCACCTAGCACCACCTGAATCTCACTGCCTGCACAAAAACCACCATCCAGAAACACCAGGCACTGCCAGGTACACAGTACCAGATGTACTAGGAGGGTAAGGGAAGGGCTCAGTTACCTTCCCGTGGGTGCTGGCGTCGAGGAACTTATGTCCCCAAAATCCAGGAGTGTTACATAGCCACACGGGAACACTTAACCTTTTCACAATAGGCCGACCCTAATTGCTGTCAAGAGAAGTTTTCACATTTGCAAAAGTAACGAGGGCACAAGGAGTCACCAGCGGCCTGTGTATCCACAGAATGAGAGGACAGACAGGATGACACGGTGTCCGACTTACGCTCCAGGTCCTTGCCACGTCCATGTGATGGTGTCCTAGGAGTGAGAAAGAATAAGGATTAAATGTAGAGTCAGACCTGTGAGGGCCAACCTCATGCAGCCCAGAGATGGAGCTATTGTCCTCCCACACTGATATAGGCAGAGTAAGGAAGCTTGTGCCCTGGATTCCAGGGCTCCACCAACCCAACATCTTAAATGTCCATCTTTCTCATCACTTCTCTGAGGCTGCCAATTCTAACACTGGCTTAAGTAGACTTGGTAACCATTACCTCTCTCTCCAAAGGTATGCCAGTGACCTGTAATTCTCAACTGTGCTGTGTCACCTGTCCCATCTATAGGCACCTCAGGTAAGGTTTGGCTAGACCTGGTCACGTGATCTCACTGCCACCTCATTCCAAGGCAGTATCCATATCCCCAAGTGTCCAAACACAACCACAGACGTGCTCTTTCCAGGTCAACCCTGGACTTCAAAGGGGGCTCCGCCACCTATGAGACTTGGCTGCCTCACCTTATGTGTGTCCAGACGGATTTGAGAAACTACCCTTAGCAGCTGTACCAAACATTTTCACATACTGGGCAACAGTTACTGGACACCTCACATGGCTTCTTTCTTTGCCATCCTCAACCTATTTTTCCTACCATGATTTGGATCCCTAGGCAGAGTCTATGCTCAGAACTCTGGCAGTGGGGGTACATCCTGCAGCTAAATGGCTGAGGAAGCTCACAGAGATCTTAAAAACGTTAAGTATAGGCACATTTCCTGTTTCTCTGATAACCAAGCTTCCAAGGCTCTAGGAGACCCGTGAAGACTATGCGACAGCCCCTCACCCCAGGCTGACGAATCCACTCAGAATGGAAACCTCACTCCCACATACATAGGCTGGCAGGCGGCTCCATTCCTGGGTGTTCAGACTCTCTGTAGAGGGCAGGACCTTCCTCAAGAAACAACAGGAAATGGACTCTTCTGTGGTTCAGCAATACCCGGTAGAGTCGTCCAGTCTGTTAGTGTTAGTAACTGATGGTCCAGATGGGCCCCACTGCCTATCCATTTGCCTCACAGGCAGGCCTGGTTCCCAGGTGGGCAAGCTGGACCCTGTGTCCATGAGGTGTCTATATTAGATTGTGAGCTGAAAGGTTATCTTCCATACTGTCCTCTGCTGTCATGGTGTTTAACTGCAGCAGGCAGGGAAAGCTCTCTGTGATAAGCACCTCCACTTTATTATTTCCACCAGAAGCTTACTCCACTAAGAAATGCCACATGTGTATAGTACCTCAGGGCCCTGAAGAATCATATTCATAGACTGGCTACTTCTAACTGTGCAAGCTAAGAAAGCCTGCTCCAAGAGTCACATCAGAAGGGAGGCTGCAGCTGGCATCCATGAAAAGGGCTGGCTCTGACACCTCTCCCCAGGGGATAGAGAAGGATTACGGGCACTTAGGAGAAAAGCCCAGTGGCAAAACCCAGCAGAACTTTCTCTGAGGCCTCCCTCATCCAGAATCCTCTCTCCTACGGGCTGGGGTCCTTTCAGGTCATCGAGAGCTCTGGACCCAACTGCCCTGTCTTACTTTAAAACAAGTCAGTGAGACTTCTAATTGGAAGGGAAGCAGTACAATAAAGTCACATGACCTTTACAGCCACCTGATTCCTTCTTCAGTCTTCTAGAACGTAAGCAGCCCTGGATTTTAAACCTGCCAGGATGTGAGCCAGGCTTTTGCTTCAGGGCCTGTGCAAAGTGGAACTTTGTATGCCAAAACCGAGACTATTCTAGAAGTGTCATAAATACACCACAGAGATAGCTTACACTGGGGACTCTACCTGCAGAGCCTGCCTCTCCCTTTCTGGGCTGAGGCTGTGTGATGGTGCCAACTGTCCTCTCAACTACTGTGTATGAACAAAGGACACAGGGACATAGCAATCCAGGCACAACCAAGACACCTACCCAGCTCTCATTCCTCCTGAACTCCTCTCAACACGTGTCCCAGGACATGACTTACCAATTTGTTTGGGTAGCGTAGCACCACAGGTTGGACAGGAACTCCAGGAATGAACGCACCTGACAAGGAAAGTATAGGGTCTCAATGCTGGCAACAGGAAGCATGGAAGGTGGAAGCTAGCTTTGGCACTGTTGCAGGCTTAATGAATTGAGCTTTTCTGTGCCAGCTTTCCTTGTCAGTGGAGATATTTTCTGGATTCCTGGACTATTTACTGTACCTCTTTTCCCTGTTCAGGAAGAGAGTTGCTAGTGTCTCAGTACCAACATGAACACACAGGTGGGAAGAGAGGGGCTCCAGTGTGTCGGTTCCTCAGAGCTCAGAACCACCACATCCTCTTCTCCATAGGTCTGTGCTGTCTATCTTGGTTTCTTCTCACTGCCCATGGCCTGGATTTGGGGTAGGTCACCATGGAGAATGAGGAACATCTGGTCTTGCCTGGGATAGGACAGTCTAGCCTAGCCCTGTCCCCTGTGTGACCAGCCTTTGCCTGAACACTGGAGAAATATCTCTGGCGAATGCTCAGGACTGCCCTGACAGCTATTTCTACTGTCTATATACTGATGGGTTAACAAGCCGAGCTACAATGTTCTATTCCATTTAAATAAGGATGTTTGAAGGTTCATACCTTTGAAAACCAAGGTGTCAGGGTCACCCATACACTGAAGGATAGGCAGTTGAATGTGTATATGCATGTATGTGAGCACATATGCGTGTGTATGTTTGTATGTGTATGCATATGCATATGTGCTTGTGTGTGTATGCTTGCATGTGTGTGCACGCTTGCTTATGAATGTGTGTATATGCTTGTGCATGTGTGTCTGTATATGTGTATATGTGTGTGTGTTCTTCTGAGCTGATGGAAATCAGTGTCCATTAGTGGTGTGTGCCCATTCTAAGAGGGGAAGGTCCCAGAGGGAAGTTCTCTGGTTGCTTCAGCAGCCACCTCTATCCTTTAGTTCAAGATTTCTGAATACCTCTGGAAAAATCTGCACGTGGGGTTGTCGAGAGTTTCTGTCTCTAAGGCCAGCTCCCTTTCCACAGTGGTCTAAGCCAGAGACAAGTGTCAGAACATATCAGAACTGATGACCCAAGCTGTTTAGATTCTGCCTTAGGCACAAGTTCCTACAACCCCCATGCCTGACCTTCAGTCCCTTCCCTGGACCTGTAGGGCTGGGGTCATGACCTTCAGTTCCTTCCCTGGACCTGTAGGGCTGGGGTCATGGCCACGCAAGCATTTCTATGTATATGTACACAGGCAGGGGTTGGAGGGCCTCGGCTCATATTTCATCACCAAGACCAGCCAATGGATCCCCAGCATCTTCAGACATGCGTGCTAGTGAACATGCTTATCACCCCAGGGGACTAAGCATGGACCACAAATGCCTCCATGATTTGCTGGCATGACAGCAGTGTTCACTGCCACATTCATCTTGACATGCGTCATGGTGACACTGTTCAAACTAGGTGGTAAGTGTTTAAAAGCCACTATTTTAAACTTCTCATGTCTAATCCTAGAACTTGGGTGGATGTGAACATCTGAACATGCGTGGCCATGAGGCAAGTACAATGTGGGAGAAACAGATGCCGGCCTGACATCAGGCTCCTGAGCATCAGCCAGCAGCAGGGATACCCTCCCTCAGGAGATGCCTCTTCCCAGACTCCAGAACACAGGAGTTCACACCACACAGAGACTTCACATGGATCACAGAGTATGGTAGCAGGCTGCATGCTTGTCCAGTGCTAACTAAACAACAGATATATATATATGGTGGGAACCACACAGTTAGTCCTCGTGGGTAACCTCCTCCATGATGTGCGCTGCCCTCTCCGTGTCTACATTCCTTCAGCTTCACACAGGAAAAGCCCAGCTGCATCTGTGAAGTACCAATCCTCAGGTGTTCTTTTCAAGGACAGGTAAATCCCACTATTATGGAAGACAGATGGTTCCCTCACAGCTACCTGTCAAGGCCTGAGACATCTAATTCTCTCACAGTTCATTTAAACTCTGCCCATGGCCTTGGGGACATGGCTAGGTATCACTACTGAGGTTTCAAACAAAATGGTTGGGCTTTTCATGGGCCATACCCAGGATGAGGGTTCCAAGTGGGGAGGCCTCTAGATACTCCCCTGCAGCTAGGCCTTGATCACAACATGCTGCCTTAGCTGCTAAGCCTACTTTAGAAAGAGTAACCAAGACGCATTGGAGAGAGAGAGAATAAGGGTTCCCTTTTGTATACTCTCTCTGTCCATGAAAGTTGCTACCACTCTTTGTGTCAAGGAGGGGTGGACTCAGGCATGTGCACATGAGCAGAAAAAGCGTGGCCTGAAGAGGAGGAAGACTCTGGAATTTACCATCTAGTACTAAAAAGAAAGGTAAGATCATGAATTCTGAAAGCCCCCAAAACCGCATTGTGTGATGCAGCCCAGAGCAGAATACTGGCAGCTGTGGCCAGTCTGACCCAGGCTGTGGGAACTAGTGTGCATACCCCATGCAAAGAGAGTTTAAGAGTCCTATCCATCTCTTAACAGCAAGCAGTAATAGCTACAGCAGGACTAAAGACAAACCTATTACATCACCTAGGGCATACAAAACTTTTAAGCAGGTAATCAGGAGTGGTCTCTGTACGCTGCTGGTAAATGCTGGGGCTCAATCTTAGCGCTAGGCTAGAGGAGCGCCCCGAGGAAGTGTCCAAATTGATGGGTGACTGTTCATGTCCAATGGAGTAGGAGTGCTGTTTTCCAGCTGTTCTCAAACCAGAAGATCGAACTACAGGCTGGAAGACCTCTAGTCAGTGGGAGCTGCCAGGGCCCAGGGCACCTTGTATCCCAGAACCTCAGAGCTCAGGCAAACATTACCACTCATAATAGCCACTGCTATCACAGCCTCCTCATCAAACTCTGAGACTTCCTGTGACTTCTAAGAACTTGTCATGCAAGATAACAATAGAGATTTCCATTATTGGCAGACGACATTACTTCAAAAGTCATGATTGATTTCCTCTTTTTGAGGAAGATAAAAACATAACAACAACAAAAAAGCTACATACCAGGTTTGAAGGTAATGAGGCAGGTCCTATTTGTACATGTTCCTTCTGGAAAAATCATTATCTTAAAATAGGAAAAAGATAGCATTAAACCACCGTACGGAAATCCAGAGCCCACAAGAGCCCACCTACCAATGTGCTTTTTCTATTACTGACATAATTTTTAGACTATGGCTCCTGGAAAGGGGAGGATCCTTTGGGAAGCCTCCCCCCTTAGCTTGGGGGGGGGTGATAATCTTTGGGAAGCCCCGCACCCCCAGGGCTGGGGGCAAGGGGAATGAAATGAAATGAGCTATTAACAAAGTAAGCAGCAGTGAAGGATTCACATCGTGGTTCTCAGCCACACATGCATCACGAGAGAGAGGGGAGGCCAAGAGTGGACACACCAGGAGGTGTGGGACGAGGTGGGAAGTGTGCAGCAAGCAGCAGAGAGATGCTGGGGACACGCAGGGCACTGTGCAGCCACTGGGAACAACTAGTGTGAAGAAACTCCTGTTCCCATGGACACGCCGACGACGGCTGACTCACTAGCCAAGGCAGCCCAGAACAAACCAAGACTCCCCATGGTGGGAAGCACAGCTCACACAGCATATCTGAGCCCTGAAAGGAAGGTGATCCATTGAGAAGGCTCAGTGGGCTCCGTGGGCATGCACAGTGGGCACGCACAAAGACACAGGGAGCACAGGTAAGCTCCTGGGAGAAGAAGGAACAACTTTTGGCTGTGCAGGCAAGTGTGTGTGTGTGTGTGTGTGTGTGTGTGTGTGTGTGTGTGTGTGTCTGTGTGTGTGTGTGTGTGTGAGTGTGTGAGTGTGTGTGTGCATGCATGTGTCTGCCACACCTTAGAAGCCAGAAGCTTCCACAGAGGCTAATTGTGGGCATACCTAGCATCAGATCTGCAGTGCTTTTGAGCAACTACAGATAGGACATCACACAAAACCTCCAGCCTCTTATCTGTTGGCTCAAAGGGAAAGAAAATAAACTGAACATGTATGACACCGAGGCAGCCTGAGTTTCCAGGGGCCGTGGGCAAAGGCAAGCCTATGGATGTAGCTATAGCAGCCAGCCAACATGACAAGAGGCTCAGTCCAGGATCTAGAAGTGTTGAATTCCCCAGGCTCCTAGTTAACTCAAAGAGCAGACTATACCCAGGGCAATCAGCAAGGTGCCACACTATATGATACAAGAAGTGGACACTCAAGAGAGTATGTGTACATTCCAAGTCCAAACACAGAGCACACTCCTGGATGCACACACTGCGTAAAGTGTGCAACACCAAGGGCACTCCTGGACGCATACACTGCGTAAAGTGTCCAACACCAAGCACACTCCTGGACGCACACACTGCGTAAAGGCAGAGCAAGGTGAACTTCCAGCATGAGGGGTGGACAGAGCGGGCCTGTGGTTTCCTCCCTCTCCCACTCTCATTAAGTCCACATCTATTAAATCAAGGAGGATGGTTCTACCTGAGGCCACTTTCCATTTGACTGTGCCCGTCGCTTGATCTCCTCCACTGTCTTCCTCCGAGAGTCCTGGTCAGAGCGGGACACGAACACCGGCCTGATGTATCTTATCAGAGCTGTAGGAGTCAGGAGACAGGATATCAACATGCACAGCTTCCAACTGCAGGCTTGAGCAGAGACCTCTCAGGGGCCACAGTGAGCTGCATATCCCAAAGACACCTAGATCCCTGGGCCATGCTGATACACGGAAGGTAAGAAACCTTCCAGCAAACTCCCGAAATCTTTGTGCCCTGGACTATCAGCTAGAGCACAGAGTACATAATGGAAACCTAACCCCACCCTCGCACACAGGTTGTCTGATGTTGCTCCATTAGCAGAACAAGGAGATTCAAGTACTCCCGACCTCACAGTGGGCTGAACTTGCATTCTTCAAAGTCAGGGATGAAGGCCTAACTTTTGGTACTTGGGAATATGATCCTAGCTGAAGATAAAATATTTGCAGATAATCAAGTTCAGCTTATCACCCTAATTAGTGTGGTCCTAATCAATGTCTGAAGTCCATGTAAGATAACACTGGCAGGGGGAGAGAAGGCTGGATGAAGAGAAAAGATAGGATGTATCTTCAAGCTACAGAGTAAAAAGGACTACCAGTTGCCACCATGTGCTTGTCTGCCAACACCCTCCTCTTGGACTCTGTCTTCCAGAGTGTTGAGAACAAACTCTTTTTGCTTTTCTGCTGAAAGAACCCCAGAGATCACACACAGCCCTGGGGAGTAATTGCTATACCATGGTATCTCTACATCTGGTCTAGGTTCACCGCACTTATTCTGCCATGACTGATGGTGTTCAACTGACCAAATTGTTAGGGACCACGAAAGTAAGACCATGTAGAAATAAGATATTGCTCAAAATACTCTGAAGAGGTTTTAATACGAACTGCCCTCAGGTAAGTCCCTGTTCCGTGACAAGAGGAGTGGGCTCCAGGGGATCCACTGTCTGCAGCTGATTTCCCAGGACCGTTTTAGCTATAGGTTCTTTTTATAAGTCATTTTGAGACTTGAGAAGGATGCTTTTTGGGGTGGTAGAGATGGCTTTGAGGTTAAAAGCACTGACTGCTCTTCCAGAGGTCCTAAGTTCAATTCCCAGCAACCACATGGTGGCTCACAACTATCTGTAATGGCATCTGATGCCCTCTTCTGGTGTGTCTGAAGACAGTGACAGTGTACTCATATACATAAAATAAATATTAAAAAAAGAAAGAAAGGATGCTTTGTGCTTCTTTCTAGGAGGCTTTCCACAAAATACAGAAATAAAAAAAAATTTAAAAAGGAAAGGAAAAGAACTCCCTTGATTGTACAATAACCAACTGGATCTCCACAACTCTTCTAAGAAAGCCAAGCCCACAAGGGATACAATCATGTCTCTTTGCTGTCTTGTTATTCTAGCATGTGTTTCATCCTTTCTTGTCAACTCCCTGATGCGGCTAAAGTGACTAGAGAGTAAAAGGGAAGAGAAAGGACTGGATGTGGTGAGGGCGCTTAGCCTTACAACGCCATCACCTTCCCAGAGGAGCTAGGCTCACCTGGTCTCATGTCTAGTGTGCTTCATGGGGCTGAGTACAGAAGCTTCCTGTGTCTCTGATGCCAAGAAAACTGACGGAAGATGCCTGCTGGGCCTTTAGGGAATCTGATGATAGACACAGAGGCAAGAAGGACTCCAAGGACGGGACAGGACAAAGAGATCATCTGAGCACCCAGGCTGTTATCTAGAGGTTTCCTGGGTGTGATAATTTGTATATGCTTGGCCCAGGGAGTGGAACTATTAGAAGGCGTGGCCCTGTTGGAGTAGGTGTGGCCTTGTTGGAATAGGTGTGCCTCTGTGGGTGTGGGCTTTAACACTCTACTCCTAGCTCCCAGGAAGCCAGAATTCTGCTAGCAGCCTGCAGATGAAGATTTAGAACTCTCAGCTTCTGCACCATGCCTGACTGGATGCTGCCATGCTCCCACCTTGATGACAATGGACTGAACCTCTGAACCTCTAAGCCAGCCCCAATGAAATGTTGTTCTTTTAAGAGTTGCTTTGGTCATGGTGTCTGTTCACAGCAGTGAGACCCTAAGACAGGCTCCAGGGATAGGACAAGACAAAGAGATCACGGGGCACCCAGGATGGTATCTTTGAGGGTTCCACTTTGATGGACAAGTTGCTCCTGAAGACAGCTCCCTGCCAGCAGGCCATGCATGCTGTGTGAAGGGCCAACACAATCCTGCCTGAAGCTCCAATAGGCCTGTGAATACACTCTCATCCCTTAGCATTTTACCTCTAAACATCACTTGGACCAGTTTTGTTAATTCAACACAAACTCAGACTTATCTGAGAAAAAGGACTCTTTTTTTGTGTGTGTATGTTTGTTTGCTTGTTTGGTTGTTTTTTTTTTTTTTCCCTTGTTTTGGTCAACCCCGCTCGCTCCAGCCAGCTCCGCTCGCTCTGGACAGCCTGGCTCGCTCCGGTCGGCTCCGCTAACTCCAGTTGGTTTCTCTGGTCCAAGGATTCATTATTTATTATTATTCTTCATTAAGTATGCTGTAGCTGACTTCAGATGCACCAGAGGAGGGCGTCAGATCTCATTGCTGGTGGTTGTAAGCCATCATGTGGTTGCTGGGATTTGAACTCATCACCTTCAGAAGAGCAGTCAGGTGCTCTTACCTGCTGAGCCATCTCACCAGCCCAAAAAAGGACTCTTAATTGAGAAAATGATTCCATAGCACCCACCCCCCCATATAGGGAAGTCTGTGAGGCATCGTCTTGATTAATGATTGCGTGATGCCCCTGGGCTATATAATAAAGCAGGTTGAATAAACCATGGGGAACAAGCCAATAAGCAGCACTCCTCTATGGCTTCTGCTTTGGTTTCTGCTCTGCTTGAACTCCTACCCTGCCTTCCCTCAGAAACGGACTGTGACCTGGAGTGCAAGCAGAAATAAAGCCTGTCCTCAAGTTTCTTTGGTCATGGGGTTTTATCACAGCAAGAAAAACAACCAAGACAGACACATTATCAAAGTTGACTCACAGACAGAACAGCTATGAGATTGGTTACTCCTGATACTCAGAGACCTAAAGATGAAATCCTTCAGATATCTTCAACATTCATCCTTTCAACAGTTAGAAGCTGTCTGTCCCAGGACCCAAAAGAAGGCTGGAAGTTGGGACAAGCATGCCTACATGACCTTGCTCTGATATAGGACCCAGATCACATTCTGGGCTCTTGGGGGGTAAAGGAGACCCTTAGCTGAATGCCCAGGATAGTAAGTACCTAATCTGGCACATTGCATTCACAGGTAGCCGGGTAAGGAACAGATTGGGTGAAGCTATATTTGGAAGCTAATCAATATTCTTCTTCCTCTAAAGACAGGATCTTGATGCATTGGTCAGGTGACCAAGTGCTGGAACTATAGGCACGCATGACATCGCTGTACCTGGATAATGAACATTTCTGATGCCACCACCCTTCAGTCTCAGGTCTATGGACTATCTGTAAATGACCATGAAATGCATAGGCTTCATAAAGAACCTTTGTGCACAGTAATAACATCTCTGTAAAACCAAACAGGCCATGGTATTTTGCCAGGGGCCATATGCAGTGACATTTAGGGCTTGTGACCCCTTTCAGGGTTATCGAGGTAAACTGCACATCTGCCAATTACAACCCCAACTAGTTTCCAAAATTTTTTTGGAATTCAACCCAACTTCCCAGGCATGTGCAATAACATCCTCTATTTGTGATCAGACTGATAGATCTATAGCCCAAACAGCTCAATTCCTCTCCAAGGGCTTTGACAAAAAGGGGAGCGGCCCCACCTGTTCAGAGTTGTTTCATAACTGGTGTCCTTACACCGGGCTGCTCACTTCTGTCTATAGGATCTGCTGTACCACTCAAGGGTGTAAAAGCTACACACAGTCCCACCTTCTCGCTGGCCTCTCTGCAAGGTCCTGGCTATCTAGATCAGGGGACTGACACAAATGCTTGACAAAGATGAGACGCTCCCAGCTAATAATCCATACAAACCACAAACCACTCGTCAAGCCCCAACCTGGTTTCTTTACCTCTACACAAGTCAACTGGGTACCAGCATCTTATGGATGAAAGGAACTCACCCAGGGTCTGTGAGTCTTGGATATGCTTAGGATACTGACCACCGTGTTGCCTGAGCACATGGTGAAAACTCACATTTCCCGTGGGTGGGCATGAAGACACCTCCCGAGTCAAAAAGCCCATAGGCTGTGAAGGCCATGTTTGCAGTGGAAGTAGCCACAGCCAGATACCTCTGAAAAGTAAGTCATGTTGGGGGAAGGGATGTCTGTGTTGTTCTGGGGCTAAGGACCTTGTTTGCCATCTGCCTGGGTTCTAGCCTCCCTCACCACCTGCTTCCCCATGGCCATGAGCCAGTTCCTTAATGTTTCCATACGCAACGGGGAGAGTGCTTACTTGGGAAAGAAAAAAAGATGAAAGTGAGGACATGTTTTGGGTTGCAGGCACACCTGAAAAATCTAGTGCCCTTAGATAAGTGTGAGGAACATTTCCCCATAACCCTGCCAAATTGACAGCAGGCTATTTCTGTGGTTAAGTCTAGGAGAGGCAGTTGGATCAGGGCCAGATCAGAAGGATCAGTGCTTGGTAGTTCATAATGGTAGCCATGTCCTTTCTTCTGCACATCTCCCAGGCAAAACATACCTCAAGATTTTAGAGGTCTCTCTGAATTCAAAAGAACAGGAGCCTAGTATATAGAGAAATCAGGATCCCAGATAGTAGCCTGGCTAGTTTTATGACAACTTGACACAAGCTCAAGTCATTTTGGGAGAAGAAACCTTGACATAGAAAATGCCACCACCAGATTGTCCTCTGGGCAAGCCTATAGCATATTTTCTTAATTAGTGATTAATGTGGGAGGGCCCAATCCATTTTTGAGTGATGCCACCCCTTGGGCAGGTAGTTCTGGGGTATATATAATAAAATTGGGCTGAGCAAGGCATGAAGGAAGATCTAGCCAGTAAGCAGCACTCCTACATGGTCTCTGCTTCAGTTCTCTGCCTTGCTCTGACTTCCTCCAGTGACACACAGTGGTGTGTATCTTTAAGCTGAAATAAAGCCTTTCTTCTCCAAGGGGCTTTTGGTCATGGTGTTTCAACACAGCAGTGGCAGCCTAACTATGATATCAGGAGGCACCTGTTTTCGGATGGTACTGCCCACACAGTCTGGAAGAATCAAACCTATGCTTTATAGCGTAAGAGAGGCTGCTGAGCGGCTATGTTCATGAGCCTCACAGAGCCACAGAGTTACCCCAGGACATTTACTCACAGACACAGAGTGCCCACACAACACAGCAGGGCTGCAGAACATAGCATAGAGCCCTACTGCCAAGTCTGTCTCTCTTCTCACCATTTACTCAGGAGATTCATTCATCATGATGGGGGTACAGAGCTGTGGGTTCTTCTAACACAAGCCTCAGGTTGAACCGTCCTCCTTCCACTGTTCTTGTGGGACACCACAGTTACCACAATCTCTATAGTACCCGGTTAACCACCACCACTCTCTGGTGCCCCAGCACTGTACCTCATGTCTAGAAACTTCCCTGGGAACCATTTCTCAACCCCAGAACCTGTGACCATGGCCTTTTAGACCAAAAGTCTATGCAGATGAAATTGTGGATCTTAAAATGAGGCTATCTTGAATTATCCACTGACAGAATTCCTAGCTAAGACACACACAGATGTGGGACAGAGGAAAGCCGGCCATGTGATCAGAAATCCCTCGTGGAGACTCTGGAGGGCTTCCCCCTTGAACACACTGTGACCCTTTCAGTCAATGTGACAGACAGAAAGGCCTTGTGCTACATCAAGCCATTCAGGTTTTGTGATCTGACCAGCAGCCTCAAGACACCACTGTTCCTGGTCTGTAGGGGTCACTGGTGCTCAGGAGCAGCTGCCCAGATGCTCAAGAGACCAGAGGATCAAGGATATCTCCTCCATCCTGGAGAACTTCCTCTGTCTGTGGCATCCTAGCCAAACCCTGTGATTTAAAGTTTTAAATTACACACATTCTTTGCTTTGCATTTGGACTACAGCCTTTGTTTTTTGCTCTTTCTTTCTCTCTTTTTCTTTTTCTTTTCTTTTCTTTTTTTTTCTCTTGCAGTTTCAATATCTCTTTTTCTTGCTTGTGGCAGAAAAAGTATCAAAACCCCTAATTCAGCCTCAGTTCTCTAAGCCCTCCATGGTCAGGCCATACTGGTGGGGGGGGTAGTGCTGGCTTCCTGGGGCATCCAGATCAACCACTCTCTGAAATACCTGCTGCACCTCTCAGGTAGATCTGTCTCTGAGACCTAGACTGTCTCCTGTCCTGTTATGATTCAGGAAATGAATGCTTGCAAGACAGACTTCAGACATGCATCTCAGATGCACATGACATACTAGGGGACATATCAGTACTGATAAATGAAGGAGCTCATGCTACAGGGAACCACAGTGACAAAACCAGCATAGTCAGGGCCGACAGTGAGAAGGTGTCTCACCCACTCCCGAGGCCCCACCCACTCCCGAGGCCCCACCCACTCCCGAGGCCTCACCCACTCCCAGGTGCTCACTCACTTCCCCAGATTGGGATGTCTCTGCTCTCCGCCTTCATCACAATGGAGGACATGGTCATGGTGACCGGGATGGCATCAAAGTAGGAGGAATGTGGAGCCAGGGTGAGGATAGCAGCCTCAGTAGGCAGGGCCTGCCGCCCCTTCACAGCTACACGGTGGAAGCCTCCAGCAAACCACATGGTGCGCATGATGGCCTTGAGCAGGAAGTCCACAACCCTGTAAGAAAGAAATAGGCAACACTGGGTTCCTGCCACGGCACAGGCACGGAAGAGGCAAGGGAAAAGGATGCTGCACTCTGTCCCACTAGAATGCCAGATAGAGAGGAGAGCATCTGGTTGTCAGTGGTTAATCAGGTCTAAGTTCCTCTTGCAAATCCTCTTTCTGGGAAGAGAACTTGACCCTCCAGAAAGTCCGCAGCAAAAAACAAGAGGAGGCAGGACAGGGGACAGACTAGGTCTCAGAGACAGATCTACCTGAGAGGTGCAACAGGTATTTCAGATAGTGGTTGATCTGGATGCCCCTGGAAGCCAGCACTAACCCCCCAGTATGGCCTGACCATGGAGGGCTTAGAGAACTGAGGCTGAATTGGGGGTTTTGATACTCTTTCTGCCACAAGCAAGAAAAAGAGATATTGAAACTGCAAGAGAAAAAGAAAAAGAAAAAGAAAGAGAAAGAGAAAGAGAAAGAGGAAAAGAAAGAAAGAAAGAAAGAAAGAAAGAAAGAAAGAAAGAAAGAAAGAAAGAGCAAAAAACAAAGGCTGTAGTCCAAATGCAAAAGCAAAGAATGTGTGTAATTTAAATCTTTAAATCACAGGGTGTGGCTAGGATGCCACAGACAGAGGAAGTTCCCCAGGATGGAGGAGATATCCTTTCTGAGGGTAGAAGGTCGGATACTCAAGACCTTCAATTTTACAGTTGGGTGACACTGCATCTTCTCAACCCAGGAACCGAGTCCCGAGGAGCTCTCAGGAACTTCTCAAGCTGCCTATCAGTCAGCTAAGAACCAGCTGGAGGACCTGGCTGTCGGCCTGACCCACCCTGGGAATTCTCTGGTGGTGGAGGAGCCAGTCTAGGGGGTCAGTGCTACCAAGAGGCAACACTGTGATTTTTATGACACTTGTATTTCGAAAGTAACTTAAAATAAGCTTCCTTTTAAAAACTGTGTCAGTCACTGAGATTTTCAGGAAATGTCTGAATACTACCAACTTCATTCAGGAAAAAAAAAAATCATCCTCAACATCAATCTGTTCACAACAGTTTTGCTGTGCAAAGGTAACACGAGCCTGAGTCTGAATGAATCTGCTGCTGCTGTAACTCAGCAGAACTTTACTCTGCAGCCAGTTATTTTAAAGCCTGCCTTTCCTGTACCACTCTAACTAAGGCTTCTTATTACTATGTCTCCTTTCAGAAGTCAAAAGCATCCATGAGAGCCAAAGGCCACAAATCCACTGAGTTCCCATAGATCCTGAATGATGGTCTCTAAGGCTTCATGTGTCACAGCACTGTACATGTAGGTCTAATGTACATGGGTGCACTCTGTACATATGTACACATACTCATCTACATACTCTCCAACTTGTACAATCAAATGATTGTATGTACATCATTCTCACCTGTGTACACATGTGTACATGCACATACATACACACTCCAACACATGTATGCACTCTAAACATATGCACATTTCAACATGTACACACTTGCATACTCCTAGCTATACTTACATATACAGTACAATAGGCATACTCCTACATGTTCACAACACACTTATGTATGTATGTATGTATACTCCCACACCGAAATACATCATCATCTTCATATATACATGTGTACTCCAACATGTATACATACACATACTTTTACCTGTGTACACTCATACATGTACATATAGCAACATATACATAACACATATTTCAACATCTAAACACATATTCATACTCTCATCTAAATGCATGCTCCAACAGGCACACACACACAAATGCATATTCTCATGTATGTATATTCATATATGTACATGTATGTATATGTTCCATATACACATACTCATTTACACACTTGGGCATGCTGAAGCTCACTGAGTGTGTACAGAGGAGAGGTCAGGGGAGGGAGCATGGGGAGGTGTGTGTGTGTTTGGGGGGGGGGAGAAGTTCAGCCTAAGTCACCCACTTTGAAGATGGTCTTGCTGTTCTGGGACTCTGCAGTGAGAAAGGAAGAACGAAAGGGGTGATCAGGCCCTTTTGTCACCAGGCAGCATATGGAGCAACAGCAAGTGTCCTCAGTCCCTGTCATCAAGAGCCTACACCTGTTACCCAAATACCCTTAAATCCACTCAAATCAGCTTCCCAGAATAACCTCTGGACTCAGTTGTAAATGTAACTTTTATTTGCCAGATGTAATTGTCATCTCAGAGGCTTCCTGCTGAGTAAGCCCACACTTTCTAGTTCTGATAACTAACCCAAACTCTTCTCCTGACTGACTGATTCAAATTGGCTTCTCTTAGCTTCTGGCTGAATTATTCTGTTTGGTCTCTAACTCTGGCCATCTGTTTTAACCTTCTAAAGAGCAGAACATTCTCTGGCTCATGTCTTCACCTGCAACCCATCTCTATAAACCTGCCATCCCATCTGCAATGCCCTCTTAGGTCACCCGTCTTTTCTGTCTGCCATCTTGAGAATTGGGTGTATCCCATTTCTGACTCATTCTGTCAAATCTTTCTCTGATTCATCACTTTGTCCCTCAATTAAATGCCACTTTCAAACATAGATGCATCCTTCTACAAACCAACTGTACCTTCGTTGTTTAGGATTAAAGATATGTACTAAGGGCGTGTCTGTATTGTAGCCAGAGGAATTAAAGGTGTGTCTGTATCCAGATCACACAGACCTACCTAGAAGGTCTTTGGATGTGATGCCTTGACAGAGCAGCCATGGTCCTGGATTAAAATTCCTCTACACTCAGCATGCTCAAAAACAGGATCTGGTTTGGCCTAGATTTGAAGTGCTTGATTATATTTCATACCAGACTCATATTTTATGGTCTTTTGCCTTTTAAAGGATAGTCACAACAAAGCATGCCATTTACAGGGTGGGGAAATCTCAGATGAATGAAGAAGTGGGAGCAAACCATAACTTCACCCCTGACCAGCTCACTTAACACTCATACTGGTGCTCACGGATCTTCAGGTCTGACCGTGATCTGACATCCAGAGAGCTGGAGTTTAGAAAATGAGGTCCCCTCTTGCCTCTCTCCTGAACAAACATCTAGTGCATCAGGCCCTCACAAGGAAAAAAAAAAGGCTGGGCAGTTTGGGTGAACACTCAGCTCACAGAGCACCAAGTGCTGACATTTTAGGCTTTGGGGCCGCAGAGCCCCACTCACCCACCCCACACAACTCTTGTCCCTGGGAAAGTATAGAATGTTTCAGGAAAAAGTTATTTGCATAGCAGTCAGATCTGGCCTGAAGGCCTCTCTGTCAGTACTTCCAGCAAGGATTTATTTGTCTTTCTGAGCTAACAATGTGCTCTAGAGACATCAGCAAAGCATTCTTAGAGCTCTGGGTATGATACCTGTGTCAGGTGAAAGACAGAAAGAGAATCACTTAAAATGCCTATGGAATCTTTGACACTGTGATTGGTTTAACGGAGCTTCAGTTTGGCTGTGTTCTCAGCATACCCATCTTCAGACAGGTGAGGTTCATGTGTATCTAACACTTATAGGCACTGGGTCTGAGGGACAGCCTATAGCGACAGTGTCCACCATTCAGGAGGCATGGACTGCCGCAAAGTCCCCACTAGGGCAAGACTGTCTGGCCCCAGCCTATTCTAGCCAGAGCTTCATCTTTATCAAGTCTGGTCATAAAGCAGGCTTAGGTATCAAATACCAGACTCGGTACAGGCTTGTCTACTTTTAGTGACCCCAGATGGGCAGGGTGTGTCAGCTACAATCTGCCACTCAGAAGGTGCTCCCCTCGAAACCGCTTTAAATATACCTGGAAGGTGTGCTCCTTCCCCAGCTCACGGCACCCACACTGTGGGGGCTGAGGCAGGGACCTGTGTCACTGTGGTGCTGGGTCACCTCAGCCTAAGACCCGTCTGCTCATCCTAAGCAGATTGTGTTCTGCAACTCCCACCAGTAGATCCAGAGCTGGTTTAGGGTGGCCTGGGAGCTCTGGTTTGAATCATAATGCCATCAAGAGACAGAAGTGGTTTGGGAACACAGTAGGCCATGGTGGTGGGGAATCTCTGTGCTCTGGGACATGGGTATAGCAGCCACATAACCCAGAGAACTCTGAAGATGAAGCCTAAAGACCAGAGCAAAAGACAGGAAGGAACAAGCTAGTTTCAAAGGAAGCAGCAAGAAGATAGCATGTCTCAGTAAAAGCAGGCTTAGAAAGGGAGAGAGGGGCCTACACTGGTGAGTAGTGACAGTGTGACAATAATCATGGCGCGCACACACACACACACACACACACACACACACACCATGCAAACTGCCAGCCAAGAGAGCTACTTACTTCCTCCATAAGGCCAGGGGCTGCTCTGGCTCCTTATCAGGAGGTCCCAGGGAAGCCAGGAGTGCAAAGGGCCAGGCCAGCAGCATCATGAAAGCAGCGAACAGGAGGCGGATGGGGAACAGCGTCAACGTCATGAAAGCCACCTGGGAAAACAGGTGTTATTTTTTTAAGCACTCCTTCTTGAGAACAGGTTGGAGTTGCCTGTACCCTGGCAGAGCCAGGTCACAGCTAGACAATACACTGCCATCCCTGTGGCTCCCATTCTCCACTTCTCACTAAAGACACTGGGGGGACACTTTGGGAACAACAAGGCAGAGCTTGACTGGCACTTAGCTCTGCTCTGACTCTGACAGCACATCTATGCAGAGGAACTGGCACCCAATGCTGGAGCCAGGCTCCCATGCCTGTTCAACGCATAATATCCTCCTACCTCTCCCTAACAACATTATGGTGGGGCTGAAGATGAGTTCAACCCCAGAACACAAGTAAGACAGCTGGGTGTGGTAGCCCAAACTTGAAATTCCAGCACTGGGGATTAATGGGACTCTGGGACTTACGGGTCAGCCAGCCTAGCCTACCCAGTGAGCTCCAGACCAGTAAGAAACCCAGTCTCAAAGTGTCCAGGGAAGCTCAGCTGAGGTTGATCTCATGGCTTCGACGCGTATATAGGTGCTCATGCAGAAACTGTTGTAGTCAACAGAGATAGTATATGCAGACACAATATTGGTGAAGCAGTGAGGGTTAAGGGCAATTGCAAGACCAACCTTAGACCAAAGAGCAGAGGAGTCAGGGCAGCTCTCTAGCCAGAGCCCAAGGGAGGCATGGCTCACTAGCCAGTGCCCAAGGGAGGCATGGCTCACTAGCCAGTACTCCCCTCAAGGCAGCCAGAGGCTACAGTAGGATCAGGCTGTTGTTGCCTGTGTCTCTAAGTTTGGAAGACATGTGGTGGTAGCTCAGCTCTGTGGGGCAGCGCCAAACGCTGCATTAGTGGAAGGTATTTTTCCCAGCCTTAGAAATCAGTGTGGTCTTGACACTGAGAATAGTCAATCTATGTTCACACCTTTTAAAAGCCCACCAGTCGCATGTGGCCTGAGGACAGGACAGATCCAGCTACCAATATCTACTCCAACACATAATTCACTCACTGGGGCAATGATTACATATGGCAATGACTCTCCGGTCCCACATAAGCCAGTAATGGGCTGTCTAATGTCTTTGGAGGTAAGAACATTATCAACACCTCTCTTGCCTCTATTGGGATATAATGCTTATTCTTATGCAACATGCTTAAGTGCTGTGGTCAGGGTTTCTCTAATGTCAGGTGCTTGCTTGCAATGCTAGGAAGTAACCTGCTGGGGCTTGTGTTTGTTGGGGTGCCAGGAGGACACCTGTTAGGGCTTGTGTTGGGGTGCTGGGAGGATGCCTGTGAGACACCTCTAATACCCTGCTGACCCTGTGCTGTTGCAACTGATGCTTCCTTCTGACACATCCCTGCCTAGCTTCTAGGATTTCTAGGATCCCAGCTTTGCAGACTGTGGGTTTTTTTCCCCTGGTTAGTCCTGTTTATTTTCCATGAGGAGTCTTCCCAGAAACCATCAGCAGGCTTCCTGACACCGCAAAACTTGAGAGTTGAGGAGGGAGGCTGACACTGTTAATGGTTGTGGGGAGAGATGTGAGCTAGAGAGGAAGCCCTTTGCATCGTGTTTTTCGTGGGGGAAGGGAGCAGACAGACCTCAGCAGCTCTGTAGTGTGTGGGTGGCTTCATGGAGTCAGAGAGTACAGCATGCTAGGGAGGGTCACCAGGCCTCAGGTGTCAGCACCACCTATAGGTGTTTCCTCTGTATTCTGTCTCCACCTTTACTCAATGCTGGCCCTCTAGCTTTTGTCTATACCGCAGGGAGCAGTGAACCCTCCTCCAAGTAAGAAAGGCGGGACTGAAGGGGCCCGCCACAGTCCTTCTAGAACCTACTATTGTACCTTCTGCGCACATCTCCTCAAGCTACCATCTTCAAGAGGACTCTGCATAGCCACTGGTCTCTACATCATCAATGCCCACCCTGGTGTAAACGAGTTTGAACAGACTAGGGGACCGCAGGCCATCGGAGAGGCTGATGTTTCTGAGGCACTCCAAAGGGACGCGGCTAGCCTGAAGACTAAGACAATGTTCAGCTGATTTTGCAAGGTGTGGGGAGAAGCAAAGCTGTAGGCAGCCACGAAAGTAAGTCATTCTTAGAAAGTGAGGCTAGACCAAAGAGCAGGAAAATGTCGGACAACTTTCCAGATGTCCTGCCTTCCAGGTGTGTGAGTCCACCACCTGGGCAGGGTCTTCCTTTATCAAAGCCTGCAAGGCACCTTTTCTTGCTGTAGCTTATGGGATCAAGAACTGTTTACATCAAGAGCATGGGATGCCAGAGGAAAGCTGGGAAGAAGACAGGAGTCTACTTCCTACACCTAGGAAGCCCAGGTTCATGTTGGATGCCAATTTGTGGCATGTGTATGAGAAGGTCTGCAGGGCCCATTTTACCAAAAACACACACACAGTATGGCTGCCCACCAGAGGAGGTTAGGAAGTAGGTACAGACTGTCGTCTACCCTATACTGGAACTACCCTATACTTGGAAGTGAGTAACTAAATCACAATTCAGTAAAGAATTACACTGGCCCGAGGCTGTGTTAATTTAAACTGCCCTCTGAAGGTTGATTATAACCAACCAACCCATTAAGAGAGATACAGACCAGATGAACAGGCACTGGTATACACACACAGTCCATCACAGCAGAGAAGACAGTGTGTATTAGATTTTGAGAGCCCCCTTGGGAGGGAGTCTATGACTTGTCCCCAACAAGAGGATTCTGTCCAACAGCATCTATCCCATGAAACCTAGGCTCCCTGTGTGGCTGGGCCTGGGTCAAGGACAGGAGGTGTGCAGTACCCAGTGTAGCAAACATAGACACAATAAAAAGTAGCAAAAGCAGGAGTCCACAGGGCAGGACAGTGCTTCAAAGCATCAATGAAGACAACAGGCACAGGGCTGGAGCATTATATACTCAAGGATATCTGCTCACAAGTATACACACACAAACACACACATGTTCACAGTGACATTGGCAGATATACATTCACACACCCACTGGTAGAAAGTGATACAAATACACATGTTCATACACACCAGTATATACACGGATACATTCGTATAGACACATGTACAAACATTCCAATTCATACAACATGGACATATTTATACACACACTAAACACAAATGCATATGTATACATGCATACACATATACCAATACACATAATGTGGACACATTCATACTGAACACATATACATACACAATTAGAGACAGAAACCAACACATACAATATGGACAAATATTCAAACACATATATACAATACTCATGAACACACACACACACCAATAGACACAACTCATACATGCACTGAACATGTACAGTGACATATGAACATACTCACATACAATGACCACACTGCATGGTTAAACATGTATACATTGGTATACATCTACATCAGTATGTATAACATGGGCACACTGAACACACAGTTACTCATGTATACACATACACTAATAAACACCATGGATATGCATTCTCACACACACACTGAACACATGAATACTATCTTAGTTAAGGTTTTATTGCTGTGAAGATATACCATGACCATGGCGACTCTTATAAAGGAAAACATTAAATGGGAGTTGGCTTACAGTTTGAGAGGTTTAGTTCATTACTGTCATAGCAGGAAGTATGCAGGCAGACATGGTGCTGGGAAGGATCCACAGGCAGTAAAAGGAGATTGCTACACTAGGCCTAACTTAAACATATAAGAGACCTCAAAGCCTGCCTTAACAGTGACATACTCCTCCAATGGGGCCACACCTACTCCAATAGGCCACTCCTCCTCATAGTGCCACTCCCTATGGGTCATATGTTCATACACACGAGTCAATGGGGGCCATTCCTTTTCAAACTACCACAGATCCATAAATACACTTTACTCTCTCCACTGTCCCTGGTAAATACCTCTAAACCAGCTCTCACTCATGAAGCTGGTCACTGCTAAACACTGAGAGCTACAACACCCTTCCTATGAAGACTGCTTGTCAGGCAGTTTCCTATAGATACAGGGCAGGATCAAGGAAGACAAGCAACAGACAATAGGGCGCTGGAGTGGTATTTGGGGGCAGTTAGAAAGGCTCAGACAAGAGAGTGATGAATAGCAAAAGGAAACCAGGAGGATCAGTTCCTGAAGGCCAGCAGGACAAAGACCAGCAGTAGTCAGATAATTTTTAACAGCCTGGCCCTGAGCCAACAGAATGGCTCAGTGAGTAAAGATGGCTATGCTTAACAATCTGAGTTCAATCCCTGGGGCTTACATTGTGAAATGAGAAAACTTACTCCTTCAAGTTGTCCTCTGACCTCCAAACGACACATGTCACTGTCAAACACACACACACACACACACACACACACACACACACACATACTGTAATACATTCTGGCTCCTGAGAAAAATCAACTAGGGGTCACAGTCACACACTCTCATGAGCAGTCCTTCCTGGGAGGCTGCTAAAGGACTCCCATGTTTGTCTAGGGGATCAAATGTAGGCCAATCCAGGTTGATAGCCAAGGTCCCATTCTATCCCTGCCCTAGGCTAGCACCACAATGATCCAGAGCCACTGGCAGAGGGTGTCCCTGCACTCTGGACGTGATCATTCTCTCTGCCCTGCTGTCTAGTCTTTGGGCAAGGCCCCTTCCACATATTCACTCTCAGTAGTTCCACAGCCTTGGCCACCCCCACCCCTCAGACTTGAGGATCTCTCTCTGCCTACCAAGGATGTGCCAGGTCTACTAAGGGACTACCACTCCACCTCCCTGACAGGGCTACTTCTGGTATCCCTGAAGAAGAGCCTGGAAGGTTCCAGGACAAGTGCTTTCTGCTACATGGTTCCATGCAGAAGGTGATACCTTGTATACTCAGTGGGAATGTGGGTAAGTTCTGTACTCTGGGGAGCTGCGCTCCTCCATCGATCAGGGAGACAGTCTGTGGCTGCCAACTTTAATGTTGCTGGTAGCAGCAGAGCTGGATGCCACCCTAGGGGCACCACTGGGGGACAGGTGAGTCTAGGTTCTCTGTGGGACAGCTGAGGGTGGAGCTTCAAGTTACACAAGGCACCAAGGGAAGAGCCCAGGTAACAAGCGTAGGGACACAGAGACAAACAGGGATGGCTCCCCAGCTGCCTGGATGACTTCAGCATTGGGGGCAAACACAGCTGAAGGGTCATAGAGATGTCCAACTGGAGGAGTCCCAGACAGGTGCAACAGTCTGGAGAACACAGAAACTGGGCAGGGTGTTAACAACACAGCCAGCAACTTAGCTGGGACCACAGCAATGAGCAACATCCAAGTACACCCAGCCCAAGCCAGGGCATGCAGAACTATTAAATAAATAAACCAGCAGAGATCTAACCATCACACTCAAGCAGTCACCATAGCAACAGGTAACAGAGACCTGCTACCGGCCCCTGAGGGGTTGGACCAGAAAGTCCAAATGTTACTTCCTCATCCAGAAATTCAGGGTAGGAGCTAGATTTGCTCAGGGATTGGTGGGATGGTATGCAAAAGGAAGGGCTGCTGGGGCACAACACACAAACCCTCACCTACCCTAGAGGAAATGAGAAACACGGGTGGCTGGAGAGTGGAACAAGGCAGCAGTTGCTCAGAACCCAAGGCAGGGGGGTTCAAGGAGCAACAGGAAAACCACTTGGGGACATAGCAGGCACCACGGCCTGGAACCACTACTCTTCTCAGGACACACACATCTCTGACATGCTAGCTCATAACACAAGGACAGTACTACTACAGTGACATCACCCTGGACTTCCTTTACCAGTGATCAGCAGGTGGCTAAGTCACCAACATGGTGACTCCTCCTAGGGTCCCCTCCCTCCCCAGGGCACAGCTGTCCTGCCCCACAGGTCCTATCCTGGGGGACAGACAGCCATAGTTGTCTCTTAGCAGCTCATTTGGATTGCGCCTACAAAACAAACTCAGAATGCAGCCCAAGATGGGCCTCTGGCTCTTGGGTTTGGGACTACTATGGTGGCCAAGAAGGGGTGGAAAGATGGCTGCAAACGTCATGTGTTCCTGGTCTAGATGACCCCAGCACAAGAAGTAATGGGTGAGACATTCAGTGCCAAGTGACAGCAGCCAGAAGTGGGAGTCTGGGCCAGAGCCCTGTTGGGAGCAAGGCTGACACTGAAATTACAGAGTCCAGAAGGGAAGACAGGTCTGCTTCCTGTGTATTCCAAAAATCTATCCTGGTAGGCTGGTGGGCAACCTGCACATCTCGAGGCTCTGAGGATACAGCATTGGGCTTCCCAAATGGGTTACAGAAGAGAGGTAAAAAAAACCTCCAGGGATGTCTCCAGGGTACTGAGACACCTGGGGAAATCAGCTCTGGGGTCAATTGTGGGCCAACACCCCAAACTGGTAACTAATGACCAATGTCTGAGGCAGAATAAAAGTAAAACCTACCTACAAGAGCTACTGCCCAAACCAGAGAGAAAAGACACATGTGGTTTATTTTATCCTTTACTGTGAGGGTACACGCAAGCTTTAAAAAAACAAAACAAGGCCGGGCGTGGTGGCGCATGCCTTTAATCCCAGCACTCGGGAGGCAGAGGCAGGCGGATTTCTGAGTTCGAGGCCAGCCTGGTCTACAAAGTGAGTTCCAGGACAGCCAGGGCTATACAGAGAAACCTTGTCTCGAAGAAAAAAAAACAAAAAACAACAACAACAACAACAAACCCACTATAAATTAGGCACCTATTTCTCAGCTGGAACCCCAAGGCTCACTGCTGAAGCCTACAGCCCACAGCCATCCAGAGCCCCAGGTGACTTCAACTAGATCCACACCTGTACAGAAGCAAATAAGCAGACTAGCCAACAGGTGACCCCTGCCCTAGGCAGTCCCAGTACTTTAATTAGGTCCAGAGTGACTCTGTTCCTGCTGAACAAAGGCTCTGAGGCAGGGAGCTTTCAATAGTCATATCCAGAACCAAACCTCAGGAAATAGAAGAGGAGGAGAACTCTAAGCTCCTAAGCTGCTGCAGGCAGTTTACCTTTACAAAAAACAGCCCTATCAAGCAAGACCCTCTGACCCTAGCCTCTTTACGAGAACAATCCCATAGCACCTGCCTGCTGCTCAAGTATCCTATACACTCCAGAGCCCAAGATGAGGCTGGACATAGGGGACAGGGGACATCCAAAGGACACTTCAGCAGAGTGACTTACATTGAGTTCATTTGTCCATTTCTCACTGGCATGTTCCTGTCTTGATGGCCTTAGATCCCCGACTGTGTAGTGGGCTCAAGTTTTCTGATGTTCAGGCACAGCTAGAAGCGTCCACGTCTCCACCAGAACTTTCCTCAGAGGCTGTGCTCGTGGCTATTTATAAATACTTCTTAGTTCTCCCACTCAAATCTAAAATTAAATATAGCTTTTCTAAGATGGAGCTATTTTTTCTTCTAAGCCCTCGGTCCCAACTCCCCAGGTCTATCCTGGGTCTGCCCAAGGGCTACCCAATGAAGTCTCAGCCTATCACCCAATCCAGAACATTTCTGATGCAGACTGATCTGAGCCTGTCTTTAGGGAAACACTCAAAAATACAAATCACTTTAGGAACCACACGCGCAATTACACGAGTGATTTCCTTGAGGGCTGGCCTTGCTACTTTGCCTTCCCGTCCTCACAGTCACTTTGGTCTTACAGAAACACTAGTTTCAGTACACCAGAAGTGTGGAACTCACTTTCACCAACCTTTGTGGGTCTGGTGGGAAGATCCTAGAAACTGTTTTGGTCAGCTGGATCCTCCCAGTTCAGGCCTGTGTATAGTGTCTCACTGCTGGGACACACATGGCACTGTTGAGGGAAACATCTTTGGGGTGGTACCAGAACACCCTGGCATTTGCCTCAGATTCTGGGGACACTGGTGTGTGATCATGGAAGGCTGCAAGCCAAGTAAGGAAGGGCAGGCTGCACATGTGGATGTAAGAGGGTTGGTTTCCCTTGTCTGTGGTACAATCCTGTTTCCCTGTGGCTAGCCACACATGGTTGACCTTCTTGTAAACTACAACACAGGTTGGGAACACACCTCTTCTTGGAGATACACTATGACTATGTCAAGGGTTGAGTCAGGCCCTAGAGATGGCTCTGGAAGCCCATAATTTAACAAACAAGGACCTGGGGAGTCGCCCTCATTACAGGCTCAGGTCTCCTCTTGGCATTCTGTATGCAGCACTACCACCTGGCTATTCATTCCCTGAGCACAACTGTGCTCCTATGAGCAGGTGCTAGGACTTAGTGCCCACTGAGCAACTGTTTATCCATCTAGTTCAGCAGGCTCCCACAGCACAGGAACTGACACCATGAGGCTATGTCTCCTCATGTGCTAGGTGGGGTGTTGGGTAAGCTTCATCCTATGCAAGCCCCATATAGCAGGGTAGGCCAAGTAGCTGTCTATCTCAGCACAACCCATCCCCAGCAGGGAGGGTCCAGGCCTGACCCTAATATCTGTGCAGTCAGAGGAAACACTACATAATCACACAGTGCAGCCTTTGGCGGGAAAGAAGCAAGGTACCAGACAGACACACGAAGGGAGAGTAATGGGAGGCCTGGAAACTCCCAAGGGCAGGCTCTATCAGAGACACTGCAGGGTCAGAGACAGCCTGAGTTCTAGATAAGCTCAGAAGAAACACCCTAAACACACCCAGGTGTGGCCTTCTCACTCGAAGATAAAGGAATTAACATACTAGAAGCAGTCATCCTACTTTAGTGTGAGGGTGGGGGTGGAATAGGGTTAAGGGAGCATCCCAAGGCCAGGTGAGTAAAATAGGGTAGGTGTCAAGAGACTGCTCTGGGCCTGCCTCAGCTAGGCAAGACCTTTCTAACTCTACTCTTTAGCCTCATTATGGAGGCCACTGTAGACCTGTGTGCTCAAGGTCAAGAACTTGCCCAGCCCTTAGAAAGGCTGAGCTTCCATCAGCACTGTGGCTTGTAGATACAGACTCCTAGGCACGCCTCCCTCTGGCCAGACTGGACTGTCTTCTCCCTTCTGGGAGCCTGTGGACTGAACACTTACTTAACCAGCCTTTTACACACATGCTGTCTGGACAGCAGGCTTCCTAAAACATCAGCACAGAACACCATTGCTGGCAGACCCCTGTATTAATTAATAAATGGGTGATGTGACTCTGAAAGGCCTCTGCAGTGACTGGTGGATTCCAGAAAATGGGCAGAAGGCAGCATCCCACACAAAGGTGGAGTAAGGGTGAAGTTCTTAGGTGCAAGGGCCCAGGTTGGTCAGCATACATGGCTACTCAGGACAATGCTTATTCTCTGACTCAGGACCATCCTGGCAGGCATCTGGCCTTGGTCTGGCATCAGGGGTCTCTCTGGGCTTTCCTCTCTTCTTCCTACAATTGTCAACACAAATCATCTCCTTGTGTCTCAGTATGTGACTGTGCGCGTGTGTGTATGGAGGTAGATGGGTAGTGAGTGGGTGGTGGCTCTGTCTCTCTGGTCCCCACAGTTCTGTTCTGACAGTCTTGTAGCCTAAGAGGTGAAATACTGCAACAAAATAAACTGTAGCTGGGATCCTGCCAGGGTGGCCTGCCACCCAAGGGCTCTGACCAAGCAGCAAGGTCTAAAGACATACATTTGGGGGCTATGCACTGCCTTCTAAGAATGAGACACAAAAAACCAGAAACTGGTCCTAAATCCCTCACCAGAGCTGCAGGGACTCATTGGCAGTTGACCTACTTTAGGGAGCACTAGAGGAAGGACTCCCCATAATTACAGTCCTCCAAAAGGGAGCTTTCCAGGCACTCTGCTCAATGCCACGTGTAGAGATAGCTCAAGCTACCAGGAACAGGTGGCGCTGAGACAGGAGCCCTGCCAACAGCTTCCCAGGGCCTGCGTGCCTGCAGGAATCCCAGGCTTTACAATGGGTGAACAGTCCAGTCTCAGGAGACTAGAGAGAGAACTGGAATTAAAGGGCTTGCTTTCTGCTGGCTCCCAGAGATCCTAACCCTAACCCTGTGCCTGCTTGCTGAGGAAGGTGGCTCCCAGAAGAGGTACTTCAAGTATCAGCTGTCAGAGAAGTGCACACTGTTCCTTCCTTGGGTCATTCCTGCAGGTGTCGGAGACATGGAGGTCCTGTCTAGGGACACCATCCAGATGGTTCATGATGAGCCATTCTCTCCCCAAGCCAAGCACCATTCCCACAGTCTAACTCTACTATTGAGACGCAGGGGAACTCAGCAGTACCGCGTCATGGGGGTTGGAACCCATGAAAACCAGACAACAGGGGAGGGGACCCTGGGAAAGCCTCAACAGTAGAGGTCTACCATGCAGTGGAAGAGACAGGCCTGAGAGTTATGGAGGGATTCACTCTGGTATCATCTTCCTTGAGGAGCCAGGACTCAGCTGGAACCAGGAGACAGATCCACCCTGATCTGTGGCTGTCCCAAGACCCACTGAGTAAGGGAAATCACAAGCTTCATGCTCCTGAGCATTCTTTCACTGGCAGGCAGGCTATTTGGAAAGAGGAAGGCTCACACACTAAACTGTTGGTAGGAGGACCACCTAGACAACCTGTGTGGGTGGGAACCCCTCCCCCAGGCACTCCCCTACCTGTACTACCTGCAGACGCAGAGGGTTCCCCTAGTACATCTATCTCATCTGTTTTAGCTGGCAGGGGAGGTTTATGGGGACTGTGTCCCAGAGACTGGCTATTCTGCTGAAGGACAGAGTCAACTTGATCCCACGCCTCTGGAAAGAAGGCTCCCACCTCACTAAGCATAGGAGCTACACAGTCTTAGGGTGCTGGCCAGAATAAAGAGGCCTGGGAGGCATAGGGGAGGATGAAGCCTGCTTGGGAGGGGGCTTAGCTTTGGGGAACTTAAGGCCAGATGTGAAAGTCAAAAGAAAAACTGGCAGGACATATTACAAAATAACCAAGGACTCCTTCCTGTAGGTGAGAGACTTCCTGGCATAGGAGTTGTCCCCCTTACAGGATAATTTGGCAAGCAAAATGTCTTAGTCAGGGTTTTTACTCCTGCACAAACATCATGACCAAGAAGCAATTGGGAAGGAAAAGGTTTATTCAACTTACACTTTCCACATTGCTGTTGATCACCAAAGGATGCAGGACTGGAACTCACGCAGGTCAGGAAGCAGGAGCTGATGCAGAAGCCATGGAGGGATGTTACTTACTGGCTTGCTTTCCCTGGCTTGCTCAGCTTGCTTTCTTATAGAACCAAGACTACCAGCCCAGAGATGATCCCACCCACAAGGGGCCTTTCCCCCTTGATCACCAATTGAGAAAATGCTTTACAGCTGGATCTCCCCAGTTGGAGGTATTTCTCCAACTGAAGCTCCTTCCTCCATGATAACTCTAGCCTGTGTCAAGTTAACACACAAAACCAGCCAGTAAACAAAAATACTGTAAGAGACTCCTAAAATATAGCACTTGCTGCCTGATCCAGCTAGAGCCTAGCCATAGGCATCTCTGCACAAGCTCTCCTCTCCACTACACAGACAAAAGTAGTCCTTGCCTTCCCAGACTTTAGGTCAGTACAATTCTTTGTCTACTTAGACAGTTAAAATTATGTTTTAAAAATGCCCGTGTCTCGAAAAACCAAAAAAAAAAAAAAAAAAAAAAAAAGCCTGTAGATGGCAAATAAGTTCTTAGGAAAAATTAAGTCACTTTTCTGACTCTAAAGCAGATGCGACTGAACAGTAACACGCTGACTCAGGAAAATAGCTGCCCACGACATTAATGGTCTGCTGGTCTGCTCCAGTGGCATTTCCCGGGTTAAGTCACAGCTAATAGTGCCACCCATGACATTGGCAGCATGCTGAAGGGCCACCACATGGAAAACAGCCCAGAAGCACATTGGTTAGCTTTAACTCATTTAAAAAAAAAAAAAAACTGCCACGGTGATACAAAGTAACATAGACTGCCACCACAGCAACGCATCACAAATGCCCCACCCCCAAAACTGGGTACTCCCCTCCAGGCTCAGGGCTCATTTCCACAATAATTCACATCTAGACTACAGGTTAGAGTCTTCAGGAACTCCAGCTGAGGAATGGTAAAATTACTCTAATATACTGCAGCAGACCCACAAGGATTGAGTGCAGATCCTGGTCATATGGGTTGGTTACACTTTTTCCTAGGTTATGTCCAAGGAAACTAGATATGGAGGAGCCCGTGTTCAGGTAAGAGGAAGGCTCCCTGGGTCTGGCATGCTGGAATGCAGCTCTGAGAGACAAGATTGGATGAAAGATTTGTTTGGACAGTCAAGCCTCGTGGGTCTGGGAAAGGAAGTCTGGGAGCCTTCTCAGACACTATGGGAGTAGATTATTGGACTTATGGGCATTTTGCTAGGGGTGGGGGGCAGGGGGGCGGTGGCAAAGAACACAAGTGCCTGACAAGGGCAACAGGCGGGTCCCAAGCCTAGGGTCTGCAGCTGGGTCTATCTAGTTGGCCACCATTTAAGGCACAAAATTCCCAATCTTTAAAAACATAAAACACAGGCTAGAGCGATGGCTCACTGATTAAGTGTTTGCCACTCAAGTGTGAGAAACAGAGTCTGGGGTCCCCCGAATCCAAGTGTCGATGAAACACCAGGACCAAAAAGCAAGTTGGGGAGGAAAGGGTTCATTCGATGGCTTACACTTTCCGTTCATAGTCCATCATTAGGGGAAATCAGGACAGGAACTCAAGCAGGCTGGAACTGGAGGCAGGAACTGATGCAGAGACCATGGAGGGGTGCTACTTACTGGCTTGCTTCACATGGCTTGTTCAGTCTGCTTTCTTATAGAACCCAAGACCACCAGCCCAGGGATGGCACCACCCACAATGGGTTGGGCCCTCTCCCATTGATCACTAATTTAGAAAATGCCTTACAACTGGATCTCATGAAGGCATCTTCTCAACTGAGGCTTGTTTCTCTCTGACGACTAACTTGTGTCAAGCTGATACACAAAATCAGCCAACAGCACACCAAGAAAATCCCTAGCAAGTATAGCAGCTCACCCTTAACTCTAGCGCTATAAGCCAGAGATGGGATCCTCAGAGTAAGCTGACTAGCAGAATGACCATACTGCTTAGTTCTGAGTGTGATGAAGAGACCATGCCTCATTGAATGAGGTGGAAGGGCTACTGAAAATGATTCTTGACATCAACCTTGGGCCTCCACATGCATGTGCACTAACATGCTCACACCCCGACAGAAGTGGGGACACACACAAACATGTACACACACATGAAAAGAAAAAAGAAAAAAAAAGGGAGAAACATAATTTGGTTGCACAAAAATATAGTTGCATCAGGACTGGCAACAGACTAAGGTTGCCACCAGGAGATATGTATGGAAGAACAGAGCAGCATCCAGGAACAGCCCGCAAACAGCCTCAGGCTCCTGGTCTGTTCTTCGAGTTTCAGGTTGCCATGTGCACTAGCATATGGAAGTTACTAACACTACCTGCTTGCATGAAACTGGCCAGACCTAGAGGGCTGATGACTGACCTGGGCTTCCCTTAAGCTGCATACCTTTAAGTCCATTTTACAAGTTAGGTACAGGTCATTGCTACTTGTATAGGTCTCTGCCCACTTGTAGATGGAAAGGGTGACATTCAATTTAAACCAAAAGGCTGGAATTACAGCTGAAAAAGAATACAATGTAAGACACCAGCCAATGGTTCCCTCTGAAACACTCTCCCCCATGATGGCAGCTGCATCCAGCAGCGAACCACAGAAAGGGGAGGTCTTGACATCATAGTAATCTGGAGGCCAAGCTGTGTGCTCTGCTGGACTCTGGGAACTGTGACCAAGGCCATGAGGGGAGGCTCTCCAGTGTCATGTTCTATCTGTGCTGTGGGAAGTGCTATTCTACCTAGGCCTTGTGTGGAGCCCAGTGCAGAAAACGTAAAGAGCACAGTCAACAGCAGAACAAAAGTCAGCTGCTGCTGCTGCTGCTAACACTAAGGAACATGAAAGGGAAGCCCACAGAGGGACCACTACAGGCTCGCTACAGATAAAGATTCCCTGTAAAGGCAGGCAGACATCTACACTAAGGTACTCCACACTCCTGTGAGAGACAGTCAGTTCAGAACCTAGTCCTGCATACCCTCATCTGAGACTCAGGAGGGCTAGGTACTGTGCAACCCAAGCCAGCTACTCCAGTGTCTCTCCTCCTCCTCCTCCTCCTCCTCCTCCTCCTCCTCCTCCTCCTCCTCCTCCTCTTCCTCTTCCTCCAAATCCTCCCTGTCCAGTGTTTCCCCAGTGTGTCTGTTGTCCATAAGTCTGTAGAACACCTGTACCTCCATGCAGCTTGATGAGGTGCAACGGGATCTTTTAAATACAGACCATCCCTCTCTAAGTCTCCTGCAGTGTCCAGGTACCCAGAAGGCAGGAGGAGTCAACAGGACATTGCCATCCTTGTGCCCATATACCTGGAGATTAAACATAAAACACCAGCCGTCTACAGGAGTGGCAAGATGTGTGCTGTGAGGATGGCATCACCATTCCTCCTGGAGTCAGGCCACAGCCACAGCCCAGCTGTGCATTGCTATAGCACGCTATGCCGTGCACTGTCTTCTGACACTAGAAGAAAGGTGGGCCATATGAGACTCCCAGTATTTATGCAAATTCCATTCAGGGCTCTGAAGTTAGCAGAGGTCACCTGACCTCACTCACCATCACCTGGGATGAGCCTGGGTGCTGGGGGTTCACAGCCTCCTCCGAACATGCCACTGACCTAGGATGGGGATCCAGCAGAAGGTGGCTCTGCTGTCCAGGAAGTAAACTCAGAAGTAAATTTTAAAACTGGGAAAACACATCAGAGCTGGGACAGGAAATGCTTGTACCACAGAGCCCATGGGAAGTACCCCAAAAACCCTGTGACAGAAAAGCACTTTATGACTTCAAACATAACAAACTGTAAAGAACTTTAGCTGACATGACAGCCCAAGGCCTTCTGAGGCTTTTTCCTTCATCTGTATCCTTGCTGTAACAGGAAGCAGCGAGCACTTCAACCCCAGTGTACAGACCTTAGCCTGTTATTTTCTGTCCACTAAATGCTTAAGCTGCTTGCTAAATCTGTAGTTAAGTGACAGATGGGCTGCTAGAGGCTGAGGTGGCCTGTGTGTCCTTAATCCAAAGCTATCCAGTAACTCCTCCTAGGGCAGTTTAGAGCCACTTGGAGTTGGAAGTTTCTGTGCTTCAGCCTTAAGGGGAAGCTGGATTTTTTTTTTTTTTTTTCTTTAAGGACAGGCCATCTACCCATCCTCTAGAAACGTTTTAACAGAGCCTTCCATAAAAGTAAAGGCTCTGCAAAGCATGTTTGGGGGAACGTACAACAGAGAATTCTGAGGGCATTTATAAATATGTTCTTTAGCCCACAGGCTGTAGACACCCAAGCAGTTCTGGGCACGCACGGCCTTATGGGCACGGCCTTATGGGCACATGCTTTTGAGCAACAAAGACCCAGCCCTAGAATCAGACTAACTGTGTTAAGATTGTGACAAGCATGGATGCATAATGAATGCGGAGCGAGGTTTCTGGGAGAAAGATGTTTCACCCAGACTAAGTTGAGGCAGTGCATACAGAGCAGGAAGGGACAGGAACATAAAGTAGGGGTGGAAACAGTGTGAGGTAAACCAGGAGATTAAGATGGGGGTAGGAACCTACCTACCAAGATGGGGTAGAGGCAGACTAACAAGGTCAGGACTGGAAAGAGTAACTAGGGATGGGTTGTGATTAGGGTGGGGTGGGGTAGGATGAACCAGGAGGGACTTGGCTTGGGAGGGGTCCCAAATCCACACAGGCAGCAGATCCAGGAGGAGGAAGGAAGACCCACAAGTGACCAGGGATAGAGCTGTAGGGTAGGAGGTTGTGGACTGAAACTGAGAATAATAAAGTTCAAATATGACAGCACCATAAGCCCTCCTGCTGGACACAGCCCCAGGCAGTGAGGACCAACCTGACAGCAGCAAAGGCTTCAGGAAAAGCCCCACAGGCTCCAGACACAATCAGGAAAGAGAACAAGACCTGGGGTCCAATATGAGGCAACCTTGACTTTACACTCTCCGTATTCAATTCTGCTGACCATCCCGTTCCTACGGGTGGTATGCTTTGAGAAGAAACCGGTGCCTGGGAAAGTAATAATTTCAACAGACTTTACCTTAATATTATGTGTGATAGGTTGGTTACACGTTTAAAAACACCATCTCCTCCCAGAGCTGGTCCCTTACAGTTGGAAATACTACTCTGCCTGTAAACCACAGAAGTCTGAAACTGTGAACTCTGCTCATTACTCAAAGAAGGGTCCCAGAAGTGACCATAGCACCACAGACCTGGCCCCAGAGTAAAAAAGGTCCCACGTGCCAGGTCTCACGGTGAAGAGCCACAAGAACAGATGGCAATTGTACCTAGATCCAGGTCCCCGCTCACTACTGGCCAGCCGCGGCACACAGTTTCCCTCTCACGTGGGAACTATGATGCATAAAGTTGATACCGGGCACAGCCAGCCCAAGGGAGCATCGCTAACAACCGACACAGTGTACTAGACACAGGAAACAATCTGCAAACATGGATGTGGAAATCATCCTACTGGGTTATGCCAGGGGCTCCGCGCGTCCGGTGCTCCAAATGATAAATTCAGGTTCCGACACTAGGCCACAGAGACACACAGTAGGCCTCCTAGCTGTGCGGAGTCGCTGGAAAGGGGCTGCCTGAAGCGAGGACACCCCCCACCCCCGCCCACCTCCAGGCCTCCTGCTGGCGGGAACCCGCGCCAGGCCTGGGATGAGGGTGCAGGGCCCAAGGGATGGAGTGCAGGGTCCAGTACCGAAACCAAAGAGGGTGTAAGTCGGCGTGCACGCAGGCGGCGGGAAGCCGGACCCTGGCGCTGGTTGGAAGAGTGCTGCAGGGGAGGGGTGCGGCTCACAGAGGACCGGGCGGCGCCCAGCCCCTCCCCACCGCATCCCGAGCGCATCCAGGATAGAGTACAGCAGCGCTGCGGAGAACCTACCTGGGCCTTCTGCAGGGCGCTCAGTCGTAGCTCGTGCACGAAGGGGTTCCGCCCCGGCGGCGCTAGCCGCCGCGCGTCGCCTGCCCCAGAGCTGGAGGAGGGGGCGGCCCGCGGCCCGCGGCCCCGCAACCTCATGGCGGCCCGCGCCTGAGCAAAGAGTAGAGCAGATGGAGCACAGCCGACCGAGCTCAGCGGAGCGGAGCCAGGCACAGAGGAGCCGAGAGCTGCACAGCTAGCAGAGCGCGCGGGAGAGGGCCTAAGATGCGCGGCCGCCCGGAGGCGCAGGCGCGGGAGGGGCGGCGTGACGTGGGTGGGGCCAACGGGATGCCCCGCCCAGACCGCTCTGGGCTATGAATGCGCCTGCGCGTCTTAAGGCTCCTGGACTACGGGGAATCCTGCAAATTTGCATGCGTAGGGAGACCTTAAAATTTGGGTCGCAGGACCCTGGACTTAGCAGGCCCACTTCTCAGCGCAACGCTGTCCTCACAGGCTGCTTCCTTCCCGTAACCATTGTAATCCATCAGTCGCCATCGTGGGAGAAGATAGGTTAGGGGATCCTAATTTGTATCACATCATTAATTAGGACTCTAAATAGCCTTTCTGCTAAAATGTATACTTTTGACTCACTGGATGCCTTTTGTACTTTGTATCCTGTTTTAAAATAGGATACAAAGTAGCTTTCTGATCAAAATGTATACATTTGAAAAACTAAAGAAATGCCTTTTGTAGCAACACCAGGTGCTTTCATTTGTATAGCTCATAGAACCCTCAACAAGTAGGTACTGGGAGACAGAGGGTCTAGCTTCAGTCACCAGACAGGAGAAAGGAGCCAAGTTCTGGCTAATTCCAGATACCCTTGGCTTCCTGTCTAACCTCCCCAAAGTCCAAACTTCCTGTGGACACCAGAGCTCTCAGAGTCTCCACCACATCCTCTCACAGAAGCCTGTTCATAGAGTGACCAGAGCCTCTGATAACTCCTAACAGAAATGTGACCAAACTCTGTTTTGAGAAGTTGGCTAGAAGGAAAATGCTCGCCCAGATCTTGTCACTTCAAAGCTTCATCTTGTATTGGACGCCTGACATTATCTTGAGACTCCCTTGTCCCCTCTGTAAAATGAGCCATGAAGCAGCAACAGTACACATAACCTTTCCTCTGGGCTAAGAAGGCTGTGGAAATCCTTAAGGACTATGAGCAACCTTAATGCTCTGATATGTTGTCCTGTGGCCTAGATTCCACTGATCTCAGATTTTAATTCCCATTTGTTCAAGTCTCAGACACAAGAGTGTAGCATCCAAGGATCTTCAGCTCTCTGTCAAGAAAACCCCAGGGCACAAAGGCCTATCATGCTTACAAACAGACCTTTAGCGGAAGGAAGACAGGTGGGCCAGGTGCCACCTGAAGCAAAGAAGCCTGAGGGTATCCTGGGCCAGGATTTCTGTAGCCTCAAAGCTGGGTCTTAGAAAGTTGTGAACATCTTGTGTAGCTGTGTTGACCCAAATCCACATATTTTGTGGAAAGAAAATCTTTTGCAGATGATCATGATAACTCTAATAGATTTGTCAGGACCCATCCAGTATTAGTGATGTCTTTATGAATGGGAGATTTGAATGAGGAGACAAGGCAGGATCAGGGTGCCATGTAAGACCAAGTTTTCCTGATTGAGGATGTTCAGCCACCTGAAGCTGGAGAGAGAGCTGGGAGGACCCTTCCTTAGAGCCATCAGGGAGAGCTGCCTCTACCTTGGTCATGGACGTTTATCTTTCTGAGATGTGAGAGAATGCAGCTGTTTTTCATCCAGTTTGTAATCAATTGTTCAGAGCTCCAGGAGGTTCACAGTATAGTATGAGTCCCGGAACAGATTAGCGGGGAACCATGTCCCAGCCCTGCAATCTAAACAAAATGAATAGGCTAGGCAGAGTCAGTAAGCCACTCCCAGGAGAGGACTTGTCTGCACTTCCTGCCCTGTTCTACCTTTGAGGAAGCCCCATTGGAAATGTGACCTGGTGGAAACCCACAGTGTATCCTTGGGCCAATGAGGCATGTTTGGAGGAAGGAAATGATTTGTTTAGAGCAGGTTTTGGTGAGACACAGAGGCCAGAAAATAACTGTCAAAAGGAAGACATTCCTGCTCACAGGTCAACAAATATCAGAGGGCCAAGTGGGAAGTCTTCTGTCTTAGGCTTTTTGTACTGCTGTAACAAAGCACCCAGGAGTGGATTTTTTTTGGTGGGGAGGGAGGTTGGGGGGGGTTTCAAGACAAGGTTTCTCTGTATAGACCTGGCTGTTCTGGAACTCACTTTGTAGACCAGGCTGGCCTTGAACTCAGAAATCTGCCTGCCTCTGCCTCCCAAGTGCTGGGATTAAAGGTGTGTGCCACCACCGCCGGGCTTGGATATTTTCTAAGGCACAGAAAATTATTCTCTCGCACTCCCAAGCCTGAAATAGGAGCCCAGCAGGCTCGAAGTCTGATGGAACCAATCTCTGCTTCCAAGATACTACATGAGCATGGTATCACTGAGAGGGACTCCAAGCCCTCACGTGACAGGAGAGTGGCAGAGTGGAAACTGCAAACCCTTTTGTAGCTGGAGTGGCAGAAATGATTTCCTTCCCTCTCCTTCGCATTTAATGTGATAGTCTTTCACTGCCTTTGAGAGGTGGGAGTGCAGACTGCTGGTTCAGACCTTTCTTATGTAATACTGTCCATTTTCTTATAAGCACGGCTTTGTGTGCGTCCCACACATGCTAGCCTGCTGGTTTTCCACTTTCCGTCAGTTTTTAAATTTACTTTCTATTTTCTCTGGTGGTCTCTTTGACCCATGTGTTGTTTCGTTAGCTGCATATTAATGTCCAAATATTTGGAAAGGTGCCAGCCACATTCCTGTCATTAATTTTAATAACTCCTTTGTGGTCGCAGCACATAGGCTCTGTGAGCACATTAGATTTGTGGCCTGTAATTATGCATTTGGGGTGGAGTGTTCTGTGAACGCTGGTGGGTTACATCCTGCATGGTCTTGTGCAGGCTCTCCATCTTCCTACACTTGTATTACTTGTTCTGTTAATTACGGAGGCAAAGCTTATTTGAGCACTTTTCTATTTTACTTCTGAATACTTTTAGCTCTTGTCTTCTGTATTTTGCAGCATTGTCATTAGGCGAATACCTACTCAGAGGGATTGTCTCTCCACTAATCAACCTCTTTATCATGATGGAGTCTTATGGTCATGCTTCCCCATCTTGTTAACATACTTTTCTTTTTAACCAACCTCAAAATCCAGTCCCTTTGGCATCATTATTTAGATAAATGGGATTGGTGGTTCAACCAAAAATTCTGGCACTCAAGAAGCTGAGACAGGAGGAGCTCTGTGATTTTCAAAGCCAGTCTAATGTACATTGCAAGATTCTTGTTTAAAAAAAAATATCCCCCATCCAAACCAAACCAAAACCACACCACACCACACCAAACGACATCAAACCAACCCAAACCAGCAGCATTTATATCCTCTGCATCTGAGGCGCCAGCAGACTTAGGGTTAGATCTTCAGTTCTGTTGTTACCTTTCAGATTATCTTCTCTGGCCATGCTTCATGCTTTTTCTATTCTGGACCAATTCAGCAGGTTTCCCTTTTTCTCTTACCATTGGCTCGTCAGCTTTACCTCTTCATTAACAATTTAGTATCTGTTTTAGGGCTTAATATGCGTTCTCTGATGACATTTCAAACAGTATGATGTCACTTTACAGGTGAGACTCTCCAACATCCACTTCCGTTTCTTTCCTGCCCTTCCCACCACTGCGCTTGTGAATTTTAACTTTATATATGCTAAACCTCCACCACACGCTATTATTATTTTTTGCTTTTAACAGTCAATTATCTTTTCAAGGTAATAAAGAGACTTTTGTACTTGTGCCAGTGGTTGTCTTTTAAACTCATTCACTGCCCTGTGCATATCTGAATCGTCTGTCTTCTTGTGTTGCTTTCCTTTGTCCTGAGCAAATTCTACTAAACATTCTAAATTGTAGAGCTGTTTGTTCGTACTTTTCTACATTGTGGTTATCTGAGATATGTTTACTTCGCCTTTGTTTCTATGGGTTTTTCTCTGGTGACTATAGAATTCTGCTGCAGCTAGGCTTTGTTTTATACCTCTGTTTACTCCCATGTCCTTGCCAACACTTAGTACCTGGACTAGCATTCATGTCGTGGTCCCTGACTAATAGGATTTGCAATGGGAGAGCATCTTTTACATGTGCTCATTTGCCATCTCTAACTCACCTAGTGAGCTCTCTGTCCAGAGATCTTCCTCATTACAATTTTGTAGTGAGTCTGTTTAGATTGTTTGTTTCCAAGACAGAAACTGGCTGTATAACTCAGAGTGGCCTGAAACCCAATCATTCATCTATTGTAGCTTACTATATGCTAGGGCTACAGGCAGGCAGCCTATGAGGTTTATGCATTCTGATTTCGTTTTGTTATAGTGTCGATGGCTTGAAAATACATTCTAACATCCTCTAGTTGTCTTTTCGTTATTTGAATAGGACTTTCTTTCTTAACATCAGAATATTACTATGTTGCCTATGCTGACTTTTTTAAGCATCAGAATATTACTTTGTTGCCCATGCTGGCCCCAACTCACAGGATCACATGGTTCTTCAGCCTCAGCCTTCAGAGTAAGTAGCACTACGGGCCTGAGCCACTACATCTAGCTCTCATATGAGTATCTTGAAAGAAGTAGGCTCTCTACAGTGCTGGGCCTTTGAACCATTTACCCAGTGTTCAAAACACCATTTGTTGCTGGGCGTAGTGGCGCAGGCCTTTAATCCCAGCACGGAAGGCAGAGGCAGGCGGATTTCTGAGTTCAAGGCCAGCCCGGTCTACAAAGTGAGTTCCACAGCTATACAGAGAAACCCTGTCTCGAAAAAACAAACAAAACACCGTTTGTCTAGTTTGGATCATTTCACCCAACAACAATGTTTTGTGGCTTGCCATGGATAAAATGGTTGACCTCTGCCATACACAATAGTTTTGGACTAATATAAATGATCCTTTTATTTTTTGACTGTTTATTGTTAGCATACAAAAATACATTTGAGGGCTGGTGAGATGACTCAGCAGGTAAGAGCACCGGACTGCTCTTCTGAAGGTGATGAGTTCAAATCCCAGTAACCACATGGTGGCTTACAACCACCCGTAATGAGATCTGACGCCCTCCTCTGGTGCGTCTGAAGTCAGCTATAGTGTACTTATGAATAATAATAAATGAATCCTTGGACTGGAGAGAGCAGGGACTGAGCAAGTGGGACCGACCGGAGCGAGCGGGCCAAACGGGGGGAGGGGGGGCGGCCGGAGTGAGCGGGACGACCAGAGCGAGGAGGGTTGACCGGAACAAGGGAAAAAAATACATTTGATTGACATCTTGACTCCATGTATCTGAGTTTTATCAGAGTTTCTTGTTAGCTTTTTCATTGGTTCTGGATTTCTTAGGCACAGAATCATGTTTTCTACTAATAAAGACAATCTTGCCCCTTCTTTTCTCACCTTACTTTCTTCTTGTTGTTGGGTTTTACTGGTTAGAGTCCCTGGTCCTCTTGATGGGCACGAGGAGTGCTCCGTTGTGCCTTTCCCTTCAATGTAGGTTGCAAACAATCTCAAGGATATTTGCATCCCTGTCCATGAAGACTCTTTCCTGTGGTGGCTTCCCCACCCCCCATGCCTTGTTTTGTTATTTGAACAATGTCAGCCTCATGGACAAGCTTATGTCTGTTTCATCCCCTCTGGGTTTCTGGAAGAGCTTTGTTTCTTCTAAAAATGGTGGTAGAAATTCCCAATGAGGATCTCTTTGACCTAAGAATTAAATAACTCAGAGACATAGGGTTGTTCTGCTCCTTCCCAGGTGAGCGTTGATGTGTCTATCTCTTTAGGAGTCTGTCCATATCATCTAAGTTGAGAGATGCACTCCCATATTGACACACTCTTCTACTGTTCACTGTTAAAGAAAATCTGTACAGCCTATGGATGCCACTGTGCTCATTCCTGTCGTTTCTCTATTCTCTCCCCATGTTCACCCTGAATGGTGGCTCCTGTGTCCTGAAAGCCCTTAGTTCCCATGTGGTTAGCTACTCTTGAAAGTTCCTGTTTTCTTTAGTTCCTTTAGTCAGGCAAGAGTTCCCCCAATTTGTTGATTTTTGCAAAGTCTCTAGTTTCTCTGAGGTCTTGCATTATTTCCTTTTATGTGTGCATGCATGTTTGTACAGGGACATATGTGTGGGAGTGCCTGTGTATATGTGTACATGCATGTGTAGAGGGCCTAAGGTCAACTTGGGATATCAGTGCTCAGGAGTTGTCAGCCTTGTTTTTTGATTTGGCACGTGTGTGTGTGTGTGTGTGTGTGTGTGTGTGTGTGTGTGTGTGTGTATGTGTGTGTGTGTGCACGCGTGCAGGTGCACATGGAAGCAAGAGGTTGATCAAGATGTCTTCATTGTTTTCTCTCTAGTTTATATATTGAAGCAAGCTCCCATTTGAACCAAGAGTCTATCTAGCCATCATGTTCCTGGTCTCCCTTTCTCTGCCTCCCAAGGGTTGGGACTACATACACACAGCCCTCTACACTTACCTGCCATTTTCCTGGGTGTTGGGATTACAGACTCCAGTCTTGACACTTACATAGCAAGCACTTTACCTAAGCAGGAGGGTCAGACCTGAAGCTTACCAACTAGGATGGGGGCTGGTCAGCAATTCCCAGGATTCTGCCTGTCTCTGTTTTCCCAGAGTGGGGATTACAAAAGCACATCACTATGCTCAAACGGGTGACTGGGTCACATGGATGCTGGGACTCTAATTCAGGTTCTTTACCAACTGAGCCATCTTTCCTTGACATATTTTTCATCAGCCCTTTCTCTGTCTTTAATCTGTTTTTCTTCCTCCCCTACTTCCTTAAAGTGAAAGCCAAGGTGTTTATTTGACATTCTCTTTCATTTCGTGATACAGATGTGCAACAATGTAACATTCTCCTGGGAACTGACTTGGCTGAAGCTCAAGCAGAGAAACATTATGTGCTATCACTGTTTTATTTAGTTTAATATACTTTCGAGATTTGGTTTGGACATGTTCTTTGGTCCATAGATTATTTAGAAGACTAGATTTTAGGGATCTGGGGAGATGGTTTATAGTGGATTAAGTGCTTGCCTTGTAATCAGAAGGACTTCAGTTCAGATCTCAAGCACTAACATAAAAGCCGATCATGGTATTATACATCTGGAAACCTATTGTTGGAGAGGTGGACAGAGCTCATTGGCCAGTCAGTATAGCCTAAAGCAGTGGTTTTCAACCTTCCTAATGCTGTGACCCTTTAATTCGGTTCCTCATATTATGGTGACTCCAACCATAAAATTATTTCGTTGCTACTTCATAATTTTACTAGTGTTATCAAGCATAATGTAATATCTGATATGTGACCCCTGTGAAAGAGTCATTTGACCCCCAAAGGGATCATAACCCACAGGATGAGGACCACTGGCCTAAAGGGAAGAATCAGATCACTGAGAGATCCCATCGCAAAGATAAAGTGGAGATTAAGGAAGGCTGGTGACATGGCTCAGCAGGTTAGAGCACCCGGCTGCTCTTCCGAAGGTGATGAGTTCAAATCCCAGCAACCACATGGTGGCTTACAACCACCCATAACAAGATCTGACGCCCTCCTCTGGTGCGTCTGAAGTCAGCTACAGCGTACTTATGAAGAATAATAAGAAATGAATCCTCAGCCGGGCGTGGTGGCACACGCCTTTAATCCCAGCACTCGGGAGGCAGAGGCAGGCAGATTTCTGAGTTCGAGGCCAGCCTGGTCTACAAAGTGAGTTCCAGGACAGCCAGGGCTGTCTTGTATAAGAGAAACCCTGTCTCGAAAAACCAAAAAAAAAAAAAAACAAAACAAAAAAAACAAAAAACCAGAAATGAATCCTTGGACCGGAGAGACCAACCGGAGTGAGCGAGGCTGTCCGGAGCGAGCAGAGCTGAACGGGGATGGCCGGAGCAAGCGGGGACGGCTGAAGCTAGCGGGGGCCGGGGCCGGGGCCGGAGCGAGTGGGGCCGAACGGGGACAGCCGGAACGAGCGGGGCCAACCGAAGCAAGCGGAGCCGATCAGAGCGAGCAGGGCCGACTGGAGCAAGTGGGGCCGGCTGGAACAAGGTGGGGGGGCGTACAGGGGCAGCCGGGAGCGAGTGGGGTTGGCCGGAGCGAGCGGAGCCAGCGGGAGCGAGGGGTCGAGCGGAGCGAGCAGAGTTGACTGGAACAAGGAAAAAAAAAAGAAAGCAGGGTTTATTCTGGCTAATTATTTGAGGAGAATCAGTCCATCTTGGCAGAGAAGGTTTGGTGTAGCTGGTGAGAGAGAGAGAGAGAGAGAGAGAGAGAGAGAGAGAGAGACTCAACTTTCTTCTTTGTACCTCTTTATTCAGGGTCCATGGGGAATAGTGATAGCCACATTTAAGACAGCATTTCCTCCTCAGTTAAATCTCTCTGCAACATTTTCACAGACACACCCAGAGGTGTATGAGTCTGTTAGCTGATTCTAAATCCAATCAAGTTGACAGTGAAGGTGAACCAGCACATGTTCTGTGTTGGCAAATGTCCTTCAGGAAGTTGAGGAGGATGCAAACACTGCCCTTGTGTGTGGGAGTTCTAAATATCACATGGCTAGTACTCCAGGGGTTTCAGCTGAGGCTGTGAGGGAGTTTGTCTAAGCTGGGCTCCTGTCTCTGTTCACCATGCTCCTCAGCTTACAGATGCCTCGTGCCAGCCTCCGCCTTCTTGCCCTGTGCTCTTCTTTTCTGAGTCTGTGCTTCCTCATCACACTTCCTGTCTCCTACAGGGCATCAGGCACTAGATGTGAGGCCAGCATAAACTCAGCACAGTCTCATCCCGAGATTCTTCCTCCATCACACTTGCAAAGATCTTTTCCCAGTTGTCTCATTCACAGAGTCCAGGTTTCCAAATGACAGTAGTTATCTAATCCAGGCAAATCTAAAGCCAGGAGCAGATCCCGAAGATAAAGTATAGTCCTTGCATCTCTGTGTAGTCCTTTGCTGCCTATGTTTCAACACACTGAGGTTGGTGCTGCAGTACCCTCCAGCAGTATGAGACCACAGGCTGAGATGATGCTGGGTTTACAACAGCCTTAAATTTAGTGGTGCTGTCCCCATAGGAGAAAGGGCTGTGTGGTTCTGCTGATGAGGCTGAGGCAAACGCCACATTGAGCAAGCAGCTTGGCTGCCCTCTAGCTCTGTGGCTGCTAGTTTGGAGAATAATAGCACCTTCCTTTCAAGGCAGCTTATTCTGGTGGACCCTCCACTGTCCTTACTACATGTGCTTTCAAAATCTCCTCTATGAAGATACTCAGTTTAAATCTGGACTTTCAGTTCCCCAAGACCTCAACTTGTTGTAGATTCTTTGGGTTCTGTACCAAAGACTTGAGAGTCTTTAGGTGGTGATGCTCCGGGCTAGCCACTGTCCCTTCATACCATTCAGACCACAGCAGCAGAGCCCTGGGAAACAAAGCTGTGTCTGTAGAGCAATTAGACTCCTCAGATACTTCATGGAAGGAGGTTCCAGCCATTGGACCTAGACTGCCCTTCTTGATCCACTGACACAAGGTGAGCAAAAGATTGTGTTTCTAAGGGGAACGTGAGACAGTTGTGTACAGCATACGTCATTCTGTGTCCTCTTCCACCAGAGACTGTTGCAGTAAATCTCCTCCCAAACATGCCCCGGCAATGAAAACACAACACAGTTAATATGATTACATGCTGTGAGCCTAGATTGGGCAGATCTACCACTACACTACCATCTTCCACAGTTTATGAGACCCCTTAGAACTTGTGGTTTCTCCAGGCCATGTGCTTCTGCTCCGCTTTTCTTCGTCTTCCTCCTCCTCTGCATCCTCTCCTTCTTCCAGTTTCTCCTTCTTCTCTCCCCCTAACTTCTGCTCCACCTTCCCTTTTATCTGCCCAATTATCAGCTCGTCCCAATCATCATAAGGTGGGAAGCAGGTTTACCGACAATCACCTGAGTGCTGACTCATTCCTTGTTCTCAACCACTCACTGGAGAAAGGAATTAACATCAAATATAATTAGCCCCAAGGCTATCCACAACAAGTGACTTATGCCCAAACTGGACAGAGTGGGTCACATCTGTAATCCCCACCAGGGACAAAAAGCTGATCTGGGAGTATCGCTTTCAGACTAAGATCAGCCTGGTCTACACTGTGAGTTCAAAGCTAGTCTGTGTTGCATTGTTAAGTTCAAGGCCATCATGTAGCTACAGGAGTGAAATCCCAGAGAAAGAGTAAGGCAGGGGAGGACTTCAACCTCTCAGAGCTTGAGGTCAAGAAATGTTAGCCAGTTGAAAGTTACACCAAGAAAAAATGATATTCAACAGATTTTCTCTAGTGCATACTAGCCATTTCTGTCTACTGTCTACTTAGTTTTAAGGCACATAACCAAATAACAAAAAAAAAAGAACATTCTTTAAAGTACATGTAATCTGATGTTTCAGTGCTTCATCTCCACCCTGGTCTGAGCCCACATTTCCATTTCAATGAGGGCATCAATGTATGTAAGCAGCCTGTGCCAGATACTTTTTGTCTGAGGAGCTGAAGTTCCTTGGCCCTCGAGGAGTTTACAGCTCTCCAGAGGGAAGATTATTGAGGCTACAGTGTCCTGGCTATAGGCATCTGCTTGGTCTCATGCTTATCTACTGGCCCTGGTGATGGTAAGTAAAGACAGTAAGAGGAGCTGGAATGGTGATAGTCCCATGTTTGCATTAGTTAGAAACTGTAGGTAGATCCCCTTCTAATGCCCTTCTTGCCCACCCCCCCACCAGCATTTGACTCTAACCTCCTCAGCCACTGCTGGGCCCGACCTGTGCCTGCAGTTATCTGGATCTCATGGGACCTCACAGCTAGCTGTTCTGAAAGCCGGCTTCCCTCTGTTCCTCTTGCTTCATCCTGTGATCGTGGTGTTCTTGGGGCATTCTCTGAGCCCACTCTTTGGCCCCACTGTTCTGGCTAAACTTGAGTCTCACATGCTGCCCTCTCTTGATGACTATCCAGCGTATGACCTCCTTCTGGAGCCAAGATCAGAACCACATACCCAGTGGTGATCTCACATGCTGGTTGTGGTGTCTTAGTCACAGAACACCAGAGATCATGTAGCTTAAAGCCCATGCATTTGCTTCTTAGTGCCCTGGAAGTTAAGGGAAAGGTACCAGTGGATTATAGTGTCTGATGAAGGCCTAGGTTCCAGTTTAGTTATCTTCTCCAGTGACCTCTGTAGTTGATAGAGTGAGTCATATCTCTGCGCCTGTCCTCTAAGTATCTCCTCCACTCTCTAATTCCTCCTAATCATGATGTCTCCTAGCCCTGATGTCTCCTGGCCCTGGTGTCTCCAGGCCCTGATGTCTCCTGGCCTTGATGTCTCCTGGCCCTGGTATCTCCAGGCCCTGGTGTCTCCAGGCCCTGAGGTCTCCTGGCCCTGGTATCTCCAGGCCCGGATGTCTCCTGGCCCTGATGTCTCTTGGCCCTGATGTCTCCTGGCCCTGGTATCTCCAGGCCCTGATGTCTCCAGGCCCTGATGTCTCCTGGCCCTGATGTCTCCCGACCCTGGTGTCTGCTGGCTCTGGTGTCTCAAAGCCACCCTCTCCTTTCTGGTGACTCAACTTGCACATTTCAAGAGGAGCACTGACACACAATGTCTTACTTAGTTAGGGTTTCTACTGCTGTGGTGAAACACCATGGGCTGAGTAACTTGGGGAGGAAAGGTTCATTTGGCTTACACTTGCACAGCACTGTTCACCATTGAAGGAAGTCAGGACAGGGCAGGAACTTTAAGGCAGGAGCTGATGCAGACAGAGGCCTTTGGAGGTGGGGCTGCTTACCGCCGTACTCCCTGTGGCTTGCTCAGCCTGCTTTCTTATAGAGCCACCAGCCCAGGGATGGCACCACCCACAGTGGTTTGTGCCTTCCCCCATCAATCACGAATTAAGAAAATGCCCTACAGGCCCGCCTATAACCCAATTTTATGGAGGCACTTCTGTTGGGCAATGGGCTATACACGCTTTCTTATTTGAGGGTCCCTCCTCTCAGGTGGCATTAACTTGTGTCAATTTGACATAGAACTATCCAGCACACCCAGGATACACTATATTTCTTAGCCTACCTGCCTCGAGGGTGTGGTCGTGTGACTAGGTTCTAGAAGCAAATGAGTCCTAAGTCCAAGTCTCCTTGAGTTTTTTTTAAAGGTGCTTTTAAAAGTTGACCATCTCCCTGCAGGCTCGAACATAGAAGATGTGTCTGGAGCTACAACGTTCTTGCTGGGCTATGGAACAGCTGTGGGAATGACAACCTGTGAGAAACAGTGGCCCTCATTTCATAATAAGGGCACTGAAGACTCAGAATAGCGAAAGCTAAGCTGCTTATTTTTTAATCTTGTAATGCCAATGATCAGCTTGAGAAAAGGCAAAAAAGGCTGGCACACCAATTTGGCACAAAACAATGGTTTTTATGTTCTTAGTTGCGTTTCCCTGCTTCTGAATTCCTCATTGGTTAAAGTCTTCAGAAGATAAAAACTTACTACTTATGTCATATTGTCCCTACCTACTCCAAATTCTCCCATCTTTCTGGGGCTCAAGATTCCTTTCATCTAGCCGGGCATGGTGGCGCATGCCTTTAATCCTAGCACTTGGCACTTGGGAGGCAGAGGCAGGTGGATTTCTGAGTTCGAGGCCAGCCTGGTCTACAGAGTGAGTTCCAGGACAGCCAGGGCTTTACAGAGAAACCCTGTCTCAAAAAACCAAAAAAAAAAAAAGATTCCTTCTGTCTGTGATATGTGCAGATAAGATCACATAGCAGACTTTCTGTGATCTTTTTTAACTATAAGATTTAAAAAAAAAAATGTTCAGGTAAGCAGGTGTCAGCCACTAACTTTTGGCTACATTCCTAGCTATCTCTAGTCACATGTGCCCTGTAAGGTGCAGGCTAGACTTGCTTGAAATGCTGTAGGGATTAGCAAATGATTCTCAAGGATGTGGCTTTTGGTTCTAAACCACTAAGGCATTTGAGTCATGTGGTATTCACTGTCTGAAAAAAAAAAGATTCATTTGGGGAAGGAAAAAAAAACTTAAGAAGGATTTACTTACGTGTCTTCCTTTTCATTAATATTTAACTAACTAAAATAGTTAATTGCAACTGAAGCAGTCTTGAGGCATAAAATGGTCCCACAGCAAACAAATGCCCCATTACTCTCATGAACCCAGAGCCCTGGGGAGAAAGAAAGAACTACCCCTCAGCAGTCAGAGAGGGTCCCTCCCCACAGGGCAGTTTGGGAAGGTTTGGGAGAGGGTCTGGGGGCCTCAGGGTCGCAAGGTTATGGGTCATCAATGCTGGTGCAGCTGGCCCTGTGATATTGTAGGGCAGGCCCACCAGATCTGTAACACAGATTCCGTCATATTAAAAGAAAGTGGGTAGAATATACGAGCTGTATCCCCTTTCCCTCCTCCTCCCACCCCTGTCCCAAGTAGGACATCCCAACAGTGGATGCTATCCTAGGTGTGCGTGTGTGTGTGTGTGTGTGTGTGTGTGTGTGTGTGTGTGTGTGTCACAGCTCCCTGTGACCCCTGGGGTACCACATGAGGATGATCAGGAGGCTATAGTCCCCCCTAAGCCAACTAGGCACACCTTCACCTGCTTACACCTACGCATGCTGATGTGCATGCATTGTGGCCTATGAGTTCATTTGTACTACACGCTTGTGCTTCAGCAAACAGAGGTCTTTTAAGCACCTGCACATGATTTGATAACAGACACTGAGGGGCGTCTGTCTGCCTCTTCACTATGGTGGTGTTTGTCTAAATACCTTGTACATAGTTTCAGCATGAGTGGACCAAGCCCAAACTCTCTGAAGATCATAAGCTTTTCAAGTCACTTAGCTTTAAAGAGACAGCATGAGGGCATAGCCATCAGATACTGAGCAAAGTATCTGGGTGTTTGGGAAAGGATGCTTGAACCACATTCTGCGATAACATAGGATGTGCTCTCCTCAGAACTCCTGTGGAGTCAGAGCTGAAGGGCAAATGTTTCACTTTATTGGTAAAAATTTTTAAGTCATCTTGAATAAAAATGCATTAATGACCCGGAGTAGACCATGTGTTTTGGCAGGTGCTCTTCCAGTTGAAACGAGTGTTTGCTTGCACACTCTGGGCTATGCCAAGCATCTTTGAGCACACTGTAGTGTTCAGTTATGCTTTAGACAAACATTCCCTGAGGCAACCTGTGGATCCCGATCACTTTCCTATGCTGTGTTCAGAATGGATGGATCAGCTCAGACACCCTTTAGGAATCCATTGTTATATCCAAAGCTGGGATACTGGGAACAATCACAGATCACCTTAGCACCTGAACGTCACTCTACACTAGGGTCAGGCCACAGCACAACCATTGCCGTTTGGCTTCCTTCCCTGCATCTTTCAGTGGCCACCCTTCTCTGCCTCTCTGCCCTTCTCTGTTACAGGGCAGGTGGAATTTCCCCCATGGGCTTTCTTAAAGTGAGTGTTGGTGTTCAGAACAGAGCTGGCCCATCATATCCTTTGCTTCCTGTCTGTCTGCCTTCCAGAGTCAATAGTCTTCTCAATGAGTGGGAGGTTTACTGGTGGCAAGAGCTACTACTGAATTCTTGAAGAGTGGGATTTATCTTGAGGACCAACTTGGGGCAAGGATTCTCTTACAAGGCTATATAGAACCAGCCCTACTTTCTTCAGTGTTCCATGGTGGACTGCAGTTGGGGCTTTGGGAAAAGGTGGGTCTCACCAGCTGTCTTAGTCGGGGTTTTACTGCTGTGAACAGACACCATGACCAGGGCAACTCTTATAAAGACAACATTTAATGGGGCTGGCTTTCATGTTCAAAAATTCAGTCTATTATCCTCCAGGCAGGAACATGGCAGCATCCAGGCAGGCATGGTACAGGAGAAGCTGAGAGCTCTACATGTTCATCTGAAGGCTGCTAAGAGAATACTCACTTTCATCCAGCTAGAGTGAGGGTCTTAAGGCCACACCCACATAGACACATCTACAACAACAAGGCAACACCTCCTAATAGTGCCACTTCTTGGGCCAAACATATACACACCATCACACCAGTTACCAAATTCCCCGAGAAGCAAGCACTGTACATTTGGTATTCCTTCATCAGGCTCTAGGTTTGCCTTTTTCTAATGCAACTCTGCCTTAATTGCATGTGGCCTTGGAAGTAATGCTTACCTCTTCTCTGTAAGGAAGCCTAATAAACTCACTGGATCCCCAGAAAGAACTTTAGCAGAACTATGCTTCAGTTTGTCATTAGGACCTAAGGAAGAGGGCTGAACATTGCTTCCATCTCCCCCGGAAAAGAATTTTAGCAAAAAACGTATTTTCCCATCTCAGGTAAGTGTACCGAGGTCAGGCCTGGGACAGAGGGCACTTGGAATGGAGAGAAGGCTCTGTGGCTGACTGGATCAGTGTGTTCTTGAAAGCCTCCTGTGGGTGTGAGGCCTTAGCCCTGGGCTAACTGTCCTCCAAAGGTCCTGGGGCAGTACTATAAGAGACAGTTAACTCTTTAAGGCCTGAGGCCCTCTGGGAAGACTCTAAATCCTTGAGAGGACAGTAGGGCCTCAGCCGCTTCCTCTTTCTCTGCTTTGTTTCCTGAACTGAAAGTCAGGATTTTCATGGTGAGTGCATTATTGACAGAAGCAGAGACCAACAAGCCTGTGGAGTGGCACCATGTCAGAGTTTATGACATGTCTGTGGCATTTCAACATGTGAGTATTTATTGAATAAAACAAATTCACAAGATGCAGCAATTTTAAGGGCAGAAAATTACCATAATCCCATCAACCATGATAATCTTAAGGAGGCAAACATAACTGCTTATCCTCCTCTCCCTCCTCCTCTTCCTTCTCCCTCTCTGTTTTTTTCTTAAGATTATTTATTTATTGTATGCTGTCTTAATGCATACCAGAAGAGAGAATTAAATCCCATTACAGATGGTTCTGAGCAACCATGTGGTTTCTGGGAATTGAACTCAGGACTTCTGGAAGAGCATGTAGTGCTCTGAACTGCTGAGGCATCTCTCCAGCTGCTGCTGTTTCTCCTCCTCTTCCCACCCCCTCCCCCTCCCCCNCCCCTCCCCTCCCCCTCCCCCTCTTTCCCCCCTCTCCCTTGTCTTTTGAGACAGGGTCTTATTGTGTAACCTTGGCTGCCTGGCTAGCCTGGAACTCACTGTGTAGATCATATTGGTCTTGAACTCAGAGAGATCTACCTTTCTCTGATTCCTGAGGGCTTGGATTAAAGATGTGAGCGACCATGGCCTTCAGATTCTTTTTTTTTTTTAAAGATTTATTTTATTTATTATATGTAAATACACTGTAGCTGTCTTCAGACACTCCAGAAGAGGGCGCCAGATCTCGTTACGGATGGTTGTGAGCCACCATGTGGATGCTGGGATTTGAACTTAGCACCTTCAGAAGAGCAGTCGTGTGCTCTTACCCGCTGAGCCATCTCAGCAGCCCTCAGATTCTTTTGTTTCAATCTTAATTACTAATATTAACTCTGATATCACACAACACAAAGTAAGCACATCTTTATAGCTCTATGTAGATGTGTGGCTCATAGGATGATTATCAGTTAAAGAGGCTATAGAAGAATGTGAGAGGCTTTTAGAGCGGGCATGGTGGTGCTCGCCTTTAATCCCAGCACTCGGGAGGCAGAGGCAGGAGGATTTCTGAGTTTGAGGCCAGCCTGGTCTACAAAGTGAGTTCCAGGACAGCCAGGGCTACACAGAGAAACCTTGTCTCGAAAAACAAAACACACAAACAAACAAAAAAAAAGATAGAGAGAGAGAGAGGCTTTTAGAAGTGGGTTGAGAGAAACACAAGTAAAGTTTGTTACTAAGACAAAGAAGCCTAAAGCAGTCACAGAAAACAGGCTCTTGATATTAGAAATCAGGCTGAGGGAAAGTCAGGGTTGAGATTAAATATGTGGTTAGCTACAGAGATGAGAGGGCAAAACTATGTTGGAGCATAGAATTGGCTGCAAGTCCAGATGGGCAAAAAGAGCAGTTGACCAGGAAGGCTGCCGTTGAGTAGGCTACATTAATATTGGGGGACTGAAGCTGAGTTGAAGCTTCAGGGACAGTTGTGGGTTCTCCACTAGTAGATCCTTCATGCACACATAAGATATCATATGCTAAGTTGGTGGGTGGCCACTAAAGGGTTAACTGTATATGGCTTTATAAGCTCCCTTTCCTTGTCTGGTGTGCCTCATAAATCTGATAAAGCCTGGTTTTCTTGATAGAACTTTGATACACTCATGTGTTTCCATTGCCTCAAGTCCCCTTGATAAATCCATAGGGTGCACCCTTTTCACCAACAGGAATGAGTCTTTTATTTGTCTGAGCTGTGCCGGTGGGGCTGGACAGATAGTATTATCTTCTTGTTTACATGGGAGAGCAATTATCTTCCATCAAGATGGAGTCAAAAGCTCCCTGTGAAAAGAAGCATCTCAAGGACAGGAACAGCCTGAAAAATTCATGGTTCTATGCAACATGGAGTAATTTTGAACAGAGCCGTACCTTCAACACTGGTTCTGACCTGTGACCTGTGCTGCCCCAACACAGGCCCAAAGCAACAGGGCCGGCTAAACAGGGACCAAAATAAGATACAAAGTAACTCATTTCTCTTGATAGGCTTATCTTCAGTGTGTTTTGTAAGTTTGTTAAACAGCAGGGATCTACAGGTGAAGATACACCGGAAGCTGAGGAAGCTGAAACATAGAAACATTTCCTGAGAGCTCCATCTAGGAATGAATTCTTCAGAGCTCAGAATACTGAACTCTAGCAAAAGCTGCAAGAAAATCCAAGAAGAGCCAACTAGCATGTTTACATTGTAACATCTTTTCAAGCTTGTTTTATTCTGTCTTTCAAGTTGTTGATTAGGTGCCAACTTAATTGACTTCTCTAATTTCTCTTCCCTTTTGTTCTTCTTAAAGTCAGTTATAAAGTTTTAAAAGATTATTTTCATTATATATATATATATATATATATATGTATATATATATACATATATATGTGTGTATATGTATGTATATATATATATATATATATATATATATATATATATATATATATGAGTTTGATGATATGTTTGTGTACACCACATGGCATGCACAGTGCTTGTGAAGTCCATAAAAGGTGTTGGATCTCTTAGAACTCTAAAAATGGTTGTGAGCCGCCATGGGTGCTAGAAACATAGCCCGGCTCCTCTGGAGAGCAGCAAGTGTCTTACTCACTGAGTCATTTCTCTAGCATTTTTAGTAAGAAACGGTTTTGTAGAAAACAAGCCCTGGAAGCCTGTTGTCATTTTATTGACAACATAAACAGACCACCAATGCCATACATGCTCTGCGATCCACACTTTCCTCTGCATTTGAATTTTTCACTTACTTGAAAGTAACCTTTTGCTACTTCTAGAGAATATCCCTATTGCTCTGCCGGGGCTTCCTGTCAGCTCCTCAAGTGCAGTTAGGTTTCCAAGGTATGTGGAAGAAACTCGAAAGAGAAATGCTGAGGTGCTTGCCCTCACCTGGACTGTAGGTGAGAAACAAGGCTGAGGTAACCCAGAGAGAAAGAGGAGAAAGAAGCTGGAAAAGAGGTATTAGAGACTACATCAGGGTACTAGGAAGGCACGGTGGTTACCAGGTTGGGGAACCACTTTCAAGTGAATACTCAGAGATACACTGTGGACATACTCAGAGCTGGTGGCCTTGTAGCCTGAATAATCCCCATAAGCCCCTCAAAGCAGAGTGATGAATAGGCAGAGACCAGAGCTGCCTGGGGTGAGAGGTCACCAGCACCAGCAGTGAGGTCCCAGCAATCCCAATTCCTGAACTACTTATGCCAGGAGAATATTACAAACAGCAATCAAAATTGATCATTAACATTTAAATCCTCATTTTGCCTCTTGCATAGCTAACTTTGGGGCTAGATAGGAGAGGATCTGCCCTTCCTTTAGTTGATGTGTCCCAAGAGACTCTTATTATTGGAGGGGGGTTTGAAGTGCTGTTGGCTTTGAACTACAATATGCAGTTGGCAAAGAGGTTCTCACTTCACCTTCCGGAGGCTCTTACATCATTAACTTGACTTAAGGGCTCTGCAAAGGCCTTCCTATTTAGAATGTCCTCTATTCGTCTTGCTGTGTGTGATGATGAAGGTTGCTCCTCACCCAAGACTCCAGGAGTCTCCACAGACTTGTGGCCTTCAAAAGCAAGTTGCCCTTCCCCAAATCTTCCAGCACTTTCTCCAGAACATAGGAGGTCTGGAGCACTCCAGCTTGGTGGTGTCCCTCTCTCCTTCAGACAGCTCTAGAGCCTGTGCTCAACTGCCTTCTGGACCCTGTACCCTCCAAGAACAGCCCATATTGAGCTATATGCTGCTTTCAGTGAGAAACTAGGACCTGGATACAGGGGTCAGAGGCTGAGGCAGGGGGTACAAAGGTCATGTCAGGTATCAACCCAGAGAGCAGCACACCTCCCAAGACTCTGTGGATACAGTGTTGCTCCAGACACTTCCCTAAGCCATCAATACTAACAAACCCTCATTGTGTGAGCCTGTAGGAACAAGCTGTGTCCTGGATTTCTTCCATCCCAAGTGTTGGGACCCCATAGGTCAGCTCAGGCAGGAACTCTCGTACCAAACAGTGTAGCCCTCCTAAGGCCAGAGCAGCTGCATGATGGGGGAGGGGGGAGCTATTTCTGCCTCATGAGGCTGGTTGTTTCCTCATTCTGCATGATTACAAAGTCCAAGCCTGAGCTGCAACCAGAACTGTGTGCTGCTTCCAGCCTCCCCTGTCCTATTGGTTCTTCTCTGAGTTTTCCCTCTTCCTATCCTCTGCCATACCCTGCCTTTCCCTTTCTCTTTTCCAGCTATGTCTTGGGGTGGTTCTTATTGGTGGGTACCTCCTATTGGTAAAAAAAAAAAATACCTGGTTAGGGACAATGGACTTGAAGCTGGATTGGGGTATGTGACAGCTGTGAGATGCTAAAAAAAAATTACAAGTATTTAAGAGCTTGAATAACCTAGCTGATTGACTTTTACTCTGAGAGTCTGGGTTCATGTCCCTGTTTGCTTACTTGTTGGAGAGGGATGGATAGATACAAGATATATGTGTTTATGAAGGAAATCCTCAAAAAGGGAAGGGTGCTTTACAAGTATTTAATGAAGCAATGGTTTCATTTTTTTAATATCAGCTTTTGCAACCCCATCTTATACTTGACTGTCAAACTGTTGTCCTAACACAGCTTTCCACAGCCAGAACATTTTCACAGTCTGTTGGGACTATAGCTCATGGTCAAGCTTTCTCCCTTCAGAACAAAGCTGATGGGATTTGGCATCTCCATGTGGCCTGAGTATCTGGTGGTGTCAGCACCTCCATGATAGGCAGCTTTTCATGGGTCTGATAATGTCAGCAAAGGCTTATTTCTGACTAAGGCTTGGCACTGAATTTCTTAGCTAAAAGCTTTTTGGAAGAGTAGGATTTTATCTTAATTACTCCATTCAGCTTTGTGTGTGTGTGTGTGTGTGTGTGTGTGTGTGTGAGAGAGAGAGAGAGAGAGAGAGAGAGAGAGAGAGAGAGAGAGAAAGAGAGAGAAGGGCAAATCTTAGGTTCTCATTTAAAATCTTAGATTTCAGTTATAATCTGAAGGAAATCTCTAGGCAGGCAACCTCAATAACCACAGCCGATGTCAGAGTTATTCTGGAAAATCGGACTTCATTCAAGAAGTTGGAACTTCATGAACAGCTGCCCTGCTTTCCCACCACGGTTGGGCAGTGATGCGGCCCCAACAGCACACACAGATCCTTCTATCCCCGGCTGGGCACCGGCCAAACCTCTCGCCTATGGAGCAAAATCACTCAGAGCCAGAGCCAGCTTTGCTCTGGAAATCTAAGTACAACAAAAGCCCTCTGTCCCTGGCCTGACCAGTGTCGGACAGGGAGATTCCTACCCCCTCCATGGCCTGTGGGTAGTGAATTCATAGACCGGGGCCTGGGGAGAAAGTACCTTAATTAGGTCAGTCTGCTGGGCAGTATATATTCTACTTTTAGATCAGCAGGTCAAGGGGACACCCCTGAATCTGTGGATCTCAAAGTTGCTGAACCCTAACAAGCTTCTCTGGCTATTCAAGACACCCCTTTTCCTTTACCCCTGAAGTGTGTGTGCCCAGCCAGTTCTCTTTCTCAAGCAAATATTGGCTCAAGTCACACCTTTCTGCCAGTGAGGCTAGAGTGGCCCCCACCACTCCCAAGTCGGACATGAATGCTCCATCTGTGGAGGTGTCCTTTGCAGTTCCAGACCCTGTTTTATTTGGCTAGGAACCTGAGCTGTTTGGATGATTCCCTGGCATGAAAGCCAGTGAAAACTGCAAGGAGACTTCCTGATGCCCACAGCAGTGGTGTGGGGGAGGGGGTCCAGTAAGGCTCTGGCTGACCTGAAGACTGAGCCTATTGGACCCAATAGGCTGTTTGTTGGCCACCTTTTTTTTTTTTTTCTCATTGCTGCTTTTATAGTGCAAGGCAGTCAAGTGTGCCACATGGGATATGAGACAGATTTGCACCTGAGGTGGATAGAGTATTCTCCATGCAGGGCCACACAGGTCTCTTCTTGAAGTAGAAAAGGGCTGGAGGCTTCAGATAACCGGAGTTGGTGAGCGTTGGATTCATGGTAGGCTTGTTTAGATAATTTCTGTGGGTATATGGGTGGAGGTATCTGTTAGCCCACTGATAGGGCAACACGGGGTGGGACCTTGTTTCCCCTGGGACCTCTGACTTCTATAGAACTGTGGGGCAAGGGGACCATGCCACCAGACAGAAGAACTGGTTAGGCTGAGCAGTCTTGGACCTCAGGGAATCTCAGAATTGAAAAATGCAATTGTGGAGCCAGCTCCCTATCAAACTACCTGATCTGGAACACTAATCATGACATCCTACTGAGAGGACCATGACAATAGCATATAAACCTGAGTTCTCCGTGCTAATGAGGTATCTGGATAGGCCCCAAGTGTTTAGGCAATGAGCTTCCATTCCTGAGAATTCCTTCCTATAAAAGGTATTTAATCCTTGGCTTAACCGGAGGAAGGTGCATACATTCACATCTGCCATCAAATTAAACAGTTTGGACAAGCAAGGACCCTTTCCTTCATCAAGGATCAACACTGGGTTGGGGGGCAGGGTAAAGAGACAGGCCTAAATCTTCCAGAGAAGTCCTTCCCTCTTTTAGCACTCACTCGGAATCAAACTGGGTTCCACCCCCACCCCCCAGTCTGGGCTCAGCCTTCCCCTTTTTGCCTGGCATGTAGATACCCTAAAGAGAAGTGTGGACCTGCAGACCTCTGTTCCCAACTCCCAACAGTCCGTACCCCAGTGGCGTCTGGATACACAGGAGATTGGGAACCACAGCCTCCGTCTTAGACTCTGCTATTTTCCACCTGGGGAATCACAGACTGGGACCCCTCTTGTGGACTGTGATCTGCCTCCTTTGAGCAGCGAGGCAGACACAGCCCAGCACAGAACAGGAAGCTCCTGGTCAAGGGGAGCTTCAGCATTGCTTTAGGGGATGCGGAGCCTTCTTGTTAGCCTGCTAGGCTTCACCTCGGCTTCACATTTAGAAATCAGTATGGGAAGGTAGTGGGCATGTCCCTCACTCCCTTCTGGGACATAATCATCAAGTGATCTTGGCTCAGGCCATTGGATACAGGCCAGGCTCGGGGTGAAGCCAGCAGATCAGCTGGAGACTCTCATCCTGTTGGCCCTGAGCCTTTGTCTTAAACCATAGCTTTAAGGATAGTTCAGATAGTTTTCAACCCCGTGGTCTGCATTGTGCATCATGGAGACCTGTAGTATCTGACTGAGAAGATTAAGGCTATAGTGTGTGGCCCAGGCCCCTCACATCCTCCCATGTATTGGCCCCTGCTCCTATCTCTGTGATAAGGATGATTCTTCTTCCAGCAGAGGAGAAAGTACTGAAGGCTAGGACCAATGTATCTGATTTGGTGACTGAAGAAACAGGGCTAGTGCAGCTTTGAGTCTTGTAGAAGACAATTCTGGGGCCGGGGGTGGGGGTTGCAGGATGTGTGTGCATATCCAAGGTCATGTGCCTGGTGCAGTATAATCTCTTATGGTTTCAGAAATACTTATGAGTAGATAGATGTGTGTGTGTGTGTGTGTGTGTGTGTATGTGTGTGTGTGTGCGGTATATATATGTATGCTGGGTAAATGCAAATGCATGCATGCAGATGTGTGTGCATTGACATTAAGCTTCACCTGGGCTTCATATTTGGAAATGAATTATGAGAAGGAGATGGTGGGCATATATCAGTTGCTTATATTTTGAGAGCTGGTCTTTGACTGAACCTGGAACTCACTGGTTAATCTAGACTGACTGGCCAGCAAGCCTTGGATAGGCCTGCCTTTATAGACCTCACACCCCTAGCTGAGGTCACCATCACACTCACTGTTATGTGGATGCTGGGCATCCAAATTTAGGTCCTCATGATTGTACAACGGGCACTTTAATGACTGAACCACTTCTCAGTCATTATGGGATGGATTTTAATTAGACATTGGTACTCTGCCTGGAGGGGCATGTCTAAGTAAGGTCATGTAAGTAGGATGGCGTGTATCTGAATCAAATCAACAGCACAAGGTGCACATGCAAATAAGAGTTCTCCGGGTCTAACTATGAATGTTGCAGGAATAGATACTCAGGGCCAGGGAACCTGTTTTGATCCAGGTCACTATGCCAGGTCCTTGGTAAACATCTCAGGCTCCCAGCATCTCAGTAACTTCCCTGTATCTGGAGTGATTTGGTCTTCTGACCCAAAATGGGTGAATTTTAGCCACTGTTCATAAGGCCACAGGCCAGAGACACAATGAGAAGGACTGTGAAAGCAGGAAGAGAATGATCTGAAAAGCAGGTGTCTGCCAGCTCCCTCCCCTCCACATGTCTCTTGGGTAGTAACTATGAGATGCCATTACTATTATATTATATATTAAGATGTCCCACTTAGAATACAATATGAAAATGGACTTGTTTATTGAAAGGAGGATTCACTCCTACACCGATAATGCCTTAATTTTAAAGTTATGTTGTTTCTTGTTCTCTCCTTTTGGTTGTTGGTGCTGAGGATGAGTGAACGAACCCAGGGCCTCAAGCACACCAGGTTGGTGCTCTACCACTGAGCAGTCCAGTTGTGTTTTTCTTTCAGCTGCACGCACCCCTATTTAATCATGTTGTGTGCAGATGCCTTCTTCAGCATGTTTGGGGAGGCTGTGTGGAACCTGGAGTCTGCCTTCTGCCTTCTCTATGATAAGGGTAAGGGAGAAACACCCTGGGCTCCCCATAGCAGAGGATATCTCCATTATGATGCTCAGTACATTATAGGTGCCTGAAGGGGCTCTAACCATCCAGCGGATGGTCAAGCTTATCTCCAGAGGATGTGGGGTTGGCATTGCTGTGGGATCTGGGTAGGCTGAACCCATGTGGGGTGGTTGCTTAGGAACTGTATTTGATTTGGTATCTGTCCAGTGTTCTACATCTCACAGGGCATGTATCTATACGGGGTACTCAAGGGCTGTATGTTAGCCTGAGATCTGGGAAGACATTGAGACTCAGATTTCTTCCGGAACCCTCTTGAGTATTGTGGACAAAAGGTGACACCACTCTCCTCTTTATCCTTTGTCAACACCAGAGGCTTCCAGAAACACTTTCAGCTTTCCTAAGATCTCACCACGATAAGCACACTTCTTCAGTTCTTGATTTCCTCACAGTTGCCCAATTCAGGTGTTGTTTGTCCAAAGGGGCTGTCCAAAGCTTTGTAGGACAAATGTGTGTGTGTGTGTGTGTGTGTGTGTGTGTGTGTGTGTGTGTGTGAAGAGCTGGGTGAGTCTACATCACACCAGAACCACAGTGTCTATTCCTCAATCAGCAACTTTACCTGCTCTTTTCTCTTCTCTTCTCTTCTCTTCTCTTCTCTTCTCTTCTCTTCTCTTCTCTTCTCTTCTCTTCTCTTCTCTTCTTTCCTTTTCTTGAGGGAATAAAGTAAAATACAAGCCCATCTCACGGATGGAAGACCTGGCTGAGATCTGGGTGAGTTATGGCCTTGAGGATTCATGTTCTCCAGGATGCATTGGATCAATCATCCTCTCCCTTTTATAGGGAAGATGCTCAAGGTGGAAGGAACTGCACTGCCCCAAGGGTCCGTGACTGGAAGTTGACACGATCCCTGACCTCTATGGCCCCCACCCTGTCCCAGTCTCAACTTCCTGCCATTACCAGGCCTTGGAGTCCATGCATTTCCAGGACAGCCTTTGGGATGAGAACAGTGTTTCTGGCCAAAAATCTCCAAACAGGATGTCTCCACTTGTGGCCGGAACTGGCTGCCACAAGGTGGGACAGGACTGAGTCTGAGGCACCCAGGACTGTCTGTCCTCAGTCACTGTCCACATTGATGCTGAGCACCTACTGCCCCCATATCTTGTAGCCAGGCAGATGATCTGCTCCTCTGCCCTCATCCCTTGAGTTTTCTTAGAACATTTAAAGCTGCTTAGGCTAGAGCCATCCTCGTGAAGGCTTCCTTAAGACAGTCTGGTGCTGAGGCTGGAGGATAATGAGCGACCGACAGGTACAATAATGGGAAGACTGAGCAGCAGAGCCCTACACTGAGGGCGAACAAGGGGAGGGGAAGGGACGAAGTAGAGGAAAAAGAATGACAGGGTGTGGTTAAGTGTTTGTGACTGTAGAACTTTTGTGACAGTTCTTCAGCAGATACTGTTTGGTACTATCAGCCTCAAGCCTGAGCATGTGGGACATACGGAGAGAGGAGTAGGAAAGCTGATGTCCTTGTATTTCTCCTGCCCCGCCCCCATCTGCTCTGGTTACTGTGTCCTTCATAAGCTAAAAGAGTTTCTTTTTGTTGAAAACCTGGTTCAACTCTAAGCCATGGCATTCCAGAAGCCTGCTTGGCTCTGAGCTCTCTAGTATTTCCAGAAAACCTGCTGTTGGGCAACATGAACTCAGAAATCGCCAGCCCTGGAGACACTTGGCTCTGCTGTACAGACATGAGACCACTACACATTTTTTAACTGATATGTTTGGATTGTTGGTGATCCCAAGAAGTTGATCTTCCCCATGGGTGTGGGCCTGTGAATGGAGCTCTCTGTGGTTTAACCTGGGCTGACCCAATCTAGGGCGTGTATCTGCCTATACCTAGCTACCATCATTGGGATCTATAGGTTGAGTGAACAGAGGTCCTAGAAACACAGGGCCTAGGGTGAGCTTCTAGGTCAATCAATAGTAAACCCCCACTGTTATCTGGTTTCAGAGAAGTTTTGAAGCCTTTTAATAAAGTCCAGTTTCTCAGAGTGGTACCATGCCATTCAAGGCATGGTTGGCTTGGAAAATCTCTTCCTTCTCATATGGATGATGGCCCCTTCACAGTCACATGCACATGCTGTGCATATATATATATATATATATATATATATATATATATATATTCACACAGAAACTAAAAAACATACATATTCATACATACCAATATAAGCACAATCAACTCATGCACATACACACACATTCCCGGGACCCCAGTAGGTAAGAGATTTTTGCCTCTGGCAGCACTGGGAAGATCTAAACAACATGTCAAGGAAGTCTGTCAAGGGAGTGTCCAATGAAGCTAAAAATGCACCTCCCTATCTTGTTTACCATCTCAGATTAGCTGTGCCTGGAGTCCGGCAATGACTTTGGCCAACATAAAGGTGGACCCAAAGAAACATAAGCACTTGACACCAGGATTGTAACTCAATGGTAGAGTGCTTCCCCAGAACTGAAACTAAAACACAATAAAAATAATAAATAGACACACTCACTGGTGTCATAATGCACCCAGAACTAATACAAACTCCTTCACAAAAGTAGAATCTCAAGGAAGAAGCACAGTTTAGGAATCAGTCTCTTATACAATGTATATTTATACCTTGTTCAAAAAATTAATCTGGCCGGCTGTGGTGGCACACGCCTTTAATCCCAGCACTTGGGAGGCAGAGGCAGGCAGATTTCTGAGTTTGAGGTCAGCCTGGTCTACAGAGTGAGTTCCAGGACAGCCAGGGCTATACAGAGAAACCCTGTCTTGAAAAAACAACAAAAAAAATTAATCTGCAGAATAAAAGTCCCATACTGTCGTGAGTTTAAACACAAAATTCAGAGTTCTCAGGATAAATTTATTTCTGTATCTTCATCCATTTCAGATGTCTCTTGCCTCCTACGGGGCCTGAGATACCTCATCTGCATAGAGGTGGACTTGTTAAAAGGACATCTACCAGACTGCCTCTCTTGCAGGCCACTAAGTTTGAGTCCTGGTCTTACATGCTGTGAGCCAGAGTCAGTCTCTGAGGAGACTAGCTGTAAATATCCAAGACTTAGAATACTCACGGCTTCATGTGAAGTAGCCTTCTCAGGTGGGCCCTGGATCCCTAATAGCGCTGTGCCTCTGTGGACTCCAGCAGGATTTATGGAGTGATTCAGGGGGTGGTTATGGAGCACTCTCTGGCTGAGGTTTGCTCAGGATCATCAGCCCAGTAGGATGTATCTCCAAGGTCCAGAAGCTCAGACTCCACTGGGACTCACTATTCCTGCTCTGTATCCTCCTATCCTCATGAGTGTCTTCGGGCTGCAGAAGGCATGAACCACAACAGAGGTGATTAGAACATCAGCTGTCACTGTCAGCAGTCAAAGCCAACCTCTAAGGCTTGGATAGAGTCAGTCTCAGACCCTGGAAATCATCACAGTCCCCTGTGTTCTTTGGATTGTGGACACATCATTCTGATCTCAGTTTCCAAATTCACGTGGCTCCCTCCCTCATCCTCTTTCACCATCCCTCTCCCTCCCCTCCCCCCATATAAAGACACCAGACTCCATCACTGGACTCAGGAGATGTCACTCCAGTCTGTGCCTCACGAACCCACTATGTAATCCTCAGAGTCCTCCTTTCCCACACCTTCCCACATGCTTTTGTGTTTCTTCTCCAGGAATACCTTTGCTTTCTTCCCAGAAATTCTGCATCAGCCTTCAGAACCCTCTGTAAGAGTTCCCTTTCTGAGTATTCTTTTTGACCTTCACACTCACCCCATCTCTCACGCTCATAGTCATTCCTGTGACCACAAGTTTAGGGTTTTTCTGTACTATGAAATTTCAGAAGAATAAGGACATGGCCAACATTCATTTGCTGTCTGCAGAGAGCACATTCTAGGACTGGCAAGACAGCTCCATGGATAAAGTGCTTGTTTCACAAGCACAAGGACTTGAGTTAAATCCATTTAAATCCATTAAAAGATGAGTGTGGCCAGGTTTGCTGGCCAGCCTACCTAGCCTAGTCAGCATATGTTAGGCCAGTGAGAGATGCTGTTATAAGACACCGTGTGCCTCTGTGTGTGTGTGTGTGTGAGTGAGAGAGAGAGAGAGAGAGAGAGAGAGAGAGAGAGAGATCTTTTCATCTCCATCTCTCCTGATAGCCACAGGATGGGACATGGGATGGCAGCCTTGTCGGGAGACACTGCATATGGACTCGCTTAGTCCTGGAGAGGTAGAGCCTTTGCTCCTACTTGGCAGCTAGGCCATCAGCCTAGGGCTACCTGCAGTGAGGTACAGAGGAGGCCATGGCAACCTCCAGAAGGGGCCCCTCATCTCTACAGCAGCCCCTTCTCTTGAAGAAGAATCTGCCTTTGTTTCTTGGACCCTGAGAACTCAGCATTCACCACAAAAAGCAGCTTCCTAGACAGCAGGAAGCGCTGTGTTGTTGGTTGGTTGCCGGGCCAGGCGCCAGCTGCACACACAGGCACCTATTTTCTCTAATGCTAATAGGGGACACTGCTCATCCCTCTAGCATGTAGGGTCCTGAGAGTGGGCCAGGGAGACACAGAAACTCAGAAGCTGCTCTCACGTAGCTATGCCTCCTGAGGTTTCTACAGGGCTGAGAGAACACTTGCCCCAGAGGCCACAGGCTGAAGGTTCTAATCCTGGAAACCTAAGAATAGGAGAGAACCTGGGAACCTGAGAGTAAGAGAGAGCTACAGGCCCAGGGCACCACTGTGGGGACAGACTGGGGGAACTCCCTCCCTGAAACTTCGCAAAAAGAGGCAACGCTAGAGATATGTGCTGTCACAGTCTCTAGGCCTTGTTTAGTGTTTCTGTCAGGAAGTGTCCATCCCTGGTCCTTCCTCAGACATCAGATGCTCCTGGAGAGGATACAGGGGCATGGCTTCTCTGCCATGTTAGTGTGAGGAGGAGGCTATTACCACTGTGGGCCCTCCAGAATCACCTGAGTCAGGAGACATGCTGCTGGGGTGAACACTGGTATTTGGTATTTGGTATTTGTTTGGTTGGTCAAACCTCCAGGAATCAGACTTTAACTCACAGCTCCATGCCCACCTGTCCTGGGCTCAGTCAGTTGTACTTTTGCACTCTTTGCTCCCTTGGACAATTTCTGGCCTTGAGTTGATAGCAGATGTCATCTGACTTATCAGAATTACCTTCTTAGGATTGTGATGAGACCAGGGTCCACATGGGATGATGGATCTTAGGTTGCTCTGTTGTGTTGAAGAGGCTCTGAGCTACAGTTGAGGCCCCTCTGGGTAAGGTTTCATGGCCTGTTCTGGCAAAGGATAGGGTAGGGGTTATCTTTCCAGATCTTCTTGTGAAGATAGCGTAAGTCAGGCAGGAAAATTTGGCCCCTTGATCCCATGCCTAAAAGTTCTGCAGCAGGGTGGCCCATGTATATAGTTAGGGATCATCCTCAACCACTTTCTGTTCTTTGAGTACATTGGTTTCCAGAGTGTGGGGCCAGGGAACTGTGGAACTGAGAGGAGCCAGTCCGGAGCAGGAGTGGAGTTGAGTGGTGCCCAACCCCAGAAAACCTGTCTTGAGAGTGGTAGGAAGTGGGACCACTCCCCCCCCCTTCAGGTCTGCACATCCAGGCCCTTGTAGTCTCAGTCAAGTTAAACTTCCCTTTTCTTTATTAGGTCACGTCCAGCAGCATGTGAAATTCCTCCCTATGCAAACAAGGCATCCGAGCACCCCAGCCCTAACCAATGCTGTACAGCCACCCCACAGCCCCACTCATCCTCAGAGTCTCTAAAAAGCATGTCCTCTCCCTCCTCCCCACTAAATGAGCTGCTCCCTGGAGTCTGTCTCCCAGGAGGAGTCTGTTTCTTGTTGTGGTTGCTGCCTCCTGAGGTCTCCATCACTCCTGGTTGGTCTGGCCTCCCTTCCCCTCTCTGGTTGCAGTAGAAGGCGATCACATCGTTAAGGGAGGGAGAGTGAAATGGGGACTACAGTAGCAGAGCGTTCTGCTTGGTCTCTTAATCTGTTCTGAATCACCCTTTCACCTTACAAGCAGAGCCAACTTCCATGCTTCAGTCCGAACCACAGTTCTTTCCCTCAGGAAGAGGCTGTCCCCTCACTAGGACACAATAGCCTGCAGACCTCTCTACACATTTTATATACAACCTCAGCGGCCTCCAAGGCAACCACACCCCTTGTCTGCTGAAAAGCAGGTCCTTCCCTGGGTGCCTTGAAGGAAAGAGGAGCCAGGATCCCAACTGTCCCCAGATCTGTGGGCTTTCCCACCTGGCTGTCTGACTTGTTTCCTCCTCTCAGGGAGAAGAGACGAGTGTCCTACAGAGATGTCGTGGAAGCATGTCAGCCTTTGGTTCCTTATGGCCTTTGTTTTAGTTTTTGGTTCCTACCTGCTCACTTGTGGTGGTTTTTGTTTTGTTTTGTTTTGTTGTTCCTTAGGGCTAGTCTTAGGGTTAATTTTCGATCTACCACAACTTTCAGACAAAGCCTAGTTCCAGAAGTGACAGTGGCCTCTGATCCCTAAGGCCTGGGTTTTGAGCCCTACAGTGTATGCAGGTGGACACTTGTTCCCTGAATAGATGAGCCCTGCTCACAGAGAACCACAGGTCTTCAGGGCAGAGGCCATGGAGCAGGATGAAAGCGGTCTTGGCATTGCACTGCACTTGAGGGGACTCTGGAGCTGTTCATTCCTATTGGAGAACTCATTTTTCCAGTTCACCCCACAAGGACACTTACAAAAACCAGACACTCCCATATAACTGAGCCTTGGATGACTCTTCAAGAGGGAGCAGTGAACCTGCTTTTGGTCTCACTATGGGCCACTCTGAAAGCCAACCTGGACAGGATTGGGAGTTAGATAGATGACAAAGCCACCAGAGTTGGCTGACGTGAGTCTAGAGGGCACAGAGAGCGTTATGTCCTTCAGGGTCTCATCACAGGATGGACACACATGACCCATGCTACATGTCCTCAGCAAACAGAAAATGGAAGGGCAGGATCTTCTAGGAAGAGACCTCCTATGGCCTAGTAGCTGACCTTGGTTACTACAGTCACAAGTGAGAATTCACCAGAGTACTCTGGTCTTCAGAGACTCTCTGACCTCCATCTTGGTTGTCACTAGGTGACCAAGGCCTCACTAGTGGCCATTAGGCTGGACCTAGCTCCAATGGACTTATTGGAACCACAGGTCAGGCCTCCACACAGTCTTTAGATACCAGATAAGAGCCCTACCTGTCCCAACACATGATTTTGGGAGTTCCTGAGCAATAAAAGACTTCAGGCAGGAGTCCCTAGTCCTCCTTTCTAGATGCCCTCAGTGGCACTGGTTTATCTGCTAAGACTGCCTGGCCCCAGCTCACATCAATTCTGTTTTGCACTGGCCTCCCAGTCCGTGGCTAGCACTCACTTGCACTGATGTCCTCGGTCTACTCAATCACTCAAAGGGAAGATAACTTTGGACCTGTGGATTGTAGCCACTGAGGCCGTTCACACATTAGAACTTGGATGAAGCAGCTAACCTGCTTATGTCTTACCTCAAGTTGGGTGGGAACAAGAAGCCAGACAACAACCTCCACATCATCTAGTCACCCACACTAGTGTATGTATGTCAAGCATCCTACCCAGAAGGCACTGCCCACCAAGAGGCCAAAGAGCTCCTTTCAGGGAGCCTCCGTGTTTGTCTCTGGCTTTCTTTTTTAATGACAGTGACAGATGACTCTGAAGGTGGACTCTAGGCACAGTTTTCCCCAGCAAGCGCCGTCCTCAATGAGGCAGCATGCGTGTACTGCCCTGGTCAGTCTGTGGCTGACACACAAGCTGGGCAAGTGCGGCCATTGCTCTGTGTGGCTGGCACACTCCCTGCTCTCTCTCACATCTTTCAGTTCCTGTACACACGAGCTCCTCCAAAAGCAGGTTCACTGCTCCCTCTTGAAGAGTCATCCAAGGCTCAGTTATATGGGAGTGTCTGGGTTTTGTAAGTGTCCTTGTGGGGTGAACTGGAAAAATGAGTTCTCCGATAGGAACGAACAGCTCCAGAGTCCCCTCAAGTGCAGTGCAATGCCAAGACCGCTTTCATCCTGCTCCATGGCCTCAGTCACAGAGACACTGACTGTTGCTGGCATTGGCTGTGGCTCTAGATGGAGGACACACTCTGGACAAGGCATCGATAGATGCAGGTCACCCACGCTCTGTGAGATCACTGAAGGTCACTGAAGGTCACTGCAATTCCTTCTCAGAAGATTTTGGAGACTACCAAAGAGTCTGGGTTGGAGATTCCCTCTGAAGAGCCAGTTTCATTAAAAGGGCAGACGGTGGCTAAGAGCTTCCACTTCGAACAAGTCCTACAAGGTAGGTTCTCCTGAACTGGTTTCCAGATATTGATCATCTGTCTTCAAGTACTTACTTAAAGCGGGTACTTTAAAGACTGAAACCACTTTCTGGACAGCATTATAAACAGGCATTAACCCTGTCAGTTCTCTGTGCTTCCTTTTCTGCAGGTGATAAAAACCACAGTTATGATCACCTCAGGCCAGATGTGCTTGACAAAAGGAAATTCCAGGTGTCCTGGATCTCTACGTCAACAGCTGGAGGGGGTGATGGGGACTGACTTCGCTGAGCTGAGACACCTGTCACACTGAGTTGCACCTAACCCAGCTGTGGGTTAGAGTGTAAGTGTAAGACTTACTCATCCACAGCAAATCATAGTGTCCTCTTTGGATTTCAGTGCTAGTCAAACATTGAGTCCATAAAATCTGAATTGTGTGGTACGAGTATAAATGACACCAGTATAAACCATTTTATTAAAACACAGTAATGTTAGAAAAACAAGTCCACCTAAATTCACCCGTGACAGTTAAATAAGTCCTTTATAACCAGTCAATATTTTTAGATCTCTGTGCTTTGGAGACGCCGCGCTGACTGCAAAGCTGTCGGACGGCATAGTCAGTAGGTTCTGAGTCATGCTTTGCCTGTGCTTGGAGGAGCTTCCCGTATGACCGGGGAAGGTTGAAGAGAGCTTGTCAGATGTATGCTGACTGTTACACACCACCACAAAGGTAGGCGTGTTCCTCATAGGCATCCTCTCTACCCACCACGTGAGTAGGGGAGGTCAAGGTGAGGCTAGGACAAGCAGCGGCCCGCAGTTAGCATGCTGTCTGCAGCAGCAACATTTGTTAGATTGTTCCCCATTTTATACAGAACATAAAGGCAATTAGAGTTAAAAAAAAACAAACCCCAGAGTCAAAGCACTTCTCTTTCCCTTCCCCCACCAGATGTGTTCTGCAGCCTCAGCCATGAGGTGGATTTCAGTTGACAGGCAGATGGGTTGGAGCCTCGGGTCGGTGTGGCCCCAAGCAGAGGCTTCTGGGAAGAACACCCAATAGGTTGGTGCTGGCTGACACAGGCAGACACCCCAGTGCTGCCGGGAGGATGGAAAGGGCTGAAAGCGTCCTAAGCAGCCAGGAAGGAACAGAGCTCCAGTCACACACAGCTTTGTCATGAGCAGGTGGGCCAGGCTGATCCTGTGACACCCCCACCCCATAGATATTAGTCCTTAAAAAGGGGATGTGGCACTCTCTTTATTAAGTGAGTCACCGTGAGTCACTGTCATCATCCTGACGACAATCCAGCAGTCCTGAGAAGAGGAACCAAGACCTTCTGCCCACAGCATCAGCCACTTTGGAGTAACTTTCAGCCTTGAAAATGGCCTTCAGATGACCGCCCACCCCAACCCCTTTACAACCTCCTGAGAACAGCAAGCTAGAACTCACCCATTAAGCCCAGCCCCAATTCCCTGACCACAGACTCTATGCTGGCCACAGGTATGTGCTATTCTTTTAAGTCAAAGCCTAGGGGCAATTGGCCACATTACAATGAACACTACTGAGGCCTGACTGGGAATGTCAGCAGCTCTACTACAAACAGCTGTGCATTTTTGTAGTGCGCGCGCGCGCACACACACACACATACACACACACACACACACACACACACGACTCTCTAACCACTCTGCCTCTCTAGTGGGGCATTTCCAGCTATGAGTGTCATTGTGTGGCGAACACTGCTCTCCATCTATGCAAGATCCTGTTTTCCTTCCCTTTGGGAAAATACCTGTGAGTAGACTTGCTGAGTCACAGGCTATACAGGTAGTTTTACAAGATGTTCCCAGATCTTTTTCCAAAGCAGATACTGCCAGAAGCTTCCAGTGACTGGTGTGAACTCTCTCCAGAGCATAGCGACTCGAAAATTTGTGCAGGAGAGTGGGGGTGTCTTTTTTCAACCCCCCATTGCCCTTTGAACACAGGGGCATGGCTCTGTATCCTCTTTATCCTCTTCTGTGTGGTATTCTAGTTTTTCACTCCAATTGTCCCCCTCTGCAGGGTAGGCATGTAAGGGCAGGGCTGCCTTTGGGAGGAGGCTGGAAGCTGCTGAAACTGTTGTGTGTAGCTCTGTGGTTTGAAATGATCCAATCAGGGGCACTTGCTCTACCAGAGTCTGAAAGTGATCCCATGGGCTTCCAGACAGGTGGCCCTGGGAGAATGCTGTATGCGCGATGGGCTGTCGGGCTGAGGGACTGTTAGAATTAGGAAGACTGAAGTAAAGTAGGGAATTTTATGTATGAAGGCCTTAGGATCTTCAGGCCAAGCATCAGAACAGAGGTGACACAGAGTTCACCTGTGGCCTTTGGGTCAAGTGCTAAACAAAGCTAGGTATAGATGTGAAGAGTTAATCTCCAAGATGTCCTGAGGTGAGAAGTAATAAGTCAGCTCTGATGTCCTAACCTTCCTCCCAGGACTTGGGAAGGCCAAGACAGCTGGTGGCCTTGTTGAGAACAGGACTTAGAGTTTGGCTGTTCTTGTTTCCAGGAGTGGCTGAGAGTAACATGTATTCACTCTGATGGTTGGCACAGGGGCAGACCTGTCTCAGAAGGGAGGAAGCCTGGCCTCCCGCTGCTGATCAGTGTGACAGGGAGGAAGGTTCTAAATCTCTGGCTGCCTCAATTACTTGCACTTTTAAAAACGTGACCAACTTTGCAAAACAAAGAAGTTCTTCATAAATTGTTTATGGGTGCTTTAAAGAGGCCTATGAAGTTTATTAAGCCCTAAAACATGTCACCGTGTGCCTCTGACTGCACTCGGCATGTTCTCGGCGATGGTGAGTTTGCTTTCTTTAGTAGAGTGAGCTGTGCGGTGAGCACCCTGCCTTGTGGATCAGTGAGGTATTTCAGATTATTTCCTAAGATAAACCTGAAGACAGCGATGAATCAGGAGATATGCATTCAGAGACTTGGAAATAGTTCTTATGAGTTACAGTCTGAATCAGAAAAGGAGGCTTTCCTAGTCGAGAGTGTTTTGCACCATAAAATCTCATCTGGGAGTCTTTTGTGTTTCTCAGCAGAGATGTCATTCTGGTCTCTGGCACAGGGTGCTTGTAAGAGCCCTGGGGTTCTGGTGGGGTCCCATGGGTGCTAATTTGGAGTCATTCTTTAGCAGCGAGTGATCAGGGGGCTGAAGCTTCTGGAGACTACATCTGGATGGCACCATGGAGACTCAGTGCATCCTCAGGATATAGGGACCATGGAGCATGGGTTATCTGCAGCTGGGGAGTCTGTATATACTTCCTACTTTGTGAGATGAGGTCCACAGATAGCCATTAAACACATACATGGTTACAGTGCTGTCTTCTGAGGTCAGCTGATCACCACAACTACAATGGCTGTGGTGTGGAAGGGTTGCATGGGTAAGGAACACAAGTCATCGCCTGCCCTGTGCTTTGCAGGTACGGGCACATCCGGTCTGGGGGAGTGCATAGTCACAAGTGAGGGACCACTTGACACAGAATGTGGGGTGTAAGGTGGAGAAACAGAGGTTGGTGAAGCACTTGCTGTGCAAGGCTGAGGCCCTGAGCTCAGACCTCCAGACCCAGGTGAAAAGCTGGGTGTGGTAGTGACATCTGTAACCCCACAGCTGGGCACAGGCACAGATAGTGATACTTGAAGCTAATTGGCTAGCCAGACTGCCAAATGATGAATTCTTCAGTCCGTAAGGGACTCTATCTTAAAACAATAAAGATGAGTTACAGTCTGTATTGATAAAGGAGGCTTTCCTATCCTGGAACGTTCTGAAGGTGGTTGAGGGATGACACCTGACCTCTGGTCTCTACCGGAGAATATGCATTCAAATGCTTGAATACCTACACACACATGTGCATACATCCATAGGTACAAATACACACACACACACACACACACACACACACACACACATGAGAGAGAGACAGAGAGAGAGACACACACACATATATACAGAGAGAGAGAGAGAGAGGGAGAGAGAAAGAGAGGGAGAGAGGTATAGAGGTAGAGGCAGAGACAGAGACAGAGAGTGAGGCTCCTCCGAGAGCTGGGAGTCTATATCAACACAAATGATAGAAAACAACCAAGAATGTACCACCATCAAAGATTCCAGCTCAATTCAAACAACTCTATAACCTCATCTGTTGAGGAAAAGAAAGACAAGGACCTCTGAGGGAAAACAAAAATTAGATCAAAAGGCAGTATTTGTTTGGAAGTATTTGCACTGTATTTCTTTAGGTACCAGGGTTGGTTTGTTTTTGTTTTTGTTTTTCCTTTTCTAGAACTTCATAGCTTGAAAGCTACATTTTCTCATATGCCTGTGTCTGGGTAAATACTGCACAGAGATTGTCCTAGTCAAAAACCTCAATAAGCAAACACTTAAAACTCGGTGCATGGACTTAACAGAAGTTTAGATGTGACTGGAAAAAGAATTAGTAACTAGAAAAGAAGTCATAAGGAATGTCCTGAATGAATATGAATCATGGAGCTGTACAGAGGAGGAGCTTGGGAAGGCAGCCTGTGGAATGAACCGTGTCCCTTCCACATGAGGGAATCTGTGTGGAAACTTGCCTTGTTTGCTCAGCACCATTGCACTGGCTAGCTTATGGACAAGTATGCACTTTTCATAGTTCTGCAGGCTGAAGTCCAAGGTCAAGGTGCTAGTAGAACTGATGTCTCAGAGGGGAGGGAAGGCTGTGGGGTGACTGGGGAGCTAGCCTGAGAGTTCTTCCCAAGAACTGCTGTTTTCAGAAGTTCTCTGTGACTCACTTCTCCCAGGGCACATGGAGCCTGTCTGGTCAATGACTTAGTGAGGGGCTGGGGATGCCTGACTCCTGCTAAGGCCCCAGTAGAGGTTCTTTGGCCTCCTCACCTTGTCCATCCTGGCCCATCTCATGATGGGGTGAGGTCAGCTGTCATGAGTTCATTGTATGGACTCAAACATTCTCCTCAGAGCCCAAGAGAGAGGTGCACAGCTTGCCTGCGGTAGCCACGATGCATTCTTGAGCTGCCCACCCAACCAAAGCAGGGTCCTGGGATTTTCTTTGTGGCTAATAGGCATTGTTACTAGTCACTTGTGTCTCTGTTCTTTGAATGATTTATTCACACCCTGTCTCGGGTTTTCATGTTTTATGGATTTGTGGGAGATTTAAAAATAGACAGCTCCAACAGCATAAGCACCATTTCTGAGACTTTTGCCTGTCTTAACTCTGATTTTTAATTTTGATCCTTGTGGGCACACTACACTGCTTTACAATTATTCACAAGAAGTCGGGTTTATTTTTCCTTTTAACTTTCTAAAACTCTTTCAAACAACAACAACAACGACGATGACGACTACGACAACGACCACTACCACCACCCCAAACCAGTTCTGTTTTCTGCTTGGGGTGACTCTTGACCTTAGAAGAATCATTTGAGGAAACCTAACAGGAGCCAAGGAGATACTAACCAGGAGGCTTCTACAAGCATGCTGTGTCCAACACTGGCATTGATGGTGGGGAATACCCTTCGTGAAGTTAGATCCTTCATTATCCTGAGGCAATCAATGCTTCTTGTGCCTCTCCCATTTCTTTCTCCCACCTCCCTCTTGAACATAAACCTCTTTGAATCTCCTCTAGCACTTGCCACAAACCACCTAATAGAAGTTGTACATGCCCCAGGTTAGCCCTTCTGTGCTAAGACCATTGTACACCAGCTGTGCCAGTGGTCTGAACTAGATGGCTCCAAAGCCCTGGAGCACCTTGGACGTTTCATCCCACCTGAGGAATTCCCTAGGCCCCTGTTTCTGCTGCATATTGCACAGGTCATGCAGGCAGTGATGGTCAGGGGGTGTTTAGGGTAATCCCCATGACTTTAGTAGACAGCACCCATAGTGCTGGGCTGCAGTAAGTATGGGTTCAAGGGACAGACCAAGAACATCTAGTGACACACATAATATAGTACACCATGGTATTGTCTGAAAGAGCCAGGGAACCACCTCACATAGAGATGAGAATTATCCTGAAATATGGCCAGTAAGCTTGGGAAAGACTGCACTCTGCAAGGACTTTCTGATTGTGGATGCAGACAGGTGTTCTCTCTGTTGAGTAGAGAGCTGATATCCAAACCTAGAGCTGGGTTTTTAAAAAAATTCTCTCTCTCTCTCTCTCTCTCTCCTTCTCTCTCTCTCTTTCTCTCCCTCTCTCATATGTATATGAGTGCTTTGCCTGCGTGTATATATATGTACCATGTGCATGCCTGTTGCCCATGGCATACAGAGATGAAGAGGGATTCCCTGGAATTGGAATTACAGATGGTTCTGAGCTTCCATGTAGGTTCTTAGAACGGAATCCAGATCCTCTTCAAGAGCCGCGGTGCTCTTAACCACTGAGCCACCTCTCCATCCCCTTATCACACTCTATCAATATGTGTCTACTGCTGGTGATGATTTCCTGCCAGCAGCCTGTATGCTATCTCTTATCAAAGGCAAGCTAGTAGGAAGGAAGTCCTAGACTGATTTCAACACGTCTTTCAGCCAAAGCTTGTAGTTAAATCTTCAGCAATGAGGGCTTGTAGTCTAATTCTTGAATGTGACCAACAGCAGTGGCCATAGCTTTATGGTTTGTGGAGCCTAGAGGGTCTCCCTGGCCAACAGGTCATCTGAAGGTAGCCTACCTCAGACACTGGGATTTTTATCCAAAAGTTTTATGGTTCTATGAGTGTCCTTTCCTTTCCCCCAAGCCTGTTTTAGTTTAAATGTGTTGACTTCTGTAGTCACTATTCTTCTAACGCAGATGCTGTTAAGACTCTCAAGGGTTAGTATTGTATAAAGAGATCTTATAGGATGAGCATCAGGCGTCAGTCAGTCTTGCATTGCTTAGATGCTGTGCACCTCTCCACCCAGGATGGTCTCTTGCTCTGACCAATTCAGGCAGGGCTTCCTGGGTCCATAAACTTGGCAGCTGACCCAATGAGACTACTTTCTCTAGAACTCTGAATCTGAGGCCAGGATGGATGTTACACCTTTTGAGGGTGAGGGAGGATCTTCCTGCCCTCCTATGATAAGGATTCAATGTGACTGAGTTCGGTGTTTACTCTCCTTTTCTTCTTTCTATAGGTTTACCTCCAACCACCACCCATTCTGCCAAAAGGACAGTAACGCTGGATCAGGGTTTTCTGAGAGTTTCTTTTTTTTTTTTTTTTTTTTTTTTTTTTTGGTTTTTCGAGACAGGGTTTCTCTGTATAGCCCTGGCTGTCCTGGAACTCACTCTGTAGACCAGGCTGGCCTCGAACTCAGAAATCTGCCTGCCTCTGCCTCCCGAGTGCTGGGATTAAAGGCGTGCGCCACCACGCCCGGCAAGAGTTTCATTTTTAACAGTTACTTTTCTGAGACTTTTCCCTTGGTAAGGTCACCCTCACGGGCACATGAGCTGTCACTCACCTATAACCCAGGTCATAATGAAGCAGGGGCTCTAAGTGAGCAGTGAGGTTTGCGTGGGTGATGAAGGGCTGGGGAAGCCGCACTGTCGGGTAGATGGAGTTCTATATTGTTTTCTTTGCTGAAATCAGGGCTCTGCCAGACATTGAGGTTGCTGCTCCTAATGCTAGAGGACATTGTCCTTCAAATCGCACAGTAAATCCTTCTCGACTCCATAGGAATGGCCTCCCATGTCTTTCCCATAGGCCTGGGTCCCATACATTCCAAGGACGCTCCCACTATGCTTAGAGGAACAACCTGACAGGCCAGGTTCTCCTCAGTGGTAAGCAAGACCTGGAACCTAATAGGATTTTTGAAGAAACAAGGACAGTGGCCTAGTAGAAAGGTCAGGTGGGCATATAGATTTGCTCCGTGGCAAGTGTAGAGAACTGACAGCTCTTCCTGATGCAGCAGGTGACAGGTAGGGGATGAGGTTCTTTCCCACAGTCCCTGCAGCCAAGATAGCAGCACCTTCAGTACATGGTGAATAGAGGTATCCCTCGGATCCCCCCAGCCTAGAAGTGCTTCCTTCTCAGACACCATGTGGCTGTGAGTCACCGCAGGCTTAAATTAGCCCTGGAGTGGGGATTCCAACTCAGTACAGTGGGCCTGCTGGGAATTTGCTTGCTCATGTTCAGAACATAGAAATACCTCTGGAATAAGGGGCAAGCTATCTGGCTATCTCAGGATCCAGAGTTGTGATTAAATACCTACCTTTAAAGTCCCTAAGAAGAGCCTCTGGGGAGATCTCCAAACCTCCTTACATGCTCATCCCTCACAGACTACGAGACAAAGATCAGCTTCCTTCTGGAGTCCTACTTGCCCCTTTGATGGTCAGGGAATATTGATTTTGTTAAAATTGAATATATATACACACAAATATATAAACACACATACATATATCCACATATATATGTATATATTTTTTAAAAATCAGTTAATCCATATTCTCCCTTTCAAGAGCACCATGGGGTACTGTGTTTGTGTTTCCTGATGATGTTGCTGTTCAGTGGTGTTCTTTCTTGCCTCACAGAGGTATTACAGTGCCTTTTGGTACTATTCCAAATACATATGGAACATCGTGTCCCTGTGTTTATGTGGTGTTACGAATTAAGTTTTGGGGTTAAACGGATGGTTTACTGACCCTCTCTTTTCTATCTCCCATTTCTTCTTTGTTGGGTTTAGTGTGTGCTAACTGACTGCAGCATGAAATCTTTAGAGAATAAAGCTCTTGATCATACATCATCGGGGAAAACCTTGCTCACAGTGCCATCGTGTGGCCATGAGGTCAAGATGCAGCGCAAGCGGGAGCCACTTGCCAGGCCACTTCCTATCCTGAGCTTGCTCGCTCACTCGCTCTTTCCATGAGGTTCTGAGAACGTGGCTATCTGGAGCTTGTTTTTCCATGGTTAGTTGCAAAGAGCGTGGCCCTCACATGCAAACCCTAACATCCTGCCCTCTGGACTGTAGCCACCCTGATATATTGTCTCCTGACAGTTGTGCCAATTGAAGACCTCCAGTTATGGTTGCTAGCATGTGTGAGAAGGAAGGAATCTTGAAGTATGTGAAAAGTCCTCGGAAGCTAAAGAAATCATAAGAAATGTCCTGCAAGAAGAACCCTTTGTGTTGGCAACTAGCCATTGGACAAACCCAACCATAGGGAAAGATCGGCTCTTCTCAAGGTGAGAAAGGGAATGTGTCTGTCAATAAAGCTATAAGGTGGGATCCACCTTCCCAGGCTGGAGCTCACACCCTCCTTGAGGTCCTGGGAGTGTATCTATCTGGAGCTTGTTTTCATGGTTAGTTGCAAAGAGTGTGGCCTATCCTTTGGCCTGTGTATTCATTCTCAAGTTTGGATAAGTATTTTTTACCAGGACTCATATAAAAAAAATCCTTGAGGTAGATGGATTACATTTCCCAGCCTCTGTGCATGCTAGCCTGAGTGGCCCAAGGGATGTTCAAATCCTTCCTTGCTATCCCACGACTCTGTGAGGCCCACTACTCAGTACTCCAGCCGGCCGCAGCGTGCCCCATGAAATAACAACTGCCGAGCTAGTACCAAAATCCACAGTGAACAGGAAGATCTTCCCTGGGATTTTACTGTGGTCTTTACCACAGCCCGAGTGCACTGAATGCCAGAAGAGTTTAATTCTCCTTGGAGCATCTCAGGCTCTTCAACTGAGTGCCTGGACCACACCCAGAGGGACAGAACTGGTGGCTCTGAGGCTTGGCTGACACTCCTGACTGAAGCAAAATAAGGAGGAAATCAGAATAAGGAGCTGAGGTTTGATTACAATGACAAAACTTTTAATACACCACAGGACAGTCTAGCTCACTTTAGTGGCATCCAGGATAAAGACAGAGAGGTACGCACCCCCTCTATATGCAAAGGTCTTCCAGAAATATGAAGACACGAGACACAAGGTGGATTTAACCCAGTTAAAAACAGCCGGGCGTGGTGGCGCACGCCTTTAATCCCAGCAGTCGGGAGACAGAGGCAAGTGGATTTCTGAGTTCAAGGCCAGCCTGGTCTACAAAGTGAGTTCCAGGACAGCCAGGGCTACACAGAGAAACCCTGTCTCGAAAAACCAAAAAAAAAAAAAAATCATGATATTAGTAAATATTTCAGACACGGGGCTGGAGAGATGGCTCAGTGGCTAAGAGCATAGACTACTCTTCCAGTGGTCCTGAGTTCAATTCCAAGGAACCACATGGTTGCTTATATAAATCTGATGCCCTCTTCTGGTGTGTCTGAAGACAGTGACAGTGTACTCACATATATAAAATAAATAAATCTTAAAAAAAATCAGTCACTGCTATGGACAGCACAGATTTATATAATTTTTCTGGAGAGAAATTCGCGTGTGTGCATCTGCTTTAGTTTGTGTATATTGCTGTGCTAAAACACCATAATCAGCAGGGCGTGGTGGCGCATGCCTTTAATCCCAGCACTTGGGAGGCAGAGGCAGGCGGATTTCTGAGTTTGAGGCCAGCCTGATCTACAGAGTGAGTTCCAGGACAGCCAGGGCTAGACAGAGAAACCCTGTCTCAAAAAAACAAAACAAAAAACCCCCAAACAAACAAACAACACCAAAACAACAACACCAACACCACTACCAACAACAAAAAACCACCCCACCATAATCAAAAGTAACACTCCATTCCTGATCAGCACAGGTTCCTTCCTCCCAGACGATCCTAACTGTGTCAAGCTGACGAGCACCACCACCACCACCACCACAACACTATACATGGGAATAACCTAAGGGGCTAATGGAAGCCAAGCCTGGTGCAGCTCATGATTCTGAGTATTTAAAAATATTTTATTATTATTTTAAGTTTATGGATACATCTATGTGGGTGACCACAGGAGACAGAAGAGGATGCCAGGCCTCCTGCAGCTGATGTTATAGGAAGTTGTGAGATATCCCATGTAGGATATTGAATTTGGGTCCTCTGGAGGAGCAGAGAATGTTCTTAACCATCAAGTCATTTCTCTAGCCCCAGTGGTTGGACTTTTTAAAGTTCTAGAAACTACAAAGAATTGTTTAATGGAAGCCATGTGTGGCCACAAAGACTTCAAGCCCTACTGTACTCTCTATAAGGAGCCTGCTGGACAACAGCCTCTAGGGAACAGCAAGTTCGTCAGTATCAGCAGTGTCCCTGGACAGTCTTTGGGCAGGGCTTTCTACATTAGTCAAAATAAAAGCAAGAATAAATGTCTGTCTCTCGGACATCAGGTAGTTTAGCAGACTGGCAGATTAAAGTCCTGTAATTACTGATAGTGTCAGAATACAGTATTTCAGGGGAACTTAAAAAAGGCTGTGAAGTTCCTATTGCCAGGCAAGAAAGTCAGCTCACACACAGCTTTGTTCTAATTTTATTTAGAGGTTAAAAAATCATCTTAAGGTATGAATTATGTGGCATTTCCCATCAGTACCCGAAGAACCTCTATTTGGCCTCTGATGCTATAGTAAATAAACTCTGTCACCACATGGAAAGCACTGGGAAAATTCTGGAATGAAGGGAGAAGGGTGGTTCTAAGGAACTTTGTCTTAGTAGAGATCTGAAGGGTGCCAGAGGCTAGGGAGGTGGTGGGGTTTGTCTGTCTGGCAGGTAGCTCACACCAGGGCATTGGGAGCAGGTTGGTAAAGAGCCTGAGTATACAGGACTGCTCAGGTGAACCGAATGGAGAGAGGATCGGTTGGGTGAGCCCACTCTTGACTGGGAGTTCTTGCTCAGAGCCTGTTCTCTTTCTGGTCCTTGAGACACCCCCCCCAGGGCTCTAGATTCTATTTGTCCCAACACTATCTCTTGGGCCAGCTGACTTTCTTCTAAGACCTTTAACCTAAGTTAGGTTGCTTTATTTTCCTGTCCTAGCCATAAAATTAATAAATTAACTCTGCGGGAGTCTACGGACTCTGTAAAAGTGGATAGAATAAAATAAAAATCCTACCACCAATAAATACAGGTGGGCAGGTCATACTGCGACTAGAACACACACACACACACACACACACACACAGAGAGAGAGAGAGAGAGAGAGAGAGAGAGAGAGAGGAGTGTGCACTGCTGTTCTTTTTTTTTTCTAAATTAACCTGTTAATCAAACGAATTTGCTTTTGTTTACTTTCCTTAAGAAGATTTGGGGGTTTGCAGAGAGCATTAGGCACAATGTCTCACTGTTCTCTCTCATGTACTAGTGTAATTTGGGGGTATCAAGTCTTAGAAAATACCCAATATCAATTGAGATATTTATTTGAACATGACCCTGGATCAATATATAGATCTAAATATTGATCCAATATGCCTTAAAAATTATCAAAAATCAAATCCAGACACATGTTTTAAAAATTCCACTCAGTTAGTCATACCAGGTTGCAGCAGAGCCTCATGGTCAACCTGGGCTCTGCTCAACTCCCCCTGCCATTGGCTTCTATTCTTTGTGCCTTAGACCCAGGAGAAACTGGAGCGTGTGTTCCCCTAGCTGTAGCATGGGGAAGAAGAGAAGCCAGATGCGAGGATGTTACCTTTTATGTGTACTTGTGCACACTGCAAAGATCTGGAGACCTACTAATGCTCATGGGTCATTAACCTGGACATCTCATGTGGGAAGGAAAAGTTTTCCTTTCATAATGCTCTGAAATGGCTGCTGGGCTGTAACGTATCTATACTGCTTGTTTATTATGTAAAAATACAACAGAAGCATTTCTTTGCAGTACTGGAGAGCTTTTCTTCCTCTCCCAGTCTCTCTTTGTTTGGTGACAGATATGCACTGGAATTTAAAATTCTTCCTACTTAGTAACAATAACCTGTGTATTTGTTTGTGGATGTGTGTGTTCATCTCTGCTCACATATGGTGTGTTATAGTGTGAGTGTGCTTTTGTGGCGTGTGTTCATGTTATATGTGTGTGTGTTAGTGGGAGGTATATAGTACACAGTTCCTGTACTTTCTTGTGCCCCAGGCAGAGTACACTTCATTGCCATTTTCTTTCTATTTTGTTCCTTTTCTAAGGTGACCTGTTCTTCCTCTACCAGCCTTCTTGAGAGCAGGACTCTGGAAAGAGGATAATATAGGGTGGAATGTCCACAGATTTATATTAGGGTGAGTAAAAACTGAACACTGTCTTTAGCCGAGCCCCATTCAGGAACAAGCCTGAACATTCCGAGATACAGGTAGACATAGTGCTGGTGACCAGCCTATATGCCCTCAGCCTTCATGTGCAGCATAGACAAACATTGCCCTGGAGTCCCAACTGTATTTTCCTAGGTAGCTTCAGCCAAACAATGCTAATAGTGTTCCCCGGAGCTTGTCTTATCTCATGGGGCTCCACAGCCCTAGAGAAGGTGGAAGGTACCCTCCAAAAGGGGGGCAAAGGCAGTGTCACACTGAACATGCATCTGATAGAAAGCACCAAAGCTATTATTGTATATGTATCAGTGGATAACTCATAGATAGATTTTAAAGAAAGAAATCTCTTTGTGGTCTAAAGGTATGCAGTGACATCATGAAAGAGGGCAGAGGCTGTTCCTAGACCATCCAGTGCTGGTGAGTGGAAGGCTGGGATAGGATCCACCATGATACAGAACTGGTAATTATGCTGAATCATAGCTTCAGGGGTTGGCGCTCTTGTTCATTGTAGAGACCATAGGATGTTGTTACTACAGTCTCCTCCTATCCCCTCAGCGTTGTAGGTGGGAAGAATCAACGCAGGATGGAAGTTCAGGTTCCTCTGGGGTTTTCTGAGGTTCCTGACTAAGGACAGGAGCTAGCATAGAGCACCACCATCCAGTAGAAGACTGTTCCCAACACACATCCCAACACGGAGGGTAGAACGCAGAAGAGACAAAGAGGGGAAGGGGGAGAGAGAAGAAGCAGTAGTGAGCCTGCTTCTTCTTTCTCTGTTGGACCTTCATGGTCAGCCACAAGCACTAACCTCAAGTACAACTTATTTGGAAGGTGCCCACAGCCCAGCTTCTGGGCCATATGTCCCCTAGAAGATACCATTTATCAGCCCAGGAGGCTCCTGAGTGATCCACATCTCTTCAGAGGCGATTGCGGCAGGATACCAGTGATATCCCCAGAGTCGCTGTAAATAATTGAAGAGGCATCCTTTATCCACAGCATTAGCATGGAGCCATGATCTGTGGCTATTTCCTCAGAGTCTCCATAAATATCCACCAGGCTCCGTTTTCTGACAGGATAACTAAGAAGGCATGATTCCCACCTGGGAAGCACAAGCTGAGGACCACCTGATTCTGCTTCCACCTGGCTGTGTACAGCTGGGGAGGCAGGGCCAAGGCAGGGGAAAATAATTTATCTGACAGCACTTGGTGGCCTTCATCTTGGTCGTCAGAGTGCTGATGTCTCTGAGAAGGATTCTTTGGCATAGACCTGTGGTAAAAAACAGGTACGCACTTGCTGAATTCATCTTATACAGCTAGATACATATCTAGACACAGGCAGGACTGTGTCCAGCCTCCCAGGGCAATGCCAGGATCTTCCCTGAAGCTGTGGAGAGTACGAGGATGACGCTCAGTGGCAAGAGCACATCTTTGTTTATGCTCCAGCACCCTCCAGAGTGTGGTGCGGTGGACCTGTGTGCCCTGTTCTTGATGATAGAGCATCCTTCTGCTTCTGTTCCTTCTTAGAGCTGCCTTTCCCACTTCCTTGAGCTGCTACAATCCCACACGTTTTAAAATTTTAGTTTTAATTTTCTTAACTACTTTTTACATTAGCCTGTGAAGTAAGGGGTTTGTTGTGGCACTTTCCCTGCGTCTCTCAGGCCATCTTCCTCACACACTCACGACTGTCGGTCCGTCTGCCTCTATTTCTTCTTCTCATCAGACATCAGCTGTAGTAGCCTTCTGTAACAAAGCACCATTGGCCATTTCTCCAGAACAGCAGGAATTCACCTCTGGCAGCCCTGGAATCTGCAGTCTGAGCCCATGGGCTAGACAGCTGGCTCCTGCTGTAGGCTGTGGGTAGAGATCCTTCTGCTTCTCCAGGCTTCTGGTGTCCAGTTGAGTTTCTGAACTAGGTAATGAATGTCACCATGACACAACCATATCTTCAGACCATGTAAAGAGAAGGTACAGTCTGAGGCTCCAGGTGGACACAGACATGGGGGTATTCTTCACCCCGGTGCTGCTGCTCACGACACTTGTCTTGTTTGGTTTCTCAGCATGGCATCTGTCACACCTGACCAGTACCAGGTGAGTGGCTATGACCAGGGGTGCTCTCTCTGTGCCACACAGAGGCCTTGACCTTCCTGACCACTCTGCTTACCTCCCTGTGGCTGGGCTTCTGTCCACCACTATTTAACACCCACCTTATCAGAGACTTCCCCAACATGAATGTGTCAGAATCTCCTGACCTGGGGGTGAAGAGCGAGCTTGTATGCAGTGGCAGCATGTCCTCTATGCAGTGTCCTTACTCAGAGATTCACCCCCAGTGCTCCGTAATTACCATCCTATGGGCTTTGTTGTCTCACATGATGTTTGCATGGTGAACACGTCCGTTAATGTCCATGTACTTATGTACATGTACGAAGGCTTAAATGGTTAAACATCTAAAGCAAATATACTCTGCTAGTGGAAATCAGACCTTATTTTCTTTTAATTTCAGAGTTGTCTGTGGCAAGCTGACTTGAAAGATGTTGAAATTGGATAGGTAATTAATTCACACAAGCCTACAAGAGAGGGGAGGAATGGACAAATTATTTGTAACATTTTGTAAGCACTGAAATTAATGTAGTGTGAATTTGTCATTTCTGCCCCACGTTACAGATTTTCTATATTATAATTTAATCTTTTTAATGTAAAAAGAATAGGAATTTTGCCCTTTCTGGCCTCTTGGGAAGCAAGAACTAGTGTATCTAATTATCAGAACACATAAGAACATAAAGGAATAGCAAGTAGTGAAATTATAAATGGGCCGGAACAGGACCATGTTTTCTGATTAAAGTCTTTTTCTGGGCCCTTAGCAATCCTGTTGCCCCAATGTCCGTAGTAATTGCATGTGTCAAAGCTGAGGCTTTGTGTAACTGGGACCGGGAGACTTACAATTTTAATTTAGACGGAGATAACTGTATAGAGCTTGCAGTCGGCTGGACCGGCAGGTGGGGAGGCAAGCGGGCGCAGAAGGCTCAGGCCCCAGGGCGGCAGGTTAATGGCAAGCCCCATCTAATCAGGGCACATCACAACAGTGGAATTTTTAAAGAAGAGAAATGCAATTTACCAACACAAAGCCAGCCACCTGCTCTCTTCCCTCGGCTGTCCATGTAAAGGAGGGTGTCTAATTTTCTCCATAGCTCAAGGGCAGTGCATTTTAACAACGGATCTGTGGCGATCATCACAAGGGAAGCACACTTAAAATGAAATCTCTCCAACATGCTGGAATCTTAGAAACAAAGAGAATTTTCTTTAACTTTTGAAATTCTCAGTAAAGCAGGAACTGCGTTTTCTCCTCGGGAATCCCGGGCTTCCTGTTTTTGTTGAGAATCACAGGTGACTTTTGTCTTTGAAGTTTATTTTCATTGGAGGATTCCTTTGGTTGTTTTCAGGCAGGAAGTGCTGACTCGGTCATTAGAGAATTGCCCAGCAGAAGAAGGGTCTGGCCACTCTTAGTGGAAGAGGTATAGCAGAGCTCCCAGTAGAGGGCGTTTCCCTGAGTGGAGCGGCAGTCAGCACCAGGACTCCTCTAGGCTCTGGACATGGCCTTCTTGTGTGATTGACAGTGCCTGCTGAGCACGCGGGGTTCTGTGGAGAACTCCCCGTGGCTCTCTTCCTATGTCTTCCCCAGCTCTGCTCTCTCAGTTTCTACTTTGGGGTTTACAAAAAGCCTCCGCTATTGAAATGCTGCTGTTTAAAGAGAGAAGTTAGGTGTCACAATGTCCCTTGGAGGATTGTCTCAGACTGGCCCTGGCATGGTCAGGTCCTCGTTTACAGATGATACTCACTCCCTGAGTCTGTAGAGAGAAGATGCAGGGGGAAAGCTTGGGTTCTTTCATGAGGGTCCCACCCTTGTGACTTGAGTTAACATGGGAACCTCCTAATGCTGCCATCCCACTTTGGAGGAGACACTGTTTTACCCCAGGGCAGTTTCCACCCTTGTCACTGAGGGTAACCAGCAAATTCTTTGTCCCTGGGGAATCCTGGGCTCCAGGGCAACCGTGTAGCAACTGGCATACTTTAGACTGGGCCTTATGGAATAAAACCTTTACATATTTTGTATAGCACTTACTACACACAAGTCATTGTTCCCACCTTATAGAGAATGAGGCAGACATGAGTGACAAACTTGCTCTAATTGTCCCCATGTTGTCAAAGGAGTTTAGGATGGACAGAGGCTGTCACCAGTCTGAGAGCTGGGACTTGACAGCAGTGTCCTCTCGAGGCTGCCGTACAGCAGGCACTGTCTAGACTGTCTAATGACGGAAATATTCTTTGAATCCAGAGATCCATTCACAATGGCTTTTTATCCACTGTGGCAGAGCTGGGTCCAAGAACACTGGGCTTCTGGCATCTCCCTCCCTGGACCCATCCTCTAGGAGGAGCTGATAAAGCAGGCTAGCTTTGGTGGTTTTGTTCCTTTAGTCCTGAAGTTGCAGAAGCAGAGGCCTGCCCTCTTCTAGGCTGCATAACTTGTAGGTGTGAAATTCCCAAGTGCTTTGCACTACAGCCTAATGGTAGGTCTCTTCTCAGCGAGGTGGTAAAATGATTTGTTTGCTGGTTCAGGGTTCTTAGAGCCATCTCTGCCATAGCAGTGACCACCTCACGGGCCATTAGCTAGGGATTCGGGGAGCTCAGGGCAGCATCCCCTGGGTGGAAAATCCCAGAGAGGCTGTCAGTAGTGGGACTTGCATTTGGGTCAGAAGTGGACAAAGAACCCCAAAACAACAGCCATCCATCTCTTTTCCCTATGATTCTCAGGCTCAACACTGCTTTTCAAGGACAGTTAAAAATTTAAAAACCTTTTAATTTTTTTCTTGATAATTTAGTTTTTATTCACTTGACATTCTGATTGCAGCCCCTCCTCCTTTCCTCCCAAGTCTGCCCTCACAAGTCCCCTTCCAATTACTCCCTTCCCTTCTCCTCAGAGAAGAGGAAGGCCCCCTTGGGTACCACTTCACCTTAGGGCATCTAGTCCCAGTAGGACTAGGCACAACTTCTCTCACTGAGGCCCAACCAAAGAGTCCAGGTAGGGAAAGGGGGATCCAATGTCAGGCAACAGAGTCAGAGATACCCCCCCACCCCATTCCAATTGTTAAGGGACCCACATGAAGACCTGCTACAAATGTATAGGGGGCCTAGGGCCAACCCCTGCATACTTGTTGGTTAGTGATTTAGTCTCTATGAGCCCCCCCTGACTGAGCCCAGGTTACTTGATTCTGTAGGTCTTCTTGTGGTGTCCTTGAGCCCTCTGGCTTGCTCAGTTCTGTCCCCTACTCTTCCATAAGACTCCGCAAGCTCCACCTGATGTTTGGCTGTGTGACTCTGCGTCTGTTTCCATCTGCTGCTGGATGAAGTCTCTCAGAAGACAGTTGTTCTAAACTCCTGTCTTCAAACATAGCAGAGTATCCTTATAGCATCAGGAGCTGGCTCTCTCATCAATAGCATTGGACACAGTGTAGTTTTAAGAGAGGCCCTTGGTCCTGTGAAGTCTCTATGCCCCAGTATAGGGGAATGCCAGGACCAGGAATGGGGGTGGGTGGGTTGGGGGAAGAGGGGATAGGGGATTTTTGGAGGGAAAATTAGGAAATAAAGAAAATTAAATTTAAATAAAGAAAATTAAAAAAAAATGCTTTGAAACATATGATTCCTAAGCTTGTGGGTGCCACCTTGCTCTTAATTTTTAATGTTGATGTTCTTGGGCCTTCTTAGATGTTCTACTTTAACCCTTCTGCCCATTCTAAGTGTGGCTTATCTGTAGTTATTCTGTTAATTTACTTGAATTTACTAAACATCAGTGTAAGATGAAAATACCACATATTGAGGGAATACTGGGGAAGCTGAAGGGAAAAATTGGGGAGCATATATGACCATATATCATTGTATACATGTATGATAGTCTTAAAGAATAAAACAGAAACACATTGGTTTTTTTTTTTAATGCTTTTTCCCCCCAAGACAGGGTTTTTCTGTATAGTCCTGGCTGTCCTGGAACTCACTCTGTAGACCAGGCTGCCCTCGAACTCAGAAATCCTCCTGCCTCTGCCTCCGAGTGCTGGGATTAAAGGTGTGCACCACCACCGCCCAGCAAAACATGCTTTTTAAAAATATGGGAACAATATCTCTGTTTTGAAAAGAGTCAGCCAATCAAGAAGTATAAAAGGTTGATAATTACAAGCCCCTGCCTGGCTGAGGACCTCCCAATCATACCAAAGATGCCAGCCCAGCTCCATATCCCCTGTGCAGTACTCTCAGCCCAAATGGGCCCCAGCTGAAGCAACACAAAGTGTGGGGGACAAGAGAATAGAATAGGGGGTGCATTTTCTCTTAAGGGTGTTGTAAGAAGTCAGGCAGCTGTTGCTGCATGGATTGGTTTCTTGGCCTCTCTGTTCTATTACATTGGTCTACACATCTGTTTCTGTACCAATAGCATGGCTTTCTTTATTATTATTTTTTTGTCATGGGAGTATAATTTGAGACCAAGTATTACAAAACCTTTAGTATTACTCTGCCAAGGATATTTGGGGTATCTTGTGTTTCCATACATAAATAAGGTTCCCTCTATTTCTTTGAATGATGTTATTGGAATTTTGATCTGGATTTCCCCAAATAAATTAAAAAAATTTTTTTAGCAACATGGATTTTGTGTGAGTTACTTTTCCCATTGTGATAAAAAGCTTGACTGTTATCAATTATACCAAGCTGTTTGGATGGAGTGTTTTTCATCAACTGGAATCTTTTATTTTTTATGAATACACTGTAGCTGTCTTCAGACACACCAGCAAAGGTCATCTGATCCCATCTGATTGTGAGCCACCATGTGGTTGTTGGGAATTGAACTCAGGACCTCTGGAAGAACAGTCAGTGCTCTTTACTGCTGAGCCATCTCTACAACCCATTGTCTGGGATTTTACACACTCTTTTTCAGTGTCTTATAATTTTCACTGTAGAGGTCATTCACCTCTATCATTAGATTTATTCCCAGGTCTGTCTGTTCTCTTTTGGAGAGATCTTGTGAATGAGATCCTCCCAATTTCTTTCCCAGGATGCTTGTTATTGGCATACAGACTTCTGGATGTTGATGCTTAATTCTCCTATTTTACTGGACTTGTCATGTCTACAAATGTTTTGAGAGACTGTTTCGAGTCATTTAAGTATAGTAGGAACATGTGTACAAAGAGGGATAATTTGACTTTTTTCCCCTTGGATTCTTTTTTGTATAAATGACTTATCAACTAGAGTAGAGTATTGAAGCCATCCAATATTATTGTGCCTGGAACTCCCTGTGCTATTATGTCTAACAGTGTTAATATAAGAAATTATGTGTCCCTGTGTTTGTGCTTGTATGGTTACAGTCACCATATCTTCTTGGTTGGTTGCTTTCTTTGTTAATTATAGTGACTTCCTTTATCTCCTCTAATTAGTTTGGTTTGATATCTATTTTATAAAACTTAAGCATAGTGTATTAGTCAGGGTTTTCTAGAGTCACAGTCCTTATGGAATATCTCTCTATATTGAGGGAATTCATTGTGATGACTTACAGTCCAACTAACCCAACAGTGGTCAGCTGGGAATGGAAAGTCCAAGAATCTAGTAGTTGCTCAGTCCCACAAGGCTAGAGGTACAAGCTGGTCTTCTGTAGAAGTAGATTCCAACAGATGTGCTGGCAAGTAAATTCAAGCAGGTAATTAAGAGTGAATCTTCCAGCCGGGCGTGGTGGCGCACGCCTTTGATCCCAGCACTTGGGAGGCAGAGGCAGGCGGATTTCTGAGTTCGAGGCCAGCCTGGTCTACAAAGTGAGTTCCAGGACAGCCAGGGCTATACAGAGAAACCCTGTCTCGAACAAACAAACAAACAAAAGAGTGAATCTTCCTTCTTTCAATGTCCTTATGTAGGTCTCCAGCAGAAGGCGTGGCTGAGATTAAAGGTGTGTCCCAGGCTGACCTTGAATTTAGAGATCTCCTTGTCTCAATCTACTATACTACCTTGTACTAGCATGTACTACCTTGCTTGGGCCTAAGCTTTTCATGGCCACAATGCCTCAAGATATCCATGCCAAGATCCAGGTCAGAAACTTGTGTCTTCTGGCCTCAAGATCTGGATCACAGGTGAACCCTCCAATTCTGGATTGTAGTTCATTCCAGATATAGTCAAGCTGACAACCAGGAATAGCCACTACATATAGCTACTTCTGCTTGTTTTCAACTTCTATTTGCTTGATACGTTAACTTTCCATGTCTGTATGGTTTTGCCAATGAAGTATGTTTCTTGTAGGCAATGGATGGTTAGATCTTGCTTTTAATCCAATCAACTACTCTGTTCATTTATTTTTAGATCTATTTTATTTTCATGAATGTGCATGTGTGTGCATCTAATGTGTGCAGGTATTCACAAAGACCAGAGGAGAATAGTAGATATCCTGGAGCTAGAGTTATACACAGTTATGAGTCTTCTGATATAGATGCTTGGAACTGGATTCCAGTACTCTGCAAGAGTAGGAAGCACTCTTAACTGTTGCGCTGTCTCTCCCACCCTTCTCTGATTCATAAATTGCAGAGTTATGACTATTTATTATACATTTAGTGTTATTTTTTGAGAGTAGTTTTTTGGCTCTTGTAACTTTGTTGTTCCTTTCTCTAATATTCATATTAAGGGTTTGCTACTTTACAGAGTTGGACATGGTTTAATTTTTCCTAGATTTCCTATGTCTATTTATTCATTTCATAAAATCCATTCTTTCCTCTGCTGCCGGATTGGGACCTCCTTTCTTCCCTCTGTGTATGTATGTCAAGAATTGGTTTAGCTTGTGTTTGCCTTGATGTGTCTTTATTTATATGCTGGGGACCTTCCCAGCATCATAAGTACCGAGGTGAGACACAGAGTTGGACGAATGCCAAAGACTGATGATCCATGGCCTTGTAACTCTCTCTTACTGTTCTCCAGGCCAGAAACCCATGGTCTCTGGAAACTTAACTCTTTCTTACTGTTCTATGCTCATAAGCACTGTTTTTTCCTTGTTAATCTCTCTTACTATTTTGTGCTAATAAACTAGTTTCTTTTCTCTGTTGCTTAAGGATCTCTTGCTGGCCAGGCAAGAGGGTTAGACTTGTTAATTCTTTGTGGACCAGACAGAAAAGAAAATTCATTTACACAGACAACATGCACAGACATACACATACTCTTATCAGGCCTGATCACATGTCTTGTCAGCATAACAAGTGTTCATGTATACTTACACACATACATATACTTACAGGCATATGCATCTAGACAAATAGACATGCCCATTTGGATAGGGGCTGGAAGCCACTACCTTATTTCTTCTCTCTGTCCTTTTCATAACTTCTTAGACAAAAGTTCTTTAGAAAATTATCCAATAGATGAAATTTTATTAAAAAAAGGGGGGGGAGGGGAGTTACAGAAGTATGTTGATAATCAGTTCAAAGGAGTGTTTCATTCTATAAGCTCATTATAAGTTCAAAGCAACAGTTTCACAAGCCTTGCTTCATCATAGTGCACACCTGTGGCTCATCCTTGGACCTGACCTAGAATGAATGTTTTTCTTTGATCACAAATTTGTCCCAAGCCTATTTCTCTTTTTAGTGTAATTGTGAAAACTCATTGTATTCCTTATTATGCAGCCTGTACTTACTATTCTATGAGGAATGTGTACATTCTATTTTTTAAAGTTTTTTTCCTGTTCTTTTTTTTTAAGATTTATTTATTTATTTATTTATTTATTTAATGTATATGAGTACACTGTAGTTGTCTTCAGACACACCAGAGGGTGTCATATCACATTGCAGATGGTTGTGAGCCACCATGTAGTCACTGGGAATTTAACTTAGGACCTTTGGAAGAGCACTCAGTGCTCTTAACCACTGAACCATCTTACCAGCCCCACATTCTATTCTTGATTCTAACTTTATTACATCTTTCTGACAAAACAACTAAAACCACCTCTTAAAACTTTATTCCTAAAATTATTTGAAACAAATTAGGAATTCTATAAAATCATTATCAGGAAGTATGAAGTCATCAGTTTGTCTATACAGCACTGCTACATGATAATACATCTTCATACTGCCCAATAGGGTGGGCTGATGCCTAGGAATCATTAGACTATGTAATAGAACAAGAAAAGCATTTCAGTAGCAACAAGCAATCCCAGGACAAAATCTCTGAAGACCCTGCAATTCAAAGTTTACCCATTGCAGCCATGCAAAGTGGTGGACCATCTCCAGAAAACTTACTTGCATGCTTTTCCTAGATGACTCCTGACATCTGTATATGTTTAAGAAGACAATTTTTGTGGAAATAGTCATCTTAGGTGGGCATTTACTTACCTTCAGAACTTTTTTGTTTGTTTGTTTGTTGTTTTTTGAGACAAGGTTTCTCTGTATAGTCTGCCTCTGTCTCCCAAGTGCCAGGATTAAAGGCATGTGCCACCACTGCCCAACTTCCTTCAGATCTTTGGCATTTGTCCAACTCTGTGTCTCACCTCGGTACTTATGATGCTGGGAAGGTCCCCAGCATATAAATAAAGACACATCAAGGCAAACACAAGCTAAACCAATTCTTGACATACATACACAGAGGGAAGAAAGGAGGTCCCAATCCGGCAGCAGAGGAAAGAATGGATTTTATGAAATGAATAAATAGGCAAATCCCCTACTGAAAGGATATCGCTATCATAGAGCTGAGGCTGTGTGGTGTGGTTCCATGGGGTTCTTTGTTCTCTTTGAATGGTCTCCTCCTCACCCATACCCAGGTCACTAGCTTGGAATCCCAGATACTCGATACTTGCAAGGTTGAGGCAGCAGGGACAGAGGCAGGTAGGGACTCTGACAGTTATCTGTCCTAGTGTCTGGTGATCCAGAATGATTGCTACACACTTGTGTGGTCTAAGGGAGCTTCATACCCACAGAGTCCAGCCTTAACCTATTATTCTTACAGCCCAGGAAGGGAATATTCATCCTGTGATTGCCAAGTGCTCACACTCTATGCTGGTGAAATAAGAGCTGGCTCCAGGCTTTGTTGGAGAGCAATATCCCCATAAAAGAGACAGATGTCTCTGCAGTGTCCATGACTCTGGCCCCACTCCATGGGGCATGGGAAGAAAATGAAGACATAATAGGAAGGTTGTAGGAGAGAGACATTCTATCCTGGATCAAGTGTTCTGGCCTGTCCTCACTCAGCCTACATCTATACCCTACATCTGTACAGAAATGTCCCCTTAATCTGTTCTCAGGAGCTAGTAGTCCTCAGGACTTGTGGGAGGCAGATATAGCCACCTTCACTCTCAAGAAATTGTTTTGGGGCTCAAAACAACCTAGGTCATCACTTAGTGTCACTGGATTCTATTCTACAGGAGGATCATGTTCAAGTATTCCCAGCTGAGCCACAATACAGAAAACGTTGACAGAATCCAGGTACAGGAGTCAGGCATCCTGTCTGTCTAGGGACAGTGTATTAATGGTATATCAGTGCTTGGCATGGCAGCATCCTAGGCAGTAGAATGCCAGCTGGCTGATCCTACACTGCTGCTGCTCTAGCATGGAGGTCACACAGCATGGCATCTAAGGACACGGACACATTATGACAGATTGAGGTTTCTGTAACACTCCTACTATATTGTTCTAGTCCGTTACACTGTAGCCCCTTGCATTGCACTATGTTAAATTGTATCATTTGGCATTACATACTATCTACTGTTATGACACCTTGCTCCACTGAGGCTGGGATACAAGGTTACACTTAGACGAACTCCAACATCCTAAGACTTGAAAAATTATGAACTTTCATGGTTGATCTTGAAACATCATTTCAAGCTGACTTGCAGGGCTATGCTCTTCCTTCTGCAAGGAAGGCAGACATATAACTACCAACAGAGATGCCCATTCTATCACTGGGCTCTCACTGACTCCCAACAGATCTGGGGTCACTTTCTCTTCCACAGCCCTCTTCCTCAACCTTCTTCTATCTGTGGATCCCAGGTCTATACTGATATCTCACTATGTGGACTAGAGAGTGGTAATGAGCTGCTCTATAGCTCTAGTCAAAGAACATAGTCATTATTGACAGACTCTGAGAGAGGACTGCATCTTATAGTAGACATTTTCCAGGATGGAGTCATGTGACAGAGTAGTACTTTCACAGACCTCAATAGATATATTTCCTGAGCTTTTCACTCAACAAGTAAGTAGTGAGACTACCACCGCACAAGAGTGGTAGAGGCTGAAGAACCTGCCTTAGTTGGCCTTAATTAGCCATCACAATAAAATGAGGACAGTCTGGCTGGCCACAGAGAACAGCCCCAGAAGCTATCCTACCATAATACCTTGCTGCAGGTCCTTAACAGTAGTTATCCCAATATTCCCTTTTCAGAATACAAAGTCCCAAAGCCAGGGGCTTTTTTCTAGCTTACTGGTGTTGCATTACCTACAGAGATTTGCTTAATTCCCCTTAAGTGAGAGATGTTGAAGCATTTGGCAATGAATGAAATTGTATGGGTGGATGAACGGGGTAGGGGACTCATTTTCTCTCCAGCAGTGAACTGCACTAGCTTTGTCTACCCAAGATTTGACTGGAATGAGCCCTGAAGTTTGAGGGACACAGGAGGTGGGGGAGGGATTCTTGCAGGATCTGCTGCTTTATCATCATACATCCTCTGTTCATTGTTGATAGAATTTAACATTTGAGAATATGTATAGCCTGGGCTGGCCTTGAATTCTGTTATTCTCCTTCAGCATCTTAAATGCTGGGATTACAGATGTGTACCATCATGTTTGTTGGATATTAGGAGGATATGCTTAGGTGAGTGTCTTCTGAAGTAGAGGACCATCATGGGTGTTTGTACATAAACAATGTCCTAATCCAGTTGTTTCTGCAGCTGTCAGGAGTCCTTACTATCACTGAGGACAGGACTGCAGAGAAAGGGTGAAGTCCAGTGGGCCCCTACAGTGGCCAGCAGATGAGTGGAATAATAGCCTTACCTGAGGTGCCCCTACCCTGCTGGAAGGCAAGAAGCTTGCTGTGCAGCCAAATGCCCAGCCAGGGGGTCTCAGAAAAGGATAGAGAAAACTGTGCAAGGCTTTTCTCACTTTCAGATATAAGAGGTTCTTAAATGCAACTGTTTCACTTTTGGATGTTATAGACCAGCAGGGGACATAACTGGGTTATAGCAGACAATTGTGTTCAAACTCGGTAAGCTCAGTCCAGTCCTCCAAATTGGACTGACTGAAAGCTTGGTGCCAGTGCCTGGAAGAAAAGATGTTTATTCATTCCTTAGCTTGCTCATCCATCCATCCATCCATCCATCCATCCATCCATCCATCCCTCCATCCCTTCATCCCTCCATCCCTCCCTCCATCCATCCAGTCCTGGGACAGTGTCCACAGGCAGGCTTGGGAGACTACTGGTTCCAAAGAGAATCCAAGGCATGTACTGGTTCCAAAGAGAATCCAAGGCATGTTTGTAGCCACCTGGCAGGTGTGGGGACTGAGATCAGAGCCTGAGAGGTCTTGAAGGGTAAGAAAGGGTCAGCAGGAGTTTCATGAGAAAGTGGAAAGCAGGGACCGGTTTAGTATTCAGCTTAGACCCGGGAGGAAAGCAATATATACAAATAATCAGCAAATAAGGATCTCTTAGGGGCTCTAAGAGGAGGACAGAGGGAGAGAAGCAGGGGGTGATGCCGAATCCAAGCAGAATTGAGGGCAGCGGAACCCCAGGATAGTGGGAGGTGCAAGGGTTGTGGGCCACAATAGCTGGGCCCCAGAGCCTGTGAAACTGTCAGCAGTCAAGGATGTCCACTGCAGGCTAGTGGCAAGGTGCTCAAGGCAGGCTGGGATCTAGGCAGCTGGAGTGGAGAAAAGAGTCTTGAGGGGCGGAGCAGCCCTTCTACTCCATAGTCTTTCAGCAGTCCAGGAGGGGAACTGAGGGACCAAATTTACCTAGCCTATGTCCTCAGGCAAAGGATCCAGGGATTGGAAATTGGCAGGGACCTCGCCCTGCTCCAACCAGCTTCGGAAACTGCTGGCCCACATTCCACTCACAGTGGTCCTCCACTTTCTGGTAGAGCGTGGCTGGTCTGGTCTCCAGAGTTGGGGTAGGAGTATCAATCGCGACTTTGTCCACGATTCTGGGGAACAGTCTCCTCTTTTTTCCAAAGATCCACAATCCGAGCATCCCCTTAAGCGTCCCCTCAATCTGCCTGCGGGGTGCCCTCCCCTCGCCCGCCCAGCGGTGGCGCCCTTGCTCTGGGAACGGGGAACCCTGAGGCTCTGACAGCGGGGGTCTGGCTCCAGTCCTGGTACTGACCTTAGGGTGTCGGGATGCAGAAGACTGGAGGTCTCTGGCTGAGCTTGTCCCAGGACAGTTTTTCAGTGGAGTGAAGAGACGCTTCTTTGAGGCAGGTCAGAGTACCTGTTAAGAGAAACCCTGTCACTTCCCACAGGCAGTTTTGCTAACTCTCTCCATTTCTCAGCCTAGTTGAAGATGATCCAGTAATGGGTAAAGGAGATTCCTACCCATATCCCAGTATAGCTGCCTCACCCCATTTGGACCCACAGCAGCAGTTCTCAACCTGTGGGTCATAGCCCCCAGTGCCACATATCAAATATCTATGATTCATAACAGTAGCAAATCTACAGTAATAAAGTAACAAAGAAATATTTTATAGTGGGAGGGGGGTCACCACAACATGGAAAATTGTATTAAAGGGTTGCTGAAGCATTAGAAAGGTTGGGAGCCACTGACCTACAGACTTTGTGGTAAAGATTCTGCCTTAGTCAGGGTGTGTATTCCTACACAAACATCATGACCAAGAAGCAAGTTGGGGAGGAAAGGGTTTATTCAGCTTACACTTCCACACTGCTGTTCATCACCAAAGGAAGTCAGAACTGGAACTCAAGC